>SADC01000329.1:0-126926 GCA_004194705.1 Ditylenchus dipsaci | reverse complement strand
CAGGAACATGAGGTCCTTCGCTCTTCAAAGTTCGAGGTAGGCTTTACTTGATGCGTGAATCTTGTAATTCATTTTATCTATCTTATGATATCCGACTCTTTACTGCTCCGAAGAATGCTAAGAATCTCCATGCTTATCAGGTGGTCGTTCCGTGGAAGACGTCATCAAGTTCGTCGCCAAGCACTCGTCGAATGGTCGGATCAGTTCGATCTCAGTGCAACAAGATCACCAAGGATCCTGCAGTTAAGAACGAGAAGCTTCCCGTCAGTGAGGACCGCTGCCAAGAAGATGATCTGCTACTGAGGAAGAGCCTGCTGTTGTTGGGATGAGAAGGAAGTGGATGCCGACCTGCTCTGAAGAGTTGAACTGTGACGAGGTCGTGACCAGCAACATGAAGCAAATCGTCTTGGATGCCGATAAGGATGTCTTTTGCAGTTCTACGCTCCCTGGTGTGGTCACTGCAAGAAATTCGTTCGGTCTATCAGAAGCTTGCTGGAGGTAGCATTCTAGTTTCTCATTGTGGAAATTAACAAACACATTTCAGTGGCTGACGAGGACATTGTGTTTGCCAAATTCGATGCTACCGCCAATGAGGTTGATCCGTTGTTTGAGGTGTACAGGTAGTCAGTCTATTTGTCTCTATAATTAAGATATCTAATTCTCCATCCCTAGTGTTCCGACCATCTTCTTTGTGGCCAAGAATGCCAAGGAATCCCCCGTTCTCTATGAGGGTGATCGTCAGCCGAGGATCTGATCAAATCGTTGCTAAGCACTCCACTGATGGTCTAAAGCACTTCGGTCGTGATGGCGAAAAAGATGGCTGAGCCACCTCTTGCTAAAAATGAGGGCCTTGGACATGAGAATGTCTACGATGATGAGCTCTAGAATCCTCTGTTGACCTGTTAAACTGTTGCCTGCAATAATTCGTTTGTTTACACTGTGCAAGTAGGGCCAGAAATTCCTCCCTATAAGGAGTGCAAAAAAATTTGCATCTGTTGGAGGCGTTTGAAACAACTAATAATTTTTATTGTCAAATTAATTTGACCGTTTTGCCCAAATTTTTGTAGGAGGTTGCTCGCATGCCTAATGATTTGTCTGTGTAGCCCAATTTTGACCATTGTATGACCATAT
The DNA here is from genome assembly GCA_004194705.1 of Ditylenchus dipsaci. Taxonomy (NCBI): domain Eukaryota; kingdom Metazoa; phylum Nematoda; class Chromadorea; order Rhabditida; family Anguinidae; genus Ditylenchus; species Ditylenchus dipsaci. The sequence goes on along the minus strand of SADC01000329.1, from coordinate 125,795 downwards.
TGCTAGCCATGGGACGAAAGTCGGGCGAACCATTTTCAGATAGCCTGATGTGTAATCAGCTTTTTGACCAGCTTTCATCAGATTAAGAAAGCATGAGTTATTTCGACTTCGGTTTGAAATAATTGCAAGGGTACATGACAATATTTCGCCGACAATTATTTCGCCGACATTATTTCGCCGACATTATTCGCCAACAATTATTTCGCCAACAATTATTTCGCGCGACATTATTTCGCGGACCATTATTTCGCCGCGACAAATCTCGCCGCCATTATTTATTTTTACTAATTTCATTGATTACATGCCAAACATTTTTCAAGGGAATCCAACACAAAGTTTTATTGACTGAAGTCATATAACAACGAATCAGAGAAGCATACAACAACAAAGAATTAAACATTCCTATTATTCTCCATCCAGATCCGAAATTTCTTCATCAGAGAATTCTGGCTCGCTGGTTTTAATGTACCGTATCTATTCCAATTAAGTTGGAAGCGAGCGCACCGAGATATTCGAAAGGGACGATGTTCTCCCAATCGTTCACTGCTTGTGTCAAGAGTCGTTTTATTCGTTCGTCAGCAAGGAGGTAGTTCGTTCTCTCTTTGGAGGACTACTACCAAGGGCCATTTCGTTGTAGACACCGACAATTCCTCTTTGGACCAGCTAAAAACATTTCATAGACCCTAAACTTTATCTTTATTTATTACCAAACAATCAATGTGTCAAGATTTCTGATTGGAATACACGCCAACGCCACGATTTTTCGGCACTAAAATCGTCCAAATTAGATGATATAGCTGAAGTAAAGGTACCTCATGAGAAAACTGCGCATCTGAGTCATAACGGTCGCATAATTACTCTTCTTGCAGATGGTTGTAAAGATTCGCGCCGTAAAATCAGCCAGAAAAAGGCGCGATTTAGAAAAAAACGACACTTAGAATATCGGCGAAATTTTGTCGCGGCGAAATAATTGTTGGCGAAATATTGTCCGGTACCGAATTGGAAAGCCGATAACCCTATTTATGATGAACTCGAACATGTGATTGACTTTGTCTTGACAAAATAGGGTTGGATTCGGTCGGTTAAAAAAAACGCCTTATTTTTGAAAGGGCATGCTCGCCACCGATGGGAATATTTTGGGAATATGAATTTAAAGAGACACGGACAATTTATCCCCGGGATAATTTGTCCCTACACAATTCATCCCCAGAGCAATGATATAAATTTTTTTGAATTTTATTTGTGCCGAACGAAATATTTGAAGCAAATAGGGGTGCAGATAGTAGTATGGAGGGGGTAGCACCAATAAAGTGGTACTCAGGTGGTAGTACCAAGGCATTGACCAGCTATAGGTATCCAACCCCCGTATTCAATCAGCGAATTTCCCTTTCACTCTCACTTGCGCTCTCACTCTCAGTTTGTACCCAATAGGAAAAAAATGCCTCTCAGCCTTACTTTCATTCTCACTTTCAGTGAAAATTCGCGGGACTTTAATTTTTTAGTCTGAACCAACCAAACCAAGTGGTCGTCCACTTGGATCAAAAAAATTCAATTTATTTTTTATTTTTCTAGGTTCCGAAATCTGTTTTCTGGACTAATTCAGGCATGCTAAAGATGTTTTGATATTGGTAAAATTCTGTTTTGCAGGGTATTTCTTAAGTTTTAGTGAAATTAAGTTTTGTCAAAATCAATTATCCTACAGTACTAAACAATACTATGCAAAACCTTGTTTTACTATTAACAAACCATCTTCGGCATGCCTGAATCAGTCCAGAAAATAAGTTTTGGAACGTGAAAAACGTAAAAATTTTTTTTATTCAAGTGGACGACGACTTGGTTTAGTTGGCGCATGGATTTTTTTATTTTTCTAGGTTCCAAAAAACGGATTATTCAGTAAAACTGAAGTTGGATCATAGAAAAACATTTAAAATTTTCAAAAGTTCATTACAAGACGAAAATATTACTACCCAGGTACCACTATACTACCTGAGTTCTCCAACCTGGGTACAACAAACCAACTGTGGCCGCGGGGATTGTTGCCGTGAGGATATTGCGGCGCGAGGGTATTGTGTCCGTGTCTGTTCTGGGGATGAATTGTGCCGGGGGGTGAATTGTCGCGTACCCGAATTTAAACGATACTTATTTTGAAATGCAAATTTGTTCAGTACTCTACCAGCTATAAATACTTGTATGTATGTGTCTCAGTGGTAAAGTGGCGACGTAGTGTGAAAGTTGGTTGTCGGTTCGATTTCGATTGGAAGCAATATTTTTTCTTCATTTTCACTAAAAAATTTATTCAAAATAATTGTCGTTTGAATTTCCCTGGTACCCACCTTTCGAAATATTCCTATTGGCGGCGACCAAATCCAACCTTATTAGGAAATCTCAAAAAAATGTGCCTATATCTCACTTTTGTCTCACTTTTGATCTACTTTCTAGTCAAATAAAAATGGCTCAAATTATTTTACCCCGTCAAATTATTGTTTTACCCCGTCAAATTATCCTTTTGCCCTGTCAAATCGTAAAAATGTGTTTTTATCTCCAAAAATTTTTAATTTTTTTAAACATTTTTACATCAAAATGTAGCCCTGGATCTCGGCTTTCTAACAAGCTATCGACTGAATTTCTGAGATTTCAAAAAATTGGAGAAAAAGTCTTTGTATGGACCAAACTTTTCAAAAAAATTGGTGTATAAAATGACTTTTTTCTCTAACTTTTTATATCTCAGTGAGTTGGTTAATAGCTGCTTGGAAAGCTGAGATTCCGGGCTACATGCTGGTATGAAAAATTAAAAAAATTTGAGAGAAAAAGTTTAAGAAATACTCAAAAGAAACAAATTTTCGCGAGTTGACGGGGTAAAAGAATAATTTGACGGGGAAAGTACTTACAGCCAATAAAATATTAAAAAGCACAGCAAATTCACCTGTGCTCAGTTCCATCTTCCATTGCTGTATTCGGCTATCCGAAACATTGTTGGCTGGTGACCTGGTTGTCCTATGTCCATATCCATGGCTAGGAGTTACTGCCATGGTTTCTTCTTCCAACTTCTCAATTTCCTTGAACTTTTTGTTCTGCGGATCACTGTTTTTAAATTTGTTTAATGGGTGAGGACCATCTTGAGGATGATATCCAGGGCATTGGTGCTGGTGGTTTTGGTTGTTGACCATCCAAAAATTGCGGGATTCAAGGAATGTTAGGCACTTGTTTAGCAACTCTAAAAGTTTTTACGACTTATATTGTTTACTTGGAGTTACTATTGCACCTTGGCGGAGCACTTTATCTCCACCAGTCAATTAACCTTGACCCCACCAGTCAAATAACGTTGTCCCCCACCAGTCAAAAAATTCTCAATTCAATTATTTGAAATAGCACATAAACGATACTGTTGATTTAACAAACGACAAATAACATTTATGTGCTCTATAAATAATCAAATAAAGAATTTTTTGACTGGTGGGGTCTAGGTTAATTGACTGATGTAGTGTACATGTAGCTAATAACAGTAGCGTCCAAAAAAAATTGAACACCATTTTTTTCGGAACATTTTTTCGAAACAGCGCATTTTTAAAAAATTTTCTTTATCATCACAGGTTCTTCAAAAAACAGTTTTGTAGCATTTTTCCTGCTCTATCAAACTGTATTTGTGAATTTTAGTAAGCTGACTTTCATAACTGTCAAAACCTGCATTTTTAGTTGGCAATCATTTTTAGCCACGTCCAAAAAAATTGAACACTCCACTTATTGTAATCAGATCAATATTTTGCTTTACAATTGTCTGATGTATTTGTGAGAATGAATCGTCGTGCCAGATTGAAGTTTGCTAAAGAACATCTCGCATGGACTTCTGCCAACTGGGCCAAGGTGCTATGGAGTGATGAATCAAAGTTCAACTTATTCTCGTCAGATGGAATCCGTTATGTTCGCCGACCACCAGGAAAGCGTTATGATGTTCGTTATCAAATGCCTACCGTCAAGCACAGCAAGTCTGTAATGGTTTGGGGTCAGTGTTTTAATGATTTTAGAAAATATTGTTATTGTTATTTTTAGGTTGTTTTTCGCGTGATATGATCGGTCCAATTGCTCGTGTTGAAGGCTTGATGAATGCTCCAATGTATCGAGATATCCTTGAGAATACAATGCTGCCACATGCCATCGAGAAAATGCCAGCCGAGTGGATTTTCCAGCAAGACAACGATCCGAAGAATGCCTCCAACCTATTGATGGGAACCAAGCCAATGCCAGGAAGCCAATTGCCGGATGGTTTAAAGATAACAATGTCGACGTTCTGCCATGGCATCTCAGAGTCCGGACTTGAATCTAATTGAGCATCTATGGGAACAGCTAGAGCGACAATTGAAAGGAGAAAAATTCAAGAAGGAAGTCGATCTAATGAACGCGCTTGAAAGAGAATGGGAAAAATTTCTATTGATCGAATTATCAAACTTGTTGACTCAATGCCTAGCCGTTGCGCGGCAGTTATCAAGGCAAATGGTTATGCTACCAAATATTAGTTGTTATTGTACCGATTCCACACAATAAATGTTATTCTCTTATTGATCTGATTACAAAAAGTGGAGTGTTCAATTTTTTTTGGACGTGGCTAAAAATGGTTGCCAACTAAAAATGCAGGTTTTGACAGTTATGAAAGTCAGCTTACTAAAATTCACAAATACAGTTTGATAGAGCAGGAAAAATGCTACAAAACTGTTATTTGAAGAACCTGTGATGATAAAGAAATTTTTTAAAAATGCGCTGTTTCGAAAAAATGTTCCGAAAAAAATGGTGTTCAATTTTTTTTGGACGCTACTGTAGAAGGACTGTTTATTAGTTAAAAAACCATGGTTTTTGCGCGCAGTGGCATGTGCAAAATTTGAATTGGCGGGGGACACTTTTCTTTCGTCTAATTCTGTACTCTTTCGAGTCATTCGAAATAACTCAAAAGAGTACACTGATAGACTAAAGAGAAGTGTCTCCCGCCAATTCCAATTTTGCACATGCCACTGCGCGCAAAAACCATGGTCCTTTAAAAAAGCGCATAAACTATATTATTTAGGACAATATTTTTTCTCACGCAAATACACTGCAAATGCACCGCAAATCATTTTTTTCTCACTGCAATTTGATCTTCCCGCAAAATATTTTTTTCTCACCGCAAAAATACTCTTTTTTCACCGCAATTTAATTTTCTGTCCAAGACCAACCAAATTTTGCATAATTTTGCAAGAATTCGAATTTTTTAGCCTAAAAAAGACTTGGATCGGTCACAATCCCACCCCGAATGGCCAGAAGCCCCTGAAAGTTGGTTTTTTGGGGGTTTACTAAAGGGGGTAAACTTTTTGCGAAAATTCGATTGAGCGGATCAGAATTCCAGTTCGATGGGCTTAGTCGCTCAGAATTTCAGGTTTATGGTGGTTTTAAGTGGTCTAGGGTGGAATTCTGAGCGATTAAGCCCATCGAACTGGAATTCTGATCCGCTCAATCGAATTTTCGCAAAAAGTTTACCCCTTTAGTAAACCCCAAAAACCAACTTTCAGGGGCTTCTGGCCACACCAGGGTGGGATTCTGAGCAATCCAAGTCTTTTTTAGCTAAAAATTTGAATTCTTGCAAAATTATGCAAAATTTGGTTGGTCTTGGACAGAAAATTAAATTGCGGTGAAAAAAGAGTATTTTTGCGGTGAGAAAAAAATACCATCCATATTATTTATTGAATAAACAGAAAAACTAATTCTTATGTGCTGTTTTGAAGAATCAAATCAAGAATTTTTGATTGGTAGGCGTGGACCACGCCGCGTGGTGCGCAAAACAGATAAATTTATCAGTACCGATAAATTTATCTAGCAGATAAATTCAAATATTTTTTATCTGACAGATAAATTCATCTGCCAGATAAAATTTTATCTGACAGATAAAATTTCATCGGTCAGATAAAATTCGAGTTTTAAATAAAAATCAATATAAAATTAAAAATGGGATCCACACTTGCAAATCTATGGAAATTATCAACAATAATAATGGCTGAACAATTTCATAGGTTTCGCCAAAATCCTGGCTTAAAAATTTTGAAACCCATCAACTATTTTAATCACTATTCTTGTTAAAAAATTCTTTAAATTTGCAAGTATGGAACCCATTTTTTAATTTTATTGACTTTTATTTAAAACTCGAATTTTATCTGACCGATAAAATTTTATCTGTCAGATAAAAATAATTTGACGCTACTGTCATATCCCCCCCCCCCCCCGCCCCCCAAAAACGACTTCTTTGGGAGTGTCTGAAAACCATTTCTATGCAATAATTTTGCCATAAAGGGACCAGAAAAGCAGTTTAAAAGGGATTATGGCTGTATTGGGAGGGGAAGGGAATAATACAGGGGCCACTTTTTTTTAGCTGCTTTACCATGTTTTTCAACTCGGGCCGTGGCAAAATAGACTCTATATGCATTTTATGATCAAGTGTACTTCTCGGAATCATCTCTACATAGTATTTGGACTATGATTCTCCGTCACGTTTTTGGTTTTCGGTATTTTTTTGCGTTTTTTGTACCGAAGTCGGAAAAAGCTCTCTGTGCAGGCGTAGAGCGAACTCTTGGCTACATTTGAGCTATCGAACGGCTCATTTGGGCGACACCCAGAGACGAGAGGCAATTCTAAGGTCGGTCGTGCATGGTCTTTTGGGGTTTTTGGGTATTTTTTTGAATACAATGGATTTTTTGGGGGTTTTTTACACGATATCGGAAAAAGCTCTCTGTGCAGTTGTAGAGCAAACTATTGGCTACATTTTTGAGCTATCGCACGGCTCATTTGGCCGACACCCAGAGACGAGAGGCAATTTTAAGGTTCGTCGTGCACGGTTTTTGGGGGGTTTTTGGTACTTTTGGAAAAATGTTTTTCGAAATCATTTTTGAAAGTGCGCCACTTTGGTTTTTGTTGTGTAGGCGTTTTGTTTGTCTTATTTTAGTTTGTTTATGTATTTTATGCGCGTTTTTTGTTTTCTCCGTTTATTTTTTTGCTTCTATTAATTTTTTTTAGCATTAATGCCTACGCTCAAGAAATCAAGCAAGCGAACTGCCGCTATCAGAGACGCGAAAGAAGCGAAAAAAAAAAGAAGTCCGGCGATGGTGCGACAAATAGCGGGGGCGAATCGCTAGCGATGGTGGCCGAAAGCGGGGGCGCGCAGTTGTTTCTTCCTCCAAAAGGTTGTTTTCATTTTTATTTGCCAGTTTTAAATTGGATTGATTTTTTAGCGAACGCAAACAGAGATGGCTTGGTGGAAACGATTACGGAGAGCGGTGGCGCAGCGATAAATGGCTAAAGCGCGGACAATCAAAAAGCAACGATGCAAGCGACAATGGAGAAACAGGGCGGGGGTGGTGGATACGATGCTAGCAACCGTCAGTTTGGTTAGTTGTTTGATTATTTTGTTTGTTTAGCCCTACCGTCTTCACGCATGAAATGACTTACGTGGGTTCTCACGTGCGCGTGCTTGGGAGTATATAAGAGTTGCAGTGAATCCTAAAAATGGCAATAAAGTAAAAACTATTGTATGGAGAGAGGTTCTCTTGCCAGAGGAATAAATTCGTGGAAAACTGTCTGAAATAAGTTGATAATTTGTCACGTAAAGAATGGATAATTCTACAACATTTAGGTCCGCCGCTGCTGGGGATGCGGGGGCGTGCTTGACAATTTGCTGGGGCGACGATATCTCTGGTGGAGCGGGGGCGTGCTTCACAAAATTGGCGGTCGACGACATCTCTGGTGGAGCGGGGGCGAGAAGAAAAAGAGAAAGAATTGCCTTTTATCGTTGTTTGTTTATTGTGTTTGCTTTGTTGTTATTGCGGGGGCGAATAATTGTTGTTATCTAAAAAATATGTGCAATGTATTTGACGCGTTTAAAATGTCGCAAAAAATACGGTTTGAATTGAAGCATTTAATGAAGAAGCATGGCGTTACTGAAGAACTCCTCAAAGGCGGGGCGCCGGGAATGTGGCACAAGGGCGAAACGGCGGGGGCGCCGGGAATGTGGCACAAGGGCGAAAACGGCGGGGGCGACGCCTGCAACGACGAATGATTTGAGCACGTAGCGGGGGCGTGCCTAGCTTTCTTGGATGCACTCCGTTATCGTTGTTGTGCGGGGGCGTTGTTGATGTTATGTTTACGAAATAAAGATCTTACTAATTTTGCGCCAAAGTTCTTTGCTAACGATGTGTTTTCTAAAGTAACAATTTGTGTGTTAATGTTGTTGTTGGATGTCCAATGTTTTAATAGAGTGTATTTTATCGAATCCCGCTTTTCCGGTAATAAACAATTGATTGTGTGATTAGGCGCCTGTAAGGCGCTAGTCCACCTAGTGTCTAAGGTAAGTGCGTGCGCGCATCTCTAACTCTCAAGCCCCCCTGCGCCCCTTCGGGGGCGCAGGGGCTTGGGGGCTTGGAGTTGAGATGCGCACACCCACATACCTTAGACACAAATCACTCGAAAGCGACTCTGGATGCATGAAAAAACATGCATACCAGAGTTATTTATGCGGTAGGCCCAGTATTCAAAACTATGTTCAACATCTTTATTTTTTCGCCGAAGAGCATTTACCCTCGTTTTACAAGGCCGGGCCAGAGGCCCAGCATCCAAAAATTCAGCCTAGCACTCAAAAGTGCTAGCCCTATGAATAAACCCGCGAGGTCCACCCCGCTGATCGGCTAGGTCCATGAAAAGTACTTATACTTATGCCTGCACCACAAGTTCCTGGGTTTGAAAGTACCCTTAGACGCATAGAAAATTAATACTCTAAGGGTCCAACCATCTCGAAAAGTGGCCTCTGTATTATTCCCTTCCCCTCCCAATACAGCCCGCAATCCCATTTAAATTGCTTTTCTGGTCCTTTTATGGCGAAATTATTGTGTAAAAATAGTTTTTGACCATCCCTAAAAAAGTCGGTTTTTGGGGGGGGGGGGTATATTACAGTAGCGCTTTGGGGGGGGGGTATATTACAGTAGCGCCAATAATTGAATTTTATCTGCTAGATAATTTATCTGTTCTGCGCACCACGTTGGTAGGGGTCAAAATTAATTGACTGGTGGGGGAGGAGAAGAATGGGCCATTTTCAAATTGGGCCAATTCAAATTGCGCCATTTCGAATTGGGTCATTTTCCAATTCGGCCATTTTCAAATTAATCCAATGCAAATTGGGCCAATTTCAAATTGGGTCAATTTCAAATTGGGTCAATTTCAAAATGGGCCACGATTTTAAATCAAACAACAGTTAAAAAAATTGGCGATAAGTTGGCGCAATTTGAATTGACCCAATTTGCATTGGCCCAATTTGAACCTAAGGCTGAGATTTTTAATTTTTTCTACGAAAATGTGAGCTTTTTCAGGATAACTGGCCAGTTAGCCAAGGTTTTTAAAATTTCAGTATTTAAAAAAAGGTATGCATTGATATTTGAATTTTTCTGATGTCCCTGAGAGCTAAAGTCATCATGAATATCAATCACTAAACTCAATTTATAGCTAGGAAAATTCTACAGCTGCTAGGTTTCTGTCTCGGACGGAGGGGCGTGGATGGAGCGGTGATTTTATACTCTGCTCGGTCTAGATTTTTGGGCTTTGAATTTTCAGGGCTGAATCTTTAAATTCAGTTTTGGTCCAGACCTCCATACTAATGTAAAATGCTAGTCCAAAGTGCAATACGGCCAACTTGATTGACCCAACTTGACCAACTTAAATTATACCTCTGCTTCAACCTCTTTTTCCACTTCACCTAAATCCACCTCTTGTGCTGGCTGCTGCCTAGAGTGCCGACACCAATATCCGCTGTTGGATCGCAGGAAGTGTTCTACAACGGTCACATGTCTGCTGCAATACTGCCTTTTCCTGCCAGTGCAGTTTCCTCTCCCCAGGTTGTGGATGGTGCATAGCACAAATGGCAGTCAACTCGTCCATGCTGCGCCTGCAAGCAGTGGAGGAGTGCAACACAGTTGGCACAACTCTTCACAACTGTATAAGTGATGGCTACTGCTACTTGGGGTCTTGCTTGTAGCCCTGGCTCGCCAGTACTGCTCCTGATGGCTGTTGGACACTACTAAAGAAACTTATTTAAAAAAAAATTTCGTTATTTTCAACTTTTTTGGCAGAATTTCAAATTTCAATTTTTGTAAAATAAAATGCAAAATTTTCCATGAAGGTCTAATTAAAAATTTGGCTACCAAACAATTTCCAATATGTTGGAAAATGTCGGCGAAACAACCGAATTGAGCGAAAAAATATTGGAAAATGTCGGGCGACCTTTTCCAAAAATATTGGAAATTGTCTTGTGGCCAAAAATTTTAAATTCTCGGCAGATAAATTTTTATTTTCGCCTACGGAAATTTCGCGCGAAATGTGAATAACTTCTCGGGGCGAATCGGAAACTTTCGACTTTTTTAAACGGGTAATATTTAATTTTGCCAATGTAGAAGCTTTTTTTGAGTGAACTGGCCAAAAACATGAGGATATAATATATTTAAATTAAAAATTCTCATAAAGGTTTAAAAATCGAGCTTTTCGATCAATGCAGTTTTTCAAGGGAATAGTATTTTGGTAGAGAAAAATAGTTGTGATTGCACCTTCTGATCCAATAGCATTTTTTTCGGCGGTGGCCAGTAGCACTAGCAGTATTCGGAATAAGGCCTCCATTCAGTTTAGCCAGTCGATTTACCCATGTTTGGGAAATCAAGAATGAATAGATAGAAATACCATGGTTAGTCCATAATGAAATCTTATGGTTGAGGCTAAATTTCAAAAGATAAAAAACGAGTAGCGCCAAATTTCGTTTTTTGAGTCTGACCAAATGTGACCCGAAAAAGCCAAAAAAAGATTATAGTTAAAATAATAATTTCCAATTTGACCAGTCAAATCCTCAAAAAGGTTTGACTGATCAAAATCACAACTGCAGCCTCAACTACTGGTTGGGCAAAAAACTGAGCACTTGAAATATTTATTCACTTACAGATAAATGAGTACTTTTATTTATAAAATTTTTTCGACTCTGTACAATGTGTAACATATTAAAAGCAAAAAGTCATATCACTTAAAATTCGAATTTGATTCCTGTTTTCTTAAAAAATGTTCCAGACAACCAAAAAAGTTTGAATGCAAACCTTCCATGGGTTTAAGGCCAGTTGCCGAAAACTCATTTGAATCCAGCCTGGAATAGCAAATGGATTTATGGAGGGTGTGTTGGACTAGGTTTGTGTGTTCTCTAATCTAAATATGCAGGATAAAGAAAAGACATAGAAGGAGAACAAAAAATTTGTGCAAGCCCTCAAATTCCCCTTGTTTCAAGTGGACTTATAGGGACACTCATTGAGCTGAACAAAAATGTTGGACATAAACTGATAAAAAAAAAGTTTCGGAAATCCAGTTATTTTATTATGTTTTGAGGGAAAAAGTGGATTTGACATGACGAAACATTTCGCGGGAGATAATTTTTCGCCGTTAGACGAACCCTGAATTCTGATACCGAATTCGTGTTCAGCATGGTCGATCATTACACAAAAGAGCTCTTTTAATTTAAAAATAACTGTCAAATTTTAAATTTTACTTGAGACAACAAGTTATCAAATTTTTTATTTTTCGAACTATTTTCGAATTTTTTTTGTCTCGAAACGTTTTGAAATTGGCGAAAATTGAATTTAAGAGAATTATTATGCATTCGTTACTAGGGTCAAATTTTACATGAAAATCGACCATGAAAATCGATGTCTGAAATTTGGGTTTGCCTAGCGCGATAAAAAGTTTCACATCAAAAGAAATAATTTAAACAATCAAAACTTTTTTCCTAAATTCTGTTTTCAGGGACAGACTTTTTTAGACCCACATTTCTTTGGGATGAACTGCCAAAAACATGATTTTTCACTGGTCCTTTTTTTGTGATGTCAGGAATTTACCTATTCAGACCATCTGATAGTGGAAAGCTCACCAATCAAAAATCGTGTTTTGACACTATATAAATTTCGGCTCAAGACAACTGCGAGGTCAAATGCGAAAAAAATATCTTGACGTACCTTTCACCTTACTTTTTTCATGGACTATTTTGAATGATAACAACTTTCTGAAATTTTCAACCGAGCTCCGGATCAGCGCCGGAGACTTGACCATCACTGCTCTGAAATCAAAAATTTCACAGAAATTTTGATAAACAAATGCCCACTAGTTCGATCCTACTTAGAGACATACCATTTTTCAAAAAATCACAATTTATTAGGTTTTTTCACAAAAATTGGAGCAATAATATAAGAGAGGAAAAAAGCGATTGAACAGAGATCATATTGCCTATTCAATTTGAGGTGGGAACAACATCTAATTTTGAGAGACTAGCCAGCAGCAGTAGTAATATTATTATTGAGTAATGCTTCAACAACTGGCTGGTCGGTAGAAGGAGAAACAGCTGTTGATCTAGTAGCACCGATTGCTTAATAACAATGGAAAAGGAGGAGATGTCCAGTGGCAATTAGGAAGACAATAAAACCTATAACTTAGCTCAAACAAATAGCACCTTAGACTGCAAGATGTTGTGTAAAATGGAATACAAATTATTGAAGTTCATTTAATATTCAAAAAAAAACCTGAAGGATGAACTTTGCCGGACTCCCCAGGCCTTTTGTAGCAAAATTAAAGTGGTAAGCTTGTAGCCTGTGCGGATATTTTGAAAGGGTAACACGAAATTTAAGATTCAGTCCAATACTAGAGATGAAGATGAGACGAGATCTCGGCCCGATTTTGGCTTAAAATCTCGTCTCGGTATCTCGCTCGGTCATTTTTAAAATCTCGGTCTCGGTTTTCGGTCAATCTTGGTCACCGAAATTTGCAGGAAAGTGGTCGCATTTTGTAACCTTTTAAAAAAGCCTTTCTTATCATTCTTATAGTCGTATTTTTTTATTTTGTTGAACATGTCTCATGCTGTTATTCCTAGATGAGTGCTGTCTGGAAGATCGGTCTTTTCACGAAAGTGTCTGCTAGCGAAGCAAAATGTGGAGCCTGCCAAAAAATAATCAAGATGCCGGGGCTTGAGTTCAGAATCCCCCCCCCCCCCCCCCCACGGGGACTGATCAGATCGAGGAGATAACATCATATTCGTGTTTCTCGACGCCGATTTCATGAGAAAGCCGGCTGTTTTTTAAATTCTGAGAAAAAAATTTTTTTCGAACCACAGGGGGGTATCATGGTTTTTAGTCAAATTTTGAAAAATTTGAATTGGCGCCTTTTGAATTTTAAGGGATTGAGGGCTGTATAGGGAGGGGAAGGGAATAAAACGGGGCCACTAATCACACAGGGGCCACTAACAAGAAGATGTTAAACATAGTTTGAATACTGGGGCCTACCGCATAAATAACTCTGGTATGCATGTTTTTTCATGCATCCAGAGTCGCTTTCGAGTGATTTGTGTCTAAGGTATGTGGGTGTGCGCATCTCAACTCCAAGCCCCCAAGCCCCCTGCGCCCCGAAGGGGGCTTGGGGATTCCATAAAATTTCATTTTATGATTCAATTTACGATTGCATTTTATGATCAAGTGTACTTCTCGGAATCATGTCTAAGTAAGTGCGCGCACACACTTACCTTAGACATGATTCCGAGAAGTACACTTGATCATAAAATGCAATCGTAAATTGAATCATAAAATGAAATTGTGATTCAAATTTCATTTTGAATTCATCATGAATTTCATTCGATTCAAAATTTCAACAAATTTCATATGATTCAATTTACGATTGCATTTTATGATCAAGTGGCTTGAGAGTTAGAGATGCGCGCACACACTTACCTTAGACATGATTCCGAGAAGTACTCTTGACCATAAAATTTCATTTTATGATTCAATTTACGATTGCATTTTATGATCAAGTGTACTTCTCGGAATCATGTCTAAGGTAAGTTCCCCTTCGGGGGCGCAGGGGCTTGGGGGCTTGGAGTTGAGATGCGCACACCCACATACCTTAGACACAAATCACTCGAAAGTGACTCTGGATACATGAAAAAGCATGCATACCAGAGTTTATTTATGCGGTAAGCCCAGTATTCAAAACTATGTTCAACATCTTCTTGTTAGTGGGCCTTAGTCATAAGTGGCCCCCTTTTATTCCCTTCCCCTCCCTATACAGCCCTTAATCCCTCTAAAATTCAAAAGGCGCCAATTCAAATTTTTCAAATTTTGACTAAAAACCATGATACCCCCCTGTGGATCGAAATTTTTTTTTCTCAGAACCAAAAAAACAGCCGGCTTTCTCATGAAATCGGGGTCGAGAAACACGAATATGATGTTATCTCTTCGATCTGATCAGTCCCCGTGGGGGGGGGGGATTCTGAACTCAAGCCTTTCTCGACCCCGATTTCATGAGAAAGCCGGCTGTTTTTTAATTCTGAGAAAAAAAATTTTTTCGAACCACAGGGGGGGTATCATGGTTTTTAGTCAAAATTTGAAAAATTTGAATTGGCGCCTTTTGAATTTTAAAGGGATAAAGGGCTGTATTGGGAGGGGAAGGGAATAAAAGGGGCCACTTTTATGGCAGAACGTCAGAAATTCAAATGTTTGTATTCCTCGATTGCCTCACCATGTTTTTCAAGTGGGCCATGGCAAAAAGAGACTCTATATGCATTTTATGGTCAAGAGTACTTCTCGGAATCATGTCTAAGGTAAGTGTGTGCGCGCACTTACCTTAGACATGATTCCGAGAAGTACACTTGATCATAAAATGCATATAGAGTATCTTTTGCCACGGCCCAGTTGAAAAACATGGTGAGGCAGTCGAAGAATACAGATATTTCAATTTATAATGTTCTGCCATAAAAGTGGCCCCTTTTTATTCCTTCCCCTCCCAATACAGCCCTCAATCCCTTCAAAATTCAAAAGGCGCCAATTCAAAATTTTCAAATTTTGACTAAAAACCATGATAATCCCCCTGTGGCTCGAAATTTTTTTTCTCAGAATCAAAAAAACAGCCGGCTTTCTCATGAAATCGGGTCGAGAAACACGAATATGATGTTACTCCTCGATCTGATCAGTCCCCGTGGGGGGGGGGGGATTCGAAACTGCAACCTCGAGAAACACGAATATGATGTTATCTCCTTGATCTGATCAGTCCCCGTGGGGGGGGGGGATTCGAAACTGCAACCGATGCCGGATTATGGGACCAAGGGACTTTTCGTTCACGCTAAAACACATGCGAACATTTTGCTAAGCTGAAGGAGATTGAAGAGAAGCAAGCGTCAGAAAAAACACAATGGATCAATTCGTCAAAATCCGGCCAAAAGGTATGCTTCCTAATTATGGATTATCATTTTTAATTCACTGATAATTTTTTCGTTTAGGTGAGCTCTCTATTCTGGATAAAAAAGTGGTTCATCTTATTGCCTGTGCCAACCTTCCATTCAACATCGCCAATCAGCCTACGTTCAAGCCATTTCTAGATTTATCAGATCGAGACAGTCTAAAAGGTTTCATCTTGTCTTCTTACTTAATCTCGAAAGTTATTTTTGTAGCTCGTGGGCATTATTCTGATTGGGTACTTCCACGTATGTATGAAATGGTCAAAACTAGAGTCAAAAAGCTTATAGAAGATTGTTCGGTGCTTTCATTCACGTCCGATTTGTGGTCAGGACCTACCGAGTCATTCAATAGGTTTCTTTAATTGATTGAATTGTAGTCTATCGAGATCAAACAAAATTGATTTAGTCTTACTGCACACGGCATAAATCTTGAGTGGGAGCGTATAAAATTTGTACTTTGCGTCGAGCCGTTTTCCGGAAGCCACAACTTTGAGACAATCGGCAATAAGGTCAACAAGATGCTAGAGAAATTCGGGCAAAATCTGTGCTACAAATTTCTATATAGTCTTTCGACTATGTCTGCCACGTTTTGACTACAATATTTATTCGCAGAATAAGTGAATGTAATTTTTTTTTTCGATGTCAATATGGCTATGGAAAGATTGCTATATCAACTATATCGATATCTAGTGACACTCTGATATAGTGACATCTCACATATAGTGACACCGTGCGTTGGTTAGTTTGGTAAACGACAATGACTGAAGTGTCACATCAATAAAGTGACACTCTACTATAGTGACACTTTAAAAGACATATGTGGACCATTATTAATAAACCGTGGCAATAGCGGAAAAATTAAAATTTTGCTGTTAGACTAGGATTGCAGCGCGCACTCACATACCGTAATTCCTCTAATAAGCCGCCCCCCCCTCTGATTCAAAATCGTGTTCTTGGCATTGTGTTTTTGACCCATTTTTTGAAGACTCCTCTTTGGCAAGTTACCCCTCAATTTGTAGCCAGTGAGATGAGCTACAAAATAGATGGTGACTTGCCTAACAGTGGTTTTCAAAACATAGGTCAAAAACACAATGCCAGAAACCCGTTTTTTGAATTTAGAGGGCGCGGCTTATTAGAGGAATTACGGTAAGTACGAATTTGGTTTGATTGACCCAGATAATATTTCATCGCTGAGATATGGATGTTTGAAATTCTATTCGAGACAATAAACATTCAAACAAAACTTTCTGGCATTTGTTCAAATATTTATTGTCTCGAGCAGAATTTCAAATTTTATAGTGAGTTGTGGGCTTAGATGGAATTTTCATAAGAAAATAGATCATGTTGAACACGATTCCGGGGTCAGAATTTACAAATTGCTCAGCGGAGCAGAAGCTTTACGCTTTAAAGGAGCATGCTTTCCTGTTGATAAGTCAATTGTTGAAATTTGAATTCCCGGGGACAAAATCCTACACTATGGTTTTGGCACGAATTGTTTTTTGAATGCAAGCATTTTTTATTTCAAATATTCTTTTTGAATTCTTTAATTACCGTAATTCCTCTAATAAGCCGCCCCCCCCTCTGGTTCAAAATCGTGTTCTTGGCATTGTGTTTTTGACCCATTTTTTGAAGACTCCTCTTTGGCAAGTTACCCCTCAATTTGTAGCCAGTGAGATGAGCTACAAAATAGATGGTGACTTGCCTAACAGTGGTTTTCAAAACATAGGTCAAAAACACAATGCCAGAAACCCGTTTTTTGAATTTAGAGGGCGCGGCTTATTAGAGGAATTACGGTAAGTCAAACCCAGCGATTGTGGGTACAGCATAAAGTATGAGTACTCACTGAACCTATCGCAATTAGCCGGATCGGATCCAGTGTTGCCAATTTGAGGGTCATTTTGAAAAAGCATAAATATATTGGTAAAAATAAATGTGCCGAGACAAAAGGCTTAGAAAAAATAGTCGAATAAATATGCCGCTAGGACGAGCATGAAAAATAACTATGCTTTTAAAAACATGCAAAAGGCATATTTAAATAATTATGCCAAAGACATTGCGGAAAAAGCATAACGGATTAATTATGATTTTTTCATGTTTCAAAAAGCATAAATATTTTTTCCACGTGTAGACATAAAGTAAAAATAATTATGTTTTTTGAAAAAGACGCAAATGTTGTTAAAAATAAATATGCTCTTAGTGATGAATCGCACTGACATATTTATTTCGATTGCTAATAGAAAATTATCAAGTAGCATACTTATTTATTATGCTTTTTTCAAAAAAATAAATAAGCATAATTAATTTTTATGCTTCGTCAAAATTTAGCTTATAACAAACAATTATGCTTTTTTCTCAGCACAGACTCTGATGCACCTTATGTATGTGTATAGCCCGAACCACCAGAATAGTAGCCGAACCACTTGGATAGCCCCTAACTACCAAGAAGGTACCCGAACCACCAGGATGTTGCCCAAACTACTTAAATAAGCCCAAACCACGAAAAAGGTGCCTAAACCACCTGAATAGGCTCAAATCACCTAGAAAGTAGCTAAACTACCTGAGTAGGCCCAACCACCTAGAGAGTGCCCAAATGACCAGAATAGGTGCAAACCACCGGGAGGGTAACAAAACCACCTAGAAAGTACCTAAACCACCTGGATAGTACCTGAACCTACTGGCTAATACTCTTAACACCTGGATGTTACACAAAATAGCTGGATTCTATCCAATATTGAAAAGTAATTGAAGATGACGTCAATACACGATGGTTAATCGTGTGGTTTTGAACTTATGCGCTTCATTAAAGACTGATTTTTTATGAGAAAATTATGGTAATCTGAAATAGGACTATGAAAAAGGTGGAAGAAAAACAGAGTTCCGTCAGCTACGATTATTTATTCAACAACACCAACAGATCTCAACTAAACAACTGCAAACTATGAGAAGAACTTGAAATGATGATGCTTTTGATTTTCGATTTTTCACTTTCCTACTAGCAATGTCCATGTAGCTGTCCATAGTTGAGGTAAAAAACCAATTGATCCTTGAGAAGAGTCGAAGATGTTCTGTTGCGGCGACCATTCGTGCTCATCTCTGCTTGCGAATACACAATACAACAGTCAGCATCTCTACGAGAAAGCCAATGATGTCAATTTGACCGAACTACTTGTATGACCTTAAGAAATCAAAGTTAAAAAAGATAGACTTCTAAGTTAAAACACTTGCCTGATTGTAGATCTCGAGAAAATTCCCAATCACAGGAATCCACCCACCCAACGAGTAGGCGAAGGATATGTCAAGCGCTTCTTTGAATAACTTCCCAGCAAAGCGTCTAAGAATTCAGTATATTTCGCAGATCGACGGATCTTCAATATTAATTCCTTAATAGTAGAGAATTGAAAGTGGAAAAAGTAAGACAAGTGGATAAAAAATTTACTTGGAAAGCTGGGTGTGACATGAGGTTCTTGCGCAGACATCTTTGAGCATATTATCTAGATTGTGACATAAGCAACTTATTCGACGAGGAACACTAAAACAGATAATTTTCAGCTCCGAGATATGCATGCATTCATGAGTCAGACCAGGCATCAGCAACGAAAGCAGGCCTAGAAGAATTGTACCTCATTGAACTTCAAAGGATGTCTTACCTGTATTTTAGCGAGCTAAAAATCTCTGTCATCTCATCATTTATTTCGACGCTAAGGTTGTGCAGACATGACCCAAGAGTGCTGTAGCTTTCGGGCACCTAGTGAGAATAAAAATTATCAGGTATCATAGGAAAGCATAAAATGGCTTATCTTCCAATGGCTTTCCTTATTGATAATACTTGCCCATGCACGAACGTAGGGGTGTGTGAAGATGTTCAAGAAGAGGCAAGGTATGCTGACTACCAAGGTTGGCAGTCAGTCTGAAAATAAATTTGGTGTGGGAATTGCAGGATATACTTTTATATGGACTTACTCCGTTTTCTTCTTCCTCCCTCAATCTTTATCGCTGCTTTTGAAATTTGAATTTGACTTGAGGACACTTGTCTTGGGAAGCATATCACCATTGCAAGAAGGACAGTACATTCTTTCCTATAAGCAAAAGTTGATAAGGAAGGAAAGGAAATTAAACCTTACATAATCGATATCCTCATGGTTGATCTTGATTTCCACGAAGAGACTTCAAGCGATGTGTTGCTTTCGAACATCTCGGTCTTCAATGTATTCCAATTATACTCCGGGTACGCAGTTAAGAGTGCTGCTGCTGAGAATGGTCTTGCGCTTTTTTCTATTTGCACTGTCCTCTTGATTTGCATCTGAGAACTGAGATTGAGTAGGACTGCCAACAATCATAACGAGCAAACTTTTCAGCAGGCGACTATCTGAAATAAAAATAAAACATTGAGCCAATATGACAATCGTGCAACGTAACGAGAACTGTAACAGAAAAAAGACTAAAATTTAGTGAAATATCAACTCAAGATGTACTCAGATAGAAATAAGTGAGCGCAAAAATAAATATGCTAATTGAAATAGCGCAGTTTTTCGTCGAAAATAAATATGCTTATTGAATTTCACAGATCGAAAAGCAGAATTAACTATGTACTTATTTATTCGAGAAAAAAAGCACGCAAAACCAAAAGACATATTTATGAAACGCTGCAAGCTATGCCAAAACAAAAAGCATTTTTAATGGTCTCGCTCAATTATGCTTTTTCAAAAAGCATAATTAAACTTTCAAATAGTTATGCTACTTGAATTAACATAGTATTTTGAGTTTCGAATTTTCCTCTCTCAAAAAGAATATTTATTTTTTGCGCTTTTCCATAATTCTACTCGAAGCATAGTGCTATTCTTTTTTGCTCAGCTTTACTATGCTGAACTGGCAACACTGATCGGATCCCGAGGTTGAGCATGAGTCAGACCTCTTCGGTGTGTCGTCGACTTCGAGTTTTGGATTTGCTGAACCTTTGGCTCGGCCTTCACTCTGCGTGCAAATGTTCACAGAAATGCTGTAGCAAATGAAATACCGCTGTACCACTACCGACTTTTTCTTGAATTTTCTCGATATTTTTTATGGAAGTTGGCGATTTCGCCAGTGTGGCGATTTGTCAATGCTAAGGCGAGATTTTTAGAAAATTCTGCCCTAATGCCAAAATCTCTACCTAAATCTGCGTCCGTTAAAATTGACCTTACCTACCAATTTGACCTAAAACAATTCCAGAGTCAAACCAAAAGCTTACCCACTTATCAACCCGAAAAATTCGTAAGGCCGAGCCAAAGGCTCAGCAAATCCAAAACTCGAAGTCGACGACACTCCGAAGAGGTCTGACTCATGCTCAACCTCGGGATCCCATCCGGCTAATTGCTATAGGTTCAGTGAATACTCATACTTTTTGCTGTACCCACAATCGCTGGGTTTGACTTAATTAAAGTATTCAAAAAGAATATTTGAAATAAAAAAATGCTTGCATTCAAAAAAAAATCGTGCCAAAACCATAGTGTAGGATTTTGTCCCGGGAATTCAAATTTCAACAATTGACTTATCAACAGGAAAGCATGCTCCTTTAAACGCTTTTTAGTTTTTTCAATTCCTAATGGCTTGTTGTTGTGAAAGTGAGAGTGGGAGTGAGAGTGAGAGTAAGTTGTCATTGTGAACACCTTTAACTCTCACTCCCACTTCCAGTTCCACTCTCACTCTCGGGTGTTCACAAAGTTTTTTTCTATTTTGCATTTAACTAATTCTTTCAATGTTTCAATTTTGAAATTCGTTCATAATATTGTAAATTACAACCAAATTGCTTATTGAATAGTTTTAATGTACCGTGAAATTTCTATAATGGACCCATGACAATACCGTGGTAGAGGTTTTTTGAATAATTTTGTGTTCTCAGTGCTTCATATATTCCTCATTTTCTGTGAGCCCCAATTCATAGTCGTCTAAATTATTCTGAAATCTTCTTTGAACTTCAAGAGAGTAAAGTCGCCATCCTTTCCCAAAGCTTGAATCAGTTTGCATATGTGATGAACTCACTGAGCCAATAGGGGGAATTCAACAGTCAGTGTGTTCACGGTTTTTAAAGCGTCTAAAATAGCGTTCTTAACACCACCTTTTCAGACTTTCAATGCTGGATACAGCTGATTGCGAGAGATTGCGTGAGCTTTCTATTTCCAGGAAATTGTCATGGCGACCATATCTTTCATCTCTTCATCCTGAACCTAGTCCGAAAGAGAAAGAGAAGATTGATTTCTTGAACCATATCAGCTTTTGGCTTATTAAAATTAAAATCTAGTTTGCATTTCATAATATTTGGTCGAAATCTGCAATATTATGAACAAATTAAAAAATAGTAATTTGATTAGTTTTATGCAAAAGAAAAAAAGGCTTGTGAACACCTGAGAGTGAGAGTGAGGTGCATTGTACACACCCCCTTACTCTCACTCTAACTTTCACTTTCACTTTCAGTATGTGAACAGGCCATAACATAAAATGGCTGTTTTCTCTGCTGTTGCTGCCGATGGTGCCGCCGCCGCTGCTGGCCGCGTTTTTCGAATATTTTGGGCCATGTTCTAGGATTTTTGCTGCTCTATAAATTAAACTAAACTCTGCGAGTGTTTATAAACCATGTACGATACAAAGAAGCATACTAACCCGAAAAAACTCGGTTGCAGTTTACAACCCCCCCCCCCACGGGAAGTGATCAGGTGGAGGAGATAACTTCATATTCGTGTTTCTCGACCCCGATTTCATAAGTAAGCCGCGCGTTTTTTTGATTCTGCGAAAAAAAAATTTTTCGAACCACAGGGGGGCGGGGGAAGGGGGTTGGTATCATGGTTTTTAGTCAAAATTTGAAAATTTTAAATTGGCGCCTTTTGATTTTTAAAGGGAAGAAGGGCTGTATCGGGAGGGGAAGGGAATGAAAGGGGGCCACTTTTATGGCAGAACATTATAAATTTAAATATCTGTATTCTTCGACTGCCTCACCATGTTTTTCAACTGGGCCGTGGCAAAAAGAGACTCTATATGCATTTTATGGTCAAGAGCACTTCTTCGAATCATGTCTGAGGTACCGTATATTCTCTATTAGAAGGCCCGGCCTTCTATTTTTCAACCCTAGAAAAGTCCTATTAGGTCCTATTATTAGTCCTATTTCAGATTACCATAATTTTCTCATAAAAAATCAGTCTTTAATGAAGCGCATAAGTTCAAAACCACACGATTAACCATCGTGTATTGACGTCATCTTCAAATTACTTTTCAATATTGGATAGAATCCAGCTATTTTGTGTAACATCCAGGTGTTAAGAGTATTAGCCAGTAGGTTCAGGTACTATCCAGGTGGTTTAGGTACTTTCTAGGTGGTTTTGTTACCCTCCCGGTGGTTGCACCTATTCTGGTCATTTGGGCACTCTCTAGGTGGTTTGGGCTACTCAGGTAGTTTAGCTACTTTCTAGGTGATTTGAGCCTATTCAGGTGGTTTAGGCACCTTTTTCGTGGTTTGGGCTTATTTAAGTAGTTTGGGCAACATCCTGGTGGTTCGGGTACCTTCTTGGTAGTTAGGGGCTATCCAAGTGGTTCGGCTACTATTCTGGTGGTTCGGGCTATACACATACATAAGGTGCATCAGAGTCTGTGCTGAGAAAAAAGCATAATTGTTTGTTATAAGCTAAATTTTGACGAAGCATAAAAATTAATTATGCTTATTTATTTTTTGAAAAAGCATAATAAATAAGTATGCTACTTGATAATTTTCTATTAGCAATCGAAATAAATATGTCAGTGCGATTCATCACTAAGAGCATATTTATTTTTAACAACATTTGCGTCTTTTTCAAAAAACATAATTATTTTTACTTTATGTCTACACGTGGAAAAAATATTTATGCTTTTTGAAACATGAAAAATCATAATTAATCCGTTATGCTTTTTCCCGCAATGTCTTTGGCATAATTATTTAAATATGCCTTTTGCATGTTTTAAAAGCATAGTTATTTTTCATGCTCGTCCTAGCGGCATATTTATTCGACTATTTTTCTAAGCCTTTTGTCTCGGCACATTTATTTTTACCAATATATTTATGCTTTTTCAAAATGACCCTCAAATTGGCAACACTGGATCCGATCCGGCTAATTGCGATAGGTTCAGTGAGTACTCATACTTTATGCTGTACCCACAATCGCTGGGTTTGACTTACCGTAATTCCTCTAATAAGCGCGCCCTCTAAATTCAAAAACGGGTTTCTGGCATTGTGTTTTTGACCTATGTTTTGAAAACCACTGTTAGGCAAGTCACCATCTATTTTGTAGCTCATCTCACTGGCTACAAATTGAGGGGTAACTTGCCAAAGAGGAGTCTTCAAAAAATGGGTCAAAAACACAATGCCAAGAACACGATTTTGAACCAGAGGGGGGGGCGGCTTATTAGAGGAATTACGGTAATTAAAGAATTCAAAAAGAATATTTGAAATAAAAAATGCTTGCATTCAAAAAACAATTCGTGCCAAAACCATAGTGTAGGATTTTGTCCCCGGGAATTCAAATTTCAACAATTGACTTATCAACAGGAAAGCATGCTCCTTTAAAGCGTAAAGCTTCTGCTCCGCTGAGCAATTTGTAAATTCTGACCCCGGAATCGTGTTCAACATGATCTATTTTCTTATGAAAATTCCATCTAAGCCCACAACTCACTATAAAATTTGAAATTCTGCTCGAGACAATAAATATTTGAACAAATGCCAGAAAGTTTTGTTTGAATGTTTATTGTCTCGAATAGAATTTCAAACATCCATATCTCAGCGATGAAATATTATCTGGGTCAATCAAACCAAATTCGTACTTACCGTAATTCCTCTAATAAGCCGCGCCCTCTAAATTCAAAAAACGGGTTTCTGGCATTGTGTTTTTGACCTATGTTTTGAAAACCACTGTTAGGCAAGTCACCATCTATTTTGTAGCTCATCTCACTGGCTACAAATTGAGGGTAACTTGCCAAGAGGAGTCTTCAAAAAATGGGTCAAAAACACAATGCCAAGAACACGATTTTGAATCAGAGGGGGGGGGGGCTTATTAGAGGAATTACGGTATGTGAGTGCGCGCTGCAATCCTAGTCTAACAGCAAAATTTAATTTTTCGCTATTGCCACCGTTTATTAATAATGGTCCACATATGTCTTTTAAAGTGTCACTATAGTAGAGTGTCACTTTATTGATGTGACACTTCAGTCATTGTCGTTTACCAAACTAACCAACGCACGGTGTCACTATATGTGAGATGTCACTATATCAGAGTGTCACTAGATATCGATATAGTTGATATAGCAATCTTTCCATAGCCATATTGACATCGAAAAAAAAATTACATTCACTTATTCTGCGAATAAATATTGTAGTCAAAAACGTGGCAGACATAGTCGAAAGACTATATAGAAAATTTGTAGCACAGATTTGCCCGAATTTCTCTAGCATCTTGTTGACCTTATTGCCGATTGTCTCAAAGTTGTGGCTTCCGGAAAACGGCTCGACGCAAAGTACAAATTTTATACGCTCCCACTCAAGATTTATGCCGTGTGCAGTAAGACTAAATCAATTTTGTTTGATCTCGATAGACTACAATTCAATCAATTAAAGAAACCTATTGAATGACTCGGTAGGTCCTGACCACAAATCGGACGTGAATGAAAGCACCGAACAATCTTCTATAAGCTCTTTGACTCTAGTTTTGACCATTTCATACATACGTGGAAGTACCCAATCAGAATAATGCCCACGAGCTACAAAAAATAACTTTCGAGATTAAGTAAGAAGACAAGATGAAACCTTTTAGACTGTCTCGATCTGATAAATCTAGAAATGGCTTGAACGTAGGCTGATTGGCGATGTTGAATGGAAGGTTGGCACAGGCAATAAGATGAACCACTTTTTTATCCAGAATAGAGAGCTCACCTAAACGAAAAAATTATCAGTGAATTAAAAATGATAATCCATAATTAGGAAGCATACCTTTTGGCCGGATTTTGACGAATTGATCCATTGTGTTCTTTTCTGACGCTTGCTTCTCTTCAATCTCCTTCAGCTTAGCAAAATGTTCGGCATGTGTTTTAGCGTGAACGAAAAGTCCCTTGGTCCCATAATCCGGCATCGGTTGCAGTTTCGAATCCCCCCCCCCACACGGGGACTGATCAGATCAAGGAGATAACATCATATTCGTGTTTCTCGAGGTTGCAGTTTCGAATCCCCCCCCCCACGGGGACTGATCAGATCGAGGAGATAACATCATATTCGTGTTTCTCGACCCCGATTTCATGAGAAAGCCGGCTGTTTTTTTGATTCTGAGAAAAAAAAATTTCGAGCCACAGGGGGGATTATCATGGTTTTTTAGTCAAAATTTGAAAATTTTGAATTGGCGCCTTTTGAATTTTGAAGGGATTGAGGGCTGTATTGGGAGGGGAAGGGAATAAAAAGGGGCCACTTTTATGGCAGAACATTATAAATTGAAATATCTGTATTCTTCGACTGCCTCACCATGTTTTTCAACTGGGCCGTGGCAAAAAGATACTCTATATGCATTTTATGATCAAGTGTACTTCTCGGAATCATGTCTAAGGTAAGTGCGCGCACACACTTACCTTAGACATGATTCCGAGAAGTACTCTTGACCATAAAATGCATATAGAGTCTCTTTTTGCCATGGCCCACTTGAAAAACATGGTGAGGCAATCGAGGAATACAAACATTTGAATTTCTGACGTTCTGCCATAAAAGTGGCCCCCTTTTATTCCTTCCCCTCCCAATACAGCCCTTTATCCTTTAAAATTCAAAAGGCGCCAATTCAAATTTTTCAAATTTTGACTAAAAAACCATGATACCCCCCCTGTGGTTCGAAAATTTTTTTTTCTCAGAACCAAAAAAACAGCCGGCTTTCTCATGAAATCGGGTCGAGAAGCACGAATGTGATGTTATCTTCTCCATCCGATCACTCCCCGTGGGGGGGATTGTGAACTCAAGCCAAAAACTCCCTCGAAAAAAGGGGATTCTCGCACAAAAATGGTTCTAGCGCGATTATTTTCCAATAAATATTTGAACAACTGCCAAAATGTTTCATTTGAATGTTTTTTGTCTCGAACAGAATTTCAAACCTCCATATCTCGGCGATGAAGTTTCAATCGGGGTCAATCAAGGCAGATTCGTGCTCAAGAGAGTGCGCGCTACAATCCTAGTCTAACAGCAAAATTTTAATTTTTCCGCTCTTGCCACCGGTAGGTCCATCCTTTCAAGTTATGTCTTTTAAAGCCGGTCCCCAGGGTTTCACTATATCGAGGTTTTAATGAAATCACTTTTGTAACTATGGCCTGTAAGGCGCTAATCAACTTTGTCTTTATAATGCTGAGCTTTGGTAAAAACCGAAGAAGCCATTTTGACGTGACTCTTGACTCTGTTTTTGCAGTTAAATAACCTCACATGTGAGACTTAGGAGTGAAATTTTGGTCTCTTCTTTTTTTTGAGGTTCTTTAGTGAAAAATTTAATTTAGCCAATTTTACCTGAAGTCAATTACAAAGTTTGGTCTCATTCAATGGGTAAGATCGTAACTCGAAAGTGACTCTGGATGCATAAGAATGTATGCATACCAGAGTTTATTTATACGTTAGTTCCCATTTAACAAAACTATGTTAAAATTCCATCTTTTTAGAGTATCTGAATACCCTTTTAGGATGGTTTACGTTGGTCCCCCAAGGCAAAAAGTCGATTTTCGCTAATTTACGCTGGTCTTCGAGGGACTAAAAATGGGCTACAAAATTCTGGGTCTCTTTAGTTCCTTAGAGACTTTTGTACGAAAAAAAAATAGACGATTGTATTTTTTGGCTGTCTTACCATGTTTTTCAACTGGGCCGAGGCCAAAAGAAACTCTATATGCATTTTTTGATCGAGAGTATTTCTTGGAATTATGTCTAAGGTAAGTGAGTGCGCGCATCTCTAACTCTTAAGCCTCCTGCGCCGCCGAAGGGGTCAATTTGAATTTTTCAAATTTTGACTAAAAAACCATAATATTTTTTTTCAGAATAAAAAAAGCGCGGCTTTCTCATGAAATCGGAGTAGAGAAACACGAATATGACGTTATCTCTGCCACCTCGTTACTTTTCGTGGGAGGGGGGAGTATTCCGAACTTAAGCCACAAAACCAATATCGTAATGATGCCCAAAATCTTAGCTTTAGAATTAGACCAAACTTTGAAAACGACTTCATGTAAAATTTACGAAAACTAAAGTTTTCACCAAAGAACCGCAGAAAAGTGAAAAGACTAAAGTTTCATTTCTAGTGAGATCATAGAAAAAATTGCAATCCCTAAATAATTTTTCGATGTTTTTAATCAAAAATCAATCAAAAGATCATTTAATTCAGAGATTTCCAGCAGCACATAAAACAACCAAAAAACACTGAATTTAAAAAAAACCAGAACAAATAAAGAAAGTCAGTGAATTCAAGGATTTTCAATGCAACTTTTATTCCATGTCCTTGTCATCTTCAATCTTAGGGGCTAGGTAGAAGCGCAAAAATCCGTCTTCCTCAATCCCATATTCAATAACCACAGGCACATCATTGCAAAGTGAGATGCGCACTCTTTCGGACAGGGAAGTGGCCTTGGTAAAGTGGTTCATGTATTTGATGGAGAAGTTCAGGTTCACAGTTTCTTTCACTTCAATGAACACTCGCTGCAACAAACAGTTAGAATTTGGACTGGCATATAGGCTTTTTAGCGTTTTTGAATTCGTTGTTTTTATTGTTTTTATTGTTAATTGTTGTTTTCACTTTTCAGCTGTTTCTGAATTCTTTATGAGCTTATAACATTAAAAAATAATAAAAAGCTTTTTAGTAGGCGCGAATTCAAAAATAAGAAAAAATCTGTTTGTAATACCGTGAATCCATGTACAGGGTAAGCTACGTTCTCATAATTTGTCGACCTGAGTGTTAGCTATAAATGCTTAGGTCCGCATTCAGGACCACACTCGGTCGTCACTCAACACTCGGAGTGTCGACCCGAGTGCGGACCTAAGCATTTTTGCCCCAATTTTTTTCATCAGATGTTGCTGATCAATAGCTTTTTGTGAATACCTGAATCTCAGTTACAAAATGGTACCAACAGGAAAAAGTCTTAGCCAAGGAAAAAAGTGCAGCTCTTCCCACGTTAAAAACACCCCAAATCTCACACTCAGGTCGACACATCATGTGAACCGGGCTTCAGTGCTCACTTTTTCATGTCTTCTTATCCAGAAATGACCATAATTTGTTACTTTTCTTATCAAAAAATGTTCGTGTTGTTATTGTGTAGCTAAAATTCAGGGCTAAAAAATGAGCTTTTTGTGAGCTGCATATGGTTGAATTTTTTTATGTGCAAACAAAGTGCAAGTTTACTCATTTTTGTCAAAATAATTATTTTTATTATTTATAGCTGGCAAAAAGCTTATTTTGTAGCCCTAAATCTTAAACACTCAATGACACTAGCAAAAAACTTTCAATGAGAGGAAAAAGTTTTTGCCTTTATGGTTGAGAGGACATATGAAAAAACGAGCATTAATTAGGCATTAATCATCGTCCCCTGTCCCTTTTCAAAATCGTGCTTTTGGCGTTGTGTTCTTGACGTAATTTTTGAAGACAAGGCAAATTGTTTATTGATTTTATCTAGAAAAAGTAATGGATTTTAAAAACTTTTACCGTCAAAATTAAAAATTTCGAAAGTAATGGTTATGTAATGGTTAAGAATAAGTTAAAAAAATTTCGAAATACGATTTTTTACGAGAGTGTGGTCGGATAGTTACCTAGAGTTCTACACATTTTCTTTAACCACCAATTCTTCAATCGGACTGAGTTTTAGCCTTTAAGGATTTTTCCCATCTTTTTTGTCCGATGGCAGGCAAGTTATACGCCTTTTGAAAGCTAACATTCAGGACTATCTTCTGCGCAATCTTCAGGCCGCGTTTTTTTAACTTTTCGAATAGACAGGGACGCGAAAAATCGTGAAAATCGTGTTTTGATCACTTTTCAAGTTGAAATTTTGTGCCTAAAGCTTGCGGAAAAGATAGCCTTGAATGTTAGCTTTAAAATGACGTATAACTTTTTTGAACAAAAAATGGACAAAACCCTCAAAGAGTATAATCTAGTCCGGTTGAAGAATTGGTAGTTGAAGAATGTGTGTAGAGCCTTACCTAGGCTTTACGATAGTCCACAAATGGCTTTGGAGACTAAAACTAAATTGGGTTTGACTCACATCCTTGTCATCCTCATCGGCCGTCGAGTTTTTGGTGTAAGTGACTGTGTTGGAGACATTGTCACCTTTGCCACTGAAAACCACCCCCGACTTTGTGGCAGTGATGGACAGAGAGTCGGAAAACATGGCAATGTCACGGCAAGTCTTCTGAAACTCGGATGAAGGCATCTCGATTATGCATGCATATTTTTGGTCAGGGATTCCCAGATGTTCATTGTCAATATCCATCAGTTTCAGTGTGATGTCCTGCAAAAAAATTAATTTAGGAAAAGTTGCATGCCACCGATGGGATTCGAACCGACCACTATTTTCTCAGATGAAAAGCTATTTTTTATGTTAGCGTATTACGTAATAAAGTTTCCATTTTCAGTCAAACTGAATATTTTGAGATGCCCTTGTACACAAAAATTCTTCAGGAATCTGAATAAGGCATCATAATTACAAAAATATTTTCAGTTGTCGAGATATGAATGACGGCTAGTCGTTATTCCAAAATGTGAGTATTCAGACTCGTGATCGTATCTCAGCAACCGAAAATACATTTTTAAAATTTTAATGCCTTGTTCGGTTTCCGACAAGATTCTACAACATACAGGGTGGTCCAAGGAATATCGACCCTTTTAAACCGCCATCACTTTTTTTCTAGACCGTTTTTCGAATTTCTGTGAACGCAGAACGACTTAGTTTTTTTACAAAAACAAATTCAATACAATGTGAAAAACACTATTTTCGCTTGCCACCCCCCCCCCCCCTGTGGTTTGGTCCTTGCCCATCTAGGAGCCATCCAGCAATCAAGACCCAAACCGCAGGGGTACCAAGCAAAAATCGTGTTTTTCACATTGTATACCAGAAAAATTGTTAGACCAAACTGAGTTGATTTGCGTTCACAGGAATTCGGAACATGGCCTAGAAAAAAGTTATGACAGTTTAAAAGTGTCGATATTTAATTCGAACGTGTTCACGAAGTCGGAGTTGGAGTATCTCTGACTGCTTGACACCTTTCATGCCGAAAATCGGTCTATTTTGCCAGGCTATGAGTTATTAGTTGCTGAAGCCTTGCAACTATGATCAATCAAAAAGCTTGCTAAATTTTGGGGGAAAAGTCGGCTCACCCATAAAAAATACTCAAAATACTCCTCGGACTTCGTGAACCTGTGGGAGCTGGAGTATTTTGCATAGTTAAAACACCTCACTCCGACTCCAGCGCCAACTCCAACTCCGAGTTTCTGAAAGAGCCATAAAGCATCTCAATCACTTTTGTTTGTTGAAAATTAGTATCTTGGTATCTTGATTAGTATTCTTCAAAATTCTGAGTATTTTATCCCACGATTTAGAGTCTAGGAAAGTCTATATCATAATAAGATATAGGTTAAACAATGGTACATAAAATTTTTAGTTTATTTCACAAAATTTTGCCAGCTTAGAGAATCCTTGAATAATTTCGTGGAAAAAACCTTAAAAACGCTGTTTGCATTTAAATAGGTCTCTTTTGTGAGCTGAGCTAAAAAGTTTATACACTGTTGTGTAGCCAACATCCTAAGCTTTCAATTGTGGGTTTTTTTTTTGAAAAACAATCTCATAAAAACAAGAAATAAGGTCTAAAAAATTGAAACTTTGAGTTAACTATGGGACAAGTTTATCAGATGTGACCACTTTTTCAGAATCGCTGTATTACGGAAGCTCTGCTTTTGTCAATAAGCTCAAATTTTCTTTATCAAAAATTTCACCTGCTTTCGGCACTTAGGGTCTTCAAAAGTGAAGGTGACACTGTCACTCTCATTGTCCTCGTAGCGGATCATACAAGTGTCCTCATTCTTGGCACACTTCAGGATCTTGCTCAAATCCGACAGACTCAGTCCCAAACTTATGGTGCGGTCACATCGGTATTTCTCAAATATACCATTCTCTAGTTTCAAGGACACCAAAGCTACGTGGGAAGCGTCCATAGCCTGAATAACGAAAAATCTATATTTAAAACGAATGTGGGATGATATTGTAGTCCGACAAAAACATAAGGATCCACTCTGGTATTTATGTAATCCCTTTGCTGGTTTTTTTTCAAGATTGAATATTGTAGTCGAATCTCGGGAATTAGACTTCCAAAAAACCGTTCACCCCTGGGTCCGATACTTCTGTACACCTCGATTTTGACGACTTTTGCCGAATTTTCGGGGCCATTCGAGGCGGAGGAGCAAGCAAAAAACAAACTCGCTCGAACCACAGTATCGTCCAAAATTTCAGTAGCAAGTATGCATCAAAACCACACCTGAAGACACATGGCAGTCTCAGTACAGTCAAAAGGAGCATCAGTAACCAGGTCTTTGACGGCCTCAATAATCTTCTTGAGAAGTCCTGCTTGACCAAGTTTAGCCTCAAACATTTTGTCGAATGTCGATTATTGGAAAAAGTAGAAGCAGAAATTAGATATCTGAAAAAAATTTAAATTTGTTTGGCTAGCGCGACGGCAATAATTGGGTAGTGATAACGGTAATAATTGTAATTTTAAAAAAGTCGAAGCGATCAAATAATGGGAACTTTGGTCTCTCTGGCTTGCGCTCATACAAATTTTTTCCTGACGGAAGGGGCTGAAAGGGCTAAAAAAACTAAAAAAATCGTGACGGGAAAAAGTTTATCCTAATTTAAAAAATCCTGGCAGGAGGGGCTAAAGCCCGGCTAGCTACACCCTTGGTACGCCAACGCATACAGCTAACTACCAACTGTAGAATTCAGATAGCATTCAGATGTCTAGAAAAATCTTTAGTTTTGCTAATTTCCAAAATATAAAAATTAGTTACCATGTGGTTTTGGTTATTTCGCTTTAAACAGCTAACTTCTTACTGAGGTTTTTAAAAAATGCAATAGAAACAAAAGGAGGCAAGCTAAATTGAAAAGCGACTAGACATTTCTAACAATCTAACATAATTAATTATACTCACATAAAAACGAGGACATGTTGATGGTCAAAAAATAGGAAGTTTTCAAACAAAGCTTTAGCTATCTAAAAGAAAAATAGGATTTGCAACTCAGAAAATACATAATGTGGAAATGGAAGGCATAAACAATTCAGCGAAATCTTCCCGCCGCTTCAAGCACCAAGTTTTACCGCCCGAAATGAGTCCTGCAGAGAGTAAAAAACAGCAAGATTTCCCGCAAATACAAAATGAATTTGTTGCAAATAAATCGTTTGAGTGCGAAAGGTACTTTGAAAGAACTAAAAAGGGCTCAACTAATATTCAAGATAAAAAATATTATTCCGACCAACCAAAACGTTGGTCACCCAGACTGATAATTTTTGACAGAGCGCAATAAGATGACACAGCAAAATTAAGATTTGGCGAAAACGATATTCGGCAAAAAAAACTTGGCGATTAGCAGATAGCAGATTCTGATCATCGTTTGGTAGTCGAAACATTATATGGAAAAGTACAGTTGCGGCTCTGTAAACCACCACCCCTAAGTTTACGACCCTTCATCTTGAAAGAAAAAAAATAATAGTGGTGCGGGGTGCTAAAATAATTTTTCAACAAAATTCAGTTAAAGGGGCATAACATTACACTGAAAATTAAGGCGAGGTCAGCAATTTTTCAAAAATCTTTCTTGTTTTCACTCGTTTTGTGTTAAATCTGATATTTATGACCTTATCCTACTTTTGAAAAGTAGGCAGAAAACTCCCGTCAGCCATAAAGCTTATAAAAAACAGTCATAAGATAAATAATAATAATAAATTGCTGGTACCTCCCCCCCGCCTTAATTGCAGTGTAACGCGCTGGTATGCCCCTTTAATAACTTAAAACTGAGACTGATGCCGGGATTCGCAATTTGAAAACATCGGAATGAATGGAAGGAATGTGGGATTTGATCATAAACATGTCGAGAAAGAGAGTTGGGATCCTAACTCGAGATGCTGACTCCACATCATGGATGTGCACGGGCCGTTTTACTGGCTTTTTCTCTCGATTTTATTATCCATCTCTTTTGGCATGTCTCTGTTTGGCATGTGTCTGTCGCCACATTTCTGTTTAAGACCAATTTTTATCCATTTTTTGCAAACTTACCGTATTTTCTCTAATAATCACCCCTCTCTATTAATTACCCCCATAGGCACCCTATATCTCAGCTCAAAAAAATTATATTGCGAATCTGTTTTTTGAGTTTTCTTAATCACGACCATCTTAGTTGATTCCACTTTTTAGATGTCGGTTGAGCACCCAAAAATTTCAAGATCAAATAATTTTTTTCCGATATTTTTGGGGTTGAAAAATAATTACCCCGGGGTAATTAATAGAGAAAATACGGTATGTCGCATATCTTTCCGGAACCCTAAAATTCAACATCTCAGCTTTCCCGTGAGCACATAGCACATAACCGTTACATTGAGGTGGCTTTGAAAAAAGTTTTTAAGTCCCTCCAAAATGGAAATGGTTGATTTTAGCCTGGATTTTTGGCGGATGTTGATGTTCAAGCCTACTTTTCTGCCATTTTTCCCTAACTAATGTCGGATATCCCTGCGGAGCCCTCAAGTACAACATCTTGGCTTTCTTTAAAGCACAAACATGTATGATTGAAGTTGCTTCTAAAAAAATATTTCCTTGCTCATTGAATTGGAGATGGTGGATTTTTTTAACCTGGATTTTTGTGTTAAAGCCCACTTTTCTGCCATTGCTTTTCCTGCCAGGTAGGGTAGGTAAATGGCCAGCTAGAGTGGGTAGGTAGCCAGATAAGATATTTAAGTGTTCAGGTGAAATATCCACAGTCAAACTTTGGTGTAACGTACACCCTGGAGACCAGGTCAGGTGTATGTTATAGTAAGCTAAATAGGCGAGGGTAGGTGAGGGTTTCTATGAACCACTAATGTTCCCGAAACGCAGGAATAGTGCCCGAATCACAAATGTTCCCGAACGGCATAGGCGCCGATAGCCGCCTGCAGACCCTAGTCTTTTATATTTCATAAATAGGCAAGTTATATGTCATTTGATAGCTAAGATTCAGTAATATCTTTCTGTAAGACTCGCGCCGCGAATTTGTAACATTTTGTAATGACGGGGCTGCGACAGATCGTGAAAAAGACCAAAAATCGCGATTTCGGTCTTTTTTCACGGCCCGTCGCGGCCCGTCATTACAAAATGTTACAAATCCACAGCCGGAGTCCTGTAGAAAGATAGTACTGAATCTTAGCTATCAAATGACTAGGGTTGGCGGTTCAGGTACCCGTTTTCAGGTAATTGGAACCGAAACCCGTTTTTTTTCGGGTTTCGGGTATCGGTTCGGTTCGGGTACCCGAAAGTTTCGGGTTTCCGGTATCGGTTCGAGTATCCGAAAGTCGGAGACACGATTTCAAATAGTGGGATCAAACATTTACAACAATTTGTTTGTTTGTGTCAGACTGAAAATGTTTTATGCATTTCTATTTTTATTTAATTTACTGTCACACTTTCAAAAAGTTTTAACACCATTATGTAGACCTGCGACTCTAGTTTTTAATGAGATATCATTTGTTGCATCATCTCTGAAAAATGTAACACAAGAATGTAAAAGTATGAAGCAAATAAGAACAACAATTTGGTTGATACTTTTACATTAAGGTATTGAATTTTTCAGAGATGATGCAACAAATGATACCTCAATAGAGACCATAATCTCAGGGCTACATTATGGTGTTAAAACTTTTTGAAAAAGGTGAAAATTTTAAATCTAATTAGGCAAAAGAAACATTTGGGCCAAAAAAAAGTATACTCCCGCCAAAAAAGTATTGTCCTTCCAGATATCGTTTAAAAGAATGTTGAAAAGTGAGGTAACCGACTTCTAGTTGACAGCGTGTATGCAGGAAGCCTGTTTCTGTAAATTCGATTTTTTTCGGATATCGGTGTTTTTTCGGATTCGATTTTCGGATTTTTCGGAAAATTTCGGTTCCGGTTCGGTTCGGGTACCCGAAAATTTCAGTTCCGGTTCGGTTCCTCGGTTGGCGGGTACCCGAAATTTTCGGGTACCCGCCAACCCTACAAAGGACACATAACTTGCCTATTTACTATTTCCTATGGATAATATCGAGAGAAAAAGCCCTTAAAACAGCCCGTGCTCATCCCTGCTCCATATCCAATTTTTTATGTCAAAACTTTGCAAAAAAGCAATAAAAAATATGTACACATCAAGGCAAAATCGAACTTGAGAGTTATTTTACTCCTTGTGAGCTAAGCTATGATTGAAAACTGTTAACTTCCTCTTTAAGAACATTTTTTTGAATTTTGCAATAAATTAAATTTATAAAAGTCCAAAATCAAACAACACACACACAGATTCATTCCCTAGTGGCATGTGCTTGAATGCTACGGTTAGCCATGACAGAAATGATGCTGACGAATAGGCGGAACCACCCCGCACCACAACCACTCTGCCATGGCTACCACAGTGTGCATTGCATTAAAAAGCTCTATTTTTTAATACTTCAGTAGTTTCTTCTATTAATATGTCGTGATTTATCTAACACGTCACCAGAGGAGATTTTTTCCATCTTGCAATAATCAGAAAAATTTCAGGCCCGTCTCGAGATTTTTGGGTGCTTGATCGAGAAAAAGTAATTAGAAGAACTCTTGGCAGCTAAAAAGACGCAATAAACAGCAACGCAAAGATGATGAAGCGCAAGATGAATACGCTGGGTACTACAAACTTAGAAAAGGCTCTAACTTTTATCCCAGATATAATTTTGGTCTGTTTTAATCACTATAAATGTTCCTCGTGAGCTTCTCTATGTTTCTGTGGTTGCATGAGTATCAGTTTAATTGAAAATAAGAATGAAATTAAGCAAATATCCCTGAAATGTGAGTTTAAAAATTGCAGTTATTTTACAAAGTTTGCCTATAACTTTCATTATATCCATTTTCTAAGATTACAGTTTATAGCATCTAAAAGAACACATTCTGCGCTACAAAATGATGTGGGATTTTATTATACATGCACTTCAG
This sequence comes from Ditylenchus dipsaci, assembly GCA_004194705.1. Taxonomy (NCBI): domain Eukaryota; kingdom Metazoa; phylum Nematoda; class Chromadorea; order Rhabditida; family Anguinidae; genus Ditylenchus; species Ditylenchus dipsaci. Next base: position 89,294 of record SADC01000329.1, on the reverse strand, counting down.
ACAGACTCAAAAAACAATGTTAAAAGTCATTCTGGGGGATATAAAGATTTTAAGGATTATGTGTTAGATACCACAATTGTTATCACTGCGCACCCTGTTATGACCATTCATAGTTCCTTGATTTATTAAGCATTAAGAATCGTTTTTAAAATATTTCTTGTCGTATTTGTGCGAAAAAAAATTCAAAAGGCGCGAATTTGAATTTTCGGTCAAAAATTTCAGTGATATTTCGTATTTTTGTTCATATCTTTGAGCTGGTTAATGACGAAATCATGATCCACGGCTTATTTTGTAGCTGAGTAAACAAGCTTTCTTATGCATATTTATTTATTCAAATACGTCACAAATTTTGAGAACAAAAAAAGCATTTCAAAACTACTTTACACTTTTTGAAATTTACATTTTTATGATAACTTTTATAATAATCTGTTTTTCTGTGATTTTTTCAAAAAACTGATTATGAATTTAGATTCCACATAAAAAACTGATTCTGAAGTTGCTGTGGCCTGGTGTGAATGAATTTTTGAACACCACCCCAATTAGTTCACTTAACCTTCTCCGGGGTCTAGTGCGTCGAAAGAGTATCAAACTAGATAAAAACGATGCCTCATTCGACGCGTTAAAATTATACAACGAAAAAATCTTCGCAATGTGGCGCGTCGAATGAGGCATCGTTTTTATCTAGTTTGATATACTTTCGATGCACTAGACCATGAAATTCTGCATTCAGAGAGGCAAAAGTCACGCTCGAGGATCGAAGTTTAACGTCCCCGAATTATTTTATGCACGAAAAATTAGAGAATAGATTCTAGCGTTTGCCATACTATAAAGATAAGTTGAAAAAATGACAAAAATTTGATGAAATACATTTTAGTTCCATCCACAGAATTGTTTGTAACATTTGTTGAGGCTTCAGAATTTGGTGCCATGGCATTTCGTCCAAAATTCAGTTCGTCCAAAGTCAGTTCGTCCAAAATATAGTTCGTCCAAAATTCAATTCGTCCAAAGACAAATCGTCCAAAATTCAATTCGTCCAAAAGTCAGTTCGTCCAAAAGCCAATTCGTCCAAAATGCATTTCGTCCAAAACGCAATTCGTCCAAATTCGAACATAATGAAGTTCGGCAGAATCTCTATTGATCCACTTCCACCTGCGTACTGATATGTAGGCACTGCCAAATAATATCACCTGACCGTTTTTCCTTAAGTTCTCCAAGTACCACGTCTTTTGGACTAGGACCTCAACACCCTTTTGATCAAGATTTGATTGAGACATTTATCCGATTATTGTTTTCATTTATGCTTTCATATTTTCGATTCATAGTTTCTATTCGTTAAATAAATTGGTTTTTAGCAGTTGAAAGCAAGCATGGCTATCGGCAAAAATAAGAAGATGAGCAAGAAGGGAAATAAGAAGAAGGTGGTTGATCCGTTCACCCGAAAGTATGCTTTTATGCGACAGGAAGGTTTTCTTATTTATGTTTCTTGCTTTTTTTAGGGAGTGGTACGATGTCAAAGCTCCGGCTAAGTTCACGAACTGCACCATTGGGAAGACATTCGTCAACAAGTCTCAGGGAACAAGTAAATTGCATTTCCATTTCACCTTTTAATTGATTGGTTCAGAGATCGCCAGTGACTTTCTGAAGGGGCGCGTCTATGAGTAAGCCTCAAGCTATCATCTGATCACCAAGTGAAGAAGACCAGGTTAGTATTCCTCAAGTTATTTCCGAAGGTATTACCCTTGTTTCAGCTATGCTAAGTAATCGCATGTTCGCGCTATTCGTGCCAAAATGGTCGAAATCATGCAGAAAGAGGTCTTTTTATTTCTTTCGTCGTCATAAGACTGATTTGACATTTTAGGTTGCTTCGAGTGACCTTCGGCAATGTGCAACAAGCAGATTCCGGATTCCATTGGCAAGGAAATTGAGAAGTCGTGTTTCCGAATCTATCCCCTCCAAGACGTCTATATTCGCAAGGTTAAGTTCATCAAGAAGCCGAAGTTCGAAAAGGGCAAGCTGATGGAAATGCATGGCGAGACTGCTGGTGCCATCACTTCCGGAAATGGCTAGATCACCTATTGTCCAGATGCCTATGAGCCGCCTGTGCAGGCTAGTGTCTAGTATCTCGATGATATTAAATTGTCTGTTTCTCGTTATTTGGCAATAAATTTCGTTGTTTGGTTTTTGTGCTTTTAGCTGTAAATGACATTCTGTCAAATTAGCTGGGTATGATGCATGACTTCCTGGCAAATAATACGCGAAAAAGGAAGGAGAAAAGTATTTTGAATTAGCCAAAACCAGCCCAACCCACCCCAGATATCTTGATCCTCTTGATCCAGTTCAAGTCACCACAAAAAAGTTTAACTATTCTCACTGAGTTGTTTAGGGTGTAGTCGGGGTCATTTAAATGATTTTGGTTGGTTCGGGGTGATTTGAGTTTCATTGGAGTGATTTGAAGCGATTTTAGTTCTAGCGGTTTTAGTTTAGTTGGTTCAGTCCACAGTCCTCACTGCGGACTTCACTGCGGACCTGTAACCTATTAAGAGACAATTCACCTGAGATCTATTTACCTCGAGTCCAAAATCCCATGTCACAGAGATGAAAAACCAATGAAAACGGTTTTTGGGGGTTTACTGAAGGGTGGACAATTTTTTGCGAAAAAACGATCGAGCTAATCAAAATCGCACTGTGACGGGATGAATCGCTCAGAATCTGACCACCGAACATTGCAAAATACTGCAAACCGTCTTAAGCAGTGGTTTTAGGTTAGCTTCAGATATTCGGTAGTATTCTGAGCGATTCACCCGATCTCATTGCGATTCTGGTTCGCTATATCTTTTTTCGCAAAAAACGACTGTCCCCATTTAGTAAACCCCTAAAACCAGATTTATTTTGGCTATGGGCCACTCTGGCACAGGTTTCTGAGCGGTTGAAGTTATGCTGTCATCGTTGAAATAGTTCTCTCGCAAAAATTCTGACTTGAAATTAAAATTTGGACGAATTGAATTTTGGACGAACTGCATTTGGACGAACTGCATTTTGGACGAATTGCATTTTGGACGAATTGCATTTTGGACGAAATGCATTTTGGACGAATTGACTTTTGGACGAATTGAATTTTGGACGAATTGTCTTTGGACGAATTGACTTTGGACGAACTGAATTTTGGACGAAATGCCATGGCACCCAGAATTTAATGTATTTAAGACTGTAATAAAGCTAACATAATGGACTTGAAAATGACATATAGCATAAAAATAAAAATAAAACGCTATTTCATGACTAATAATCAAAAGTATTGAAAATCTTTACTTTAAAAACGTCGATTGTTGTCAGTTTTAGCAATCCAACTTTTTTGTGTACCAGTACTTTGCCGTTTTAATTGCAGATTCAGATAGAGCAACTAAAACGGCGCTGAACGGTATATTCATGCATGACAAAACAGTCGTTAAATTGATGAGAAAATTGACTTAACAAATATGAATACACTAGGGTCTGCAGGCGCCTATCAGCGCCTATGCAGTTCGGGAACATTAGTGGTTCATTTACAATAATAGTTCGGGTAGATTTATGTTTTGAGTGCGTTAATGGTTAGGCTAGATCATCCACCCTACCTGTTAACCCACCTACTCTACCTCGCCTACCTCGCGTACCCTCGCTCTAGCCTCGCCTATTTTCACTTATTTCGCCTATCCTCGCCTATCCTCGCTTATACTCGCTTATCCTCGCCTACCTCGCTAACCCTCTCCTGTTAAGCGTATTATAACGTACACCTGACCTGGTCCCTAGGGTGTACCTCTATCAAAGTTTGATTGTAGAAATTCCACCTGAGCACTTAACTATCCTATCTGGCTACCTACCCACCCTAAGTGGCCATTTACCCACCCTAGCTGGCAGAAAAGTGGGCTTGAACACAAAAATCCGCCTTAAACCCAGGCCAAAATCCACCATCACCAATTTAGAGGGCATGGAAAACTTTTTTAGAAGCAACTTCAACTATACGTATTTGTGCTTAAAAGCAAGCCAAGATGTCGTTCTTGAGGGTTCCGCAGAGATGTCTGAAATTTTTTTCACAAAAAATGGCAGAAAAGCGAGCTTGAAAACAAAAATCCATCTTAAATCCAGGCTAAAATCCACCATCACCAATTTGGAGGGCAAAGAAAACTTTTTTTAGAAGCCATTTCAATTATACGTGTTTGTGCTCAAAAGAGAGATGAGATGTTGAATTTGAGGGTCCCGGAAAGACATACGACATTAGTTTGCAAAAATTTTCAGAAAATTAGACTCGACCCCAAACATCCACCAAAATCCAGGCGAAAATCCACCATCACCAATTTGGAGGGCAAGGAAAAAATTGTTTAGAAGCATCTTTAATTTCACGTATTTGTGCTTAAAAGAAAGCTAAGATGTTGAACTTGAGGGTTCCGGAAAAATATCAAAGATTGAATTGCAAAAAGTAGGCAAAAATCAGTCTTGAACACCACAAATTCAGAAAAAGTGTGACGGACGGACGGACCCCCGCGACCCAAATACTATATAGAGATGTCACGAAATCATCATTTTGACGTCAGGCGCTTGACAAAACCGTTTATTCTGACACTATTTTTGTGTTTAGTGTGGTCAATTTGCTCATGAAACTGATCTCTAATCTCAAACCCAACAAATATTTAAACAACCCGGAAGTTTGTAATTTGTATATTTGTTGTCTCGCGCGGAATTCAAAATTTTTCAGCTAGGTTTAAGATTATATATTAGTTTTACGAGCAAATCGACCACGTTGAACACGAATCTGGTGTCAGAATTTACGATTTTTCCAGCGCCTGACGTCAAGATGATGATTTCGAATTCCTCTCAAAACAGCAAATATTTAAACTTTGAAAAATATTCACTATTGTGTTCAGCGTGTGGTTCTGCAATATTTGTCACGCTCCGGCACCGAAGTGTTAATTAATTTAGAATTAGATAAGCTTTGATTTAGAGAGGAAGAAAACTATGCAATGGTAAGCACTGAACAACCATAATTTTGCTACAAAATTAAAAGAAGTCAATGAAGTTAAATAAGTATTCGACATAATCTAAACCAGGGTTCTCATCCGTCCTTTTAAAAAAGATTTCTCCTTTTTTTAGCATCCGAAATATTTTGAAAATAAAATGTCCTTTTTAAAAATTTGCCCTTTTTTCGTTCAGCGTCATTTTTTGTCCCTTTTTTTTAAATTTGCGCCAAAATTTGAAGAAAAACAGTCAACATTTTCAAAAAAATTCGCTGACTTTCATTTATGTGCTTATTTTTCTTCTCACTTTGTGTCGTTTTTCGCTGCATTGTTCTTTTTTTTAATCGTTTCTCCAGCAAAAAATGGAGCTACAAGCAGCTATTCCAGTTCGACATGGAATACAAAGAGGATAAACTGAGGTTAGGTTGCAGCACTGAACTGCAAAATTTTGTGGTACGAGTAACAAGTACGCGAAGAAATTTCAGAGGTACGAGTACGACCATCTTCTGAAAGTTCCAACACTGAGTCTTAAGCTCTCAAACAACTTCTTATCACTATCCAAAAGCTACAAGAACTAGTTTACGGAATTATTTTTGAAAATGTGATGTGGAAATATAACGTTTTTGAAAAAAAAAGCTTTTTGATAAAAGTACTAAAATCCAAATTTTTCCATTTTTTAATTTGTGCATTTTTTTCGAAAAATTATTTTAATTTTATTTTTTGGAAAAAGATCATTTTTCAATTTTCAAATTACAAAAAAAAATTTTTTTATAAGTTTTGCTGGAACATAATGCTGAAATGTTGTCGTTACTCTTGATGTTTAATCAAACTTTCGATTAGTCAGCTTGTTGAAGGACCATACTTGTTGGTGCAAATGAGAATTTGGAAAATTCAAATGCGCGCGGGACACTTCTCTTTTGTCTCTCACTCTACTTTCTGGAGTAATTTCGAGCAACTCAAAAAAGTACAGTGACAGACAAAAGAGAAGTATCCCACGCAAATTTGAATTTGCCCAATTTTCTCTGCATCAACAAGTATGATCCTCTACTTTCTCAAAATGACCTTGCAAGTGTTAAGAGCTGAATTATGACCGTTTTAAAACATTGCAAAAACATTTTTTATATACCATTCGGACTCAGGGATTTACGATGGCATATTTAAAAAAACATTTCATGTTTCTTTGAGGTCTAAAAAAGAAGTGGACCTTTTCCGCATTCGGAAAAAAAAATTAATTTTAATATTGAGCTTGCTGTAAGATACACTTTAGAGGTTGGAATCCAGTCAAGAGGCCTTAAGAAATTAAACTGGTAGAGACTTTTTATTGTGTTTGAACGTGTGTAACCGTGCCATACAATTTGCCTGGACTCCTGCTTTGTAATCTATACTGCTACTCATTCTTTCTGCAAATGTTCATTTTCATTCTCGGTGTGAAAGTTGGTCATTCATCACCGTATTTCAAAACATGTCAAAGTCACAGCTAGTAATTTGAAACACCATAAAAAATTTATCGATCAATAAAATTGACGATTGTGTGTGTACTTAAATAACCTAGGTTGAGTTGGCACTTGCTGAAGGGTTCAGGAGTTTCTAAAGTGGCGGCCCAGGGTTAGACACAGCTTCAATGCATATAGACGACAATTAGTCTACGAAGAGCAGTTCGCTCTGCTTACTCCATTCCTATTCCTGCTGCTCCTGCTTATTTCCTGCATTCTAGCTGAGCAGGAAAACAATCCAATAACAATAGCTATTTTGTGAATTGCATTATTTTTAAAGTTGTTTTCATTTAATAGTCTTATTTTTGAATTGAAACATACTTTTTGGTGAAAAACAGGTCAGCTACTTGGTGTCATGTTATGGGCTGAAATTTATAAAATATGTACAGGGTGGCGCAAGAAATTCCTCCGACTTCAAACGGCCGTAATTTTTTGTTTCGACGCAATTTTAATAAACGGGTTTTTTTGCATTCGGCTTCCTTTGAGCCCCAAATTCATTTAGTATATAAAGTCAAAAACACGATTTTTGCTTACAAATGAGGGACCTTGACTGTGACCTTGGGAAACTTTGATGAAATGGTTTTGTCTGTGTATCCTTGTAAAGCGTGCCCAAGTTCCTGATAAATCTGGCTCTCCAGCTCTGAAGGTTCACAAAATGGGGTACAAGGGTCACTCAAAGTTCTAAACCACCTCGATACCCATGATTTTTCATAGCTGACTCTCGGGCTATAGGTCATTCCTGAAAATTTTGTCAGAGCTGAGGAGCCAAGTTCATAAAGAACTTGGACAGTCACTACAAGACACATCGGAACGAAAAAATTCCCTAGGTCACAGTCAGGATCCCTTGCTTGTAAATCACCCCTGTTGTTTTTGCGCTGGTCTATAGATGGCCACTGGATAGTCGAATTCCAAACCAGAGGGGGACCGAGCGAAAATCGTGTTTTTGACTTTGTGTACCAAATGAATTTAGGGTTCAAGAGAAGCCTAATTCAATAAACCGTTTGTTGAAATTGTGTCAGAACAAAAAGTTGCGGCCGTTTGAAGTCGGGGGAATTTCTTGTGCCACCCTGTTGTCAAGAAATATTTCGAGCGATATTTTTCAAAACAGTAAAAATAATCATTCACACGTCTGCAACACTAGCTCTCCAACTTCGCACTTTCATTTAGTTGTTTTGTGAAAGAATCAAGCTTCTTTTTTTAATACGAAAGTATAGCGTGTCTTTAATGCACAAATAGGTAAAATAAGGCTGAAATTTAATATTGGCGCTGTAGTTGTAGTTGGTTTTAAATCTAAATTAAATATTTTCACGTAAGACTGTCTCAGAAGTTCACAGTTTATTTTTTAAAGTTACATATTTGTTTCTCAATTTGCGATTTCATGTATTAAATGCTCTGAGACGCCAAAAGTTGAGCGTCAAAATCGTGTTCCCAGAAAGGGCATGCACACACCAATAAGTTCAAATTTAAAAAGTTTGGGCTGACTCGCGCTGCATTTTCTTCTGGAGAAAAAATTGAATTTATTAAATACATTGAAATAAAGTCATATGGCTCATTTATAAACGTCGTCGTTGTCGTCGTCGTTGTTGTTGGAAAAAATGTTTTATAACGGCACTTTTACGCCGACGACAACGCCAACGACGATCTATTCATGAAAAATCCAATGACAACGACGACGCCAAGAACATCGGCATTTTTACTTCCAAATTAGACAAAATTTTGCATTTTAAGTCAGAATTTTAAGGATTAAATATATTTTCCACACGTTTTCCCTCGAAATCTCGACTGGAAATGCGAAATTTGTCCAATTTGGAATGAAAAATTTTGTTGTCCTTAGCGTTTTCGTTGGCGTTGTCGTTGGATTTTTTATAAATAAGTCGTCGTTGTCGTCGTCGTTGGCGAAAAAAAGGGTTTTATAAAAAAATATTCCAACGACGACGACAACGACAACGTTTATAAATGAGCCAATAATACAGGCATAAAAAACAAGTAAAAAGATTAGCATTTTTCCTGTTGCTGATACAGCGTAAACCCCCGAAAATGCTCGAAAGGAACACTAAAATTCAAATCAATTTTGTCTCTACACGAAAAAGCGGTCTCCGGGAACTCAAATATTCGTTCGGCTTATTGGCGTGTGCTTACCCTCTACAGAAAATTTGAAATTCTCAAAAAATCTTCTTAATTTGATTATTTTGCTTACAAATTTGCTTGTTCTGCCAGACATCACAAACAAAGCCAATTTGCGTGCCTCTTCCTCCTAATAATATGCTCAATGGCCTGTTTGGAGGCCTTTGGGCACTGAACCTCCTTCCTTTTCTGCAGTGCTATTATTATTGGCTGCTATTATTGCTATTGCAGTAGATATTGATTGCTTTTTGTGGCTCGGACAGTGTTTTATTTCTGCCCTTTACTATCTTTTTTCATCCGCTTCCGTCCAAATCAAATTTATTTGGACTACTAGTCAAATAAGGAACTTAGCTGGCTCTGTTTGCTTTCCTCATTTCCAACTATTTTTGAATAAACGAAGCTCAAACTTTAAATCAATTTAGTTTTTGCCACGACTTGATTTCGAATAGCAGGACCTAGTAATCACTTGTTGTTCTAAATTAATATTTTGACCACTTTTGTAGTTGTATGTTTTAGATACTTTATATCGAGTTTTTTTTTAAATATAATATTTTTATGCATTTCTAAGAATTTTCAAGTATTCTAAGCATTTCATAACCTTCAGCATACTTTTTCGGATGTTTTTACTTATTCTCTGTTTTTTTTTGTTTTGCCGCTTGTGCTCAGGTGCAGGATACGCCATTGTAGAATTTCGATGGATTCAAATATTTTTATACAGTCAAAGTTCGGTTATACGCCACCATGAGGCAGGTTTGGTTGGCCGTGAAGCGACACCCCACGCCGTCTTAATGTTGACCCACACAGTAAAAATCGACCTTTGTTAACCGCCACACCTAATTTTTCACCTAAAGTTGATTTTTGTAAAAATTAACAAGTCAAAAACGTCAAATTTGAATTGTCGCCACTTTTTAAGTTGTACGCTCTTTGTTTTTTCCCTCGCAACATGTGTTTTGTTGTTTTTTTCATGTTTTGAATTTACATGTACAGTCAACGCTCTCATTTAGGACAGAAGTTTTTTTCTGCCGTGTGTCTGACGTCTTTTTTACCTCTACACTCAAAATATTTTTTCAGGGTTTTTTTTCGACAGTCTGGTCCCAAAAACAAGAATATCGATCTTGCCGATAGTTGTTTAGAAAATTGAAATTGTTTGGTCTTGAAAAAGCTCTCACATAAGACTGACTCTTTCAAAAATCCATGTTTTTTTTATCGAGTTTTGGCTTTTTTAGAGCGAACAATTAAGGGTTTTTAAAAAACGAAATCCTTGCAATATTTGGGACCAGACTGTCCAAAATAGAATTGTCAAGAGTATTTGAAACTTCTGGTAAAAAAAGGTTTCAAACGCGGTAAGTTAGCCGATCCCTTGAGTATCCTAAGTAAGAGCGTCGACTGTATGTGAATCTCACTTAGCCGCTCATCGTTAAAATGAATTTGCTACCTCGGTTATACGCCACTCTAATGTCGGTCCGTTGGGGTGACGTATAACCGAGGTTCGGCTGTAATTAAAGAAAAATAGTTAAGCCAGTCCCCCGGGCAATCTAAGTTAAGCCAGTATTAACACACGCTGGCCCACCTTTGCCTAAGCCTCAAACGCACCAAAAACTGAGCTCTATACGCATTCTCGCCCGCGCCCAAAAAATATGCATTGGTCCCCCTGTTGATTTTTGAGAGTTTTTAAAAATTTTGATTGTCCGCCCCCTCCCCTGTTGTTCAAAAATTTTATTTTTTCAAAAAATTTTATTCCCTATATTTTTTAGCATTCATACAGAAATATAACCGAAAAAATATTTTTGCTGCAACAAATGTTATGAAATAGTATTTATTTATTCATCTTATACACAATAGAAATTATCTGTCTTGGAGGAATCAATCGCCTCGCAATCATGAAAATTGACTATTAGCCTATCATTGTCAGTGACACTCAGGACATGATAGAAGACAAGAAAAAAAATAAAAAAAAGGCAAAACAGAATTTAAAAAAATTTCAAAAAAAATCGACAGGGGATTAAGGCATTTTTTGGGGTTGAGCGCAAATGCATACCAAATTTTATTGGCTTTCACTGCAGACCCTAAGCTGCGTTAAAAAAAGGAACAAAAGAGAGAAGATACCTAAGGCCACAGCGAAAAAGGGCCTAAGGTATGCGTATATTTGGGGTCGATAATTCTAATAGAGCATCCAGCCAGTATCTCCGAATTTCGATTATATTAAACAAGTATAGTCCTTTAACAATAAGCAAGTAGTGGTGTTTGGTGTGTGAGTCAATAATCAGCGATGTGTGTTATTAAACCATCAAATGTATTGGCTAACTGGGTGTGTGTGTTGAAATCAAACCAGTCTCTCTCTCACCTTCTCTAATATTAATGCAGCTACTACCGCAATCAATCAATTTGTTAGAGGTTGTGCATGTGAGGAGCAGCAGCAGTGAAAGTGTTTATGTGGCGGGAGTGCGTCCTTTTCCGTGTGTGCCTCTCTTTTATTAAACCGATTGTATTACATAAAATTCACTTTTTACCCTGATTAATGAAGCTGTACACATTTTTTGTGCGTTAACCATTACGCGACTTTTCATAGTTAACGTTTCAAGAAACTTTTGAGGACAGCAGCCCAAATGCCTGTCCCTCTCCAAACAGTATTTTCTCCGAGATAATTTTTTTCCTTCTCACCTATTTCACACCTTTTGCACTGACAATACCAAGGGTATTTGGGCGCAAGGGTATTTAGCGTTACATATTGCAGTGGATTGGGGTAAAAAAATCGAGGGACCGAAAAAGGTAGGCTTAGAGAAAAATACTCTTTGGACGGGGCGAGCACTCGGGCTTTTACGATTTTTGAGTCCGTTTTTATAAAAGCTGGCCTACCCTAAGCCTGCACACAAGACTTCGATGAGGAATTCAAATTCACCAAAATCTTTTGAAGATAAAATGAAAAAAGACGAAGTCAAAAAAATATTTAAGGCGAAAACACAATGAGGAGGCTGTTTGCGGATGCTAAATCAGATTTGTCACACGGAAATGGTCATAACCTTTTTTTTTAATCTTCAAAAAAGTTTCTGTCGCTTTTTTGTAGCTAAGATTCAGGGCTACCAAATTAGCTGTTAATAATTTAGATGTTATTAAAAAAATTGAGTTGAAAAAGAAAGACTCCGCCCAAGCCTCCGCAATCAAATTTAGTTCAGGATTCTTGGGCGAATTCTTTAAATTTCATCTGAGTTTTTGAAGCAATTTTCACTCAGTAAATAGTTCATTTGATAGCCCTAAACTTCAAGTATATGATGTGAGAAGCCAAATAAGGAATTGGAAAATAAAAAAACTACACCAACTGAATAGTTTTGGGAAAACAGTAAAACAGGGAGGATTCTGTTTTGCAGATTCATAGTGAGGCCTCAAACACAATGAGGAGTCTGTTTGCGGATGCTAAATCAGATTTGTCATACGGAAATGGCCATAACTTTTTTTTTCAATTTTTCAAAAATTATTCTGTTATTACCATTTTGTAGCTAAGATTCAGGGCTACCAGATGAGCATTTCATAAAGTAGATGTCATTTGAAAAATTGAGATAAAAAAAAAAGACTCCGCCCAAGACTCCTGACTAGAATTTGAGTCAGGAGTCTTGGGCGGAGTCTTTCTTTTTTATCTCAATTTTTCAAATGACATCTACTTTATGAAATGCTCATCTGGTAGCCCTGAATCTTAGCTACAAAATGGTAATAACAGAATAAATTTTGAAAAATTGAAAAAAAAAGTTATGGCCATTTCCGTGCGACAAATCTGATTTAGCATCCGCAAACAGACTCCTCATTGTGAATGCGCCTTTAGATGTTAACTATGAAAAATTTACCGACTTTTTCACCGTGTTTTTGGAAATATTTAAAAAAATTTTATTATTTGGTTTTCTGTTTCTTCTTCAGTATTTACTGATGTTTTCTAATTGCTAAAAAGGCTTTAAACTTAAACTTTATATATGTTTATGCAAAATTTTAATTTTTTAAAAACATTTTTAAGGCGAAAAAAGTGTTTCAGCATGCATACACACCTGTAAATTATTAAAATTGTCATTGTAATAACGGCAATGACCCTTTACCATCTGAGATTCCGCACACCTTATAATTGTTGTTTACATCCTATTTCCTGTGCACTAAGCTAGCCTCCTACACACAAAAGCAATAAACAAGAGTAACTGCTTGTTTTTGTGGTTTTTTAATTTCTTAAAAGCGTGCTTGCAGATTTTGTGAATTTAATTTTACTAAGAAGCATGAGCATTTTCAAAATTCATTAAGGCTTGAGCATATTTGTGCGAAAAAAACGTATTTTGCTATTTGCATTATATTTTTAACTTTTTTCAGTAACAAGAAGATTGTATGCTAAAATTTCAAAAACACATAGGGTGGTCTTAGTAATTTCTAGGGCATCAAACGGCCATAACTTTTTCCATAAACCGTTTTTCAAAAATCTTTTTTTACCGATCGATTTTTGATAAATATCGACAGACAACACTTTTTTAGTGCGTGATATTAAAAATACGCCATTTTAGCTTGGTCCCTCCTGTTGCTTGGGTTCTGGTCTCTGGTTGTCCCCTAGGTAGGCTAAGCTCAAACCACGTGGAGACCAAGCAAAAACCGTGTTTTTGACATGATTCGCCAAAAAAATTTTTGTAAAAATTAATTGGCAAAACATAATTAAAAAAACAGCCTATGAAAAAAGTTATAGTCGTTTGAAATTCTAGTAATTTATTGCATCACCCTGTATTTGTGTGGAAATCACTCTTTTAAGTTCGATTCTCACCAACAGCAAGCACATTTTTCCAATATCTTTGACTTGTTCACAAATTTACCCATGTGCCAAGCTCATGCAAACCACATAATTTTTTTTATTATTTATTATTTTCTGCTTCATCACACACATCTCCCTGCACAATAGATAATCAAGTAGTAGTACTTGCTGTTCTGTACTTAATTCTTTTACTTGATCTCCCAAAAAGAGGAAAACCAAAAATTGCGGATATTTTTTGGCGTTGCAAGCAAGAGAAAAAGGATCCACTCAGGTGAGTTTCTCTCTCCATTTCTTAATCTCACCACAATCCACCTTGTTTTAGCTCTCCCAGCTTTCCGGGGATCAACAAGAGGCTTTTGAAGTGTAGCACTCCTGGTTCTCATACGTCAAATACACATTAGCTCTTTTTTTATCGCATTGCTGCTTCTTTTTTTTTGCGCTGAATCTTTTTTTTTAAGCTTTTTTTCAAAAAGATCGAGCTGGTTTTTTGTTGTGTAAACATTTGTTGTTAACTAAAAAGAGTCATATCTAAACTTAAATTTGTTTGTGGAACTTTTAAGTAAAGGAAAAAGTGCATTCAACCTATAAAAAGTTGAATCTTACTTGTTTTAGTGGTGATTTTAATTTTAGTGCTTGTTTTTTTCTGCTGGTTGAGGATTCGCGCAAAGATTTCCAACGTTTAGAAAAATCACAAAACTTAATTTGTCTTAAGAGGAAAATCGGCCTATATCACATTGCGATGTTTTTTGCTTTTGTTCTCTTTATGGCATTTATATGTGAAAAATTGAAATAATTTTTTTTTTCAAAAAGTGAGAAGAAAAACTTTGGCGCTAGTATATATACCCATTATATACCTTCCCCACCCCAACAATTGTTTTTCAAATAATTTTTTTAGCTATTTTGAAAGAGAGAGAGAGCGACAAGAAGAAATAAAACAACTTTTGAGCAATTTGCGCTTCAGGTATGTGTGTGAGCGCATCTCAAGTAAAAGGCTTCAGTAAAAAAATGAAAAAAATGATAGATAGGACCATGTAGGATTGTAAAATAGGGTCATAACTACAAAAAGCTCTACGACTGAAAGTTATTTTACTTAAAATATTTTTTATCAACTACAGACTGTTAAACTCAGAGATCTTCTGCGAATATTAGTACGATCAGGCGAAAAATTCATCAAAGTTCTTTCAGATTTTCAAGTATCATGAGAAGGGCACCAGACATGACAGTGATCACCGTGCTATATGAAATGTCAGCAGCCTAAGTGACCGCCCTCCTCCAAAGAGTATTTTCTCTAAACCTACTTTTTTGCTTTTCCACTGACAGTACCATCGGTACTTTGCCGCTTTTCGGCCAAAGACCAATCGAGGGAACCGAAAATGGTAGTCTTAGAGAAAATACTCTCTGGATGAGGCGGCCACTTGGGCTTTTACGATATGGAATCAACATCCTTATCGCCAGCTTAATCTTTCAAGGTGTCAAATACAAAAGACTCTACTTTTTCATACCCTCCAGACTTGTTTTTTTTTTGGTTAAAGAAGAGGAAGGAGGATAAAGGTGTATATGCGCGATGTCCAATTATTCATACAGCTGCCTCTCTCCCACCACCTTTTTTCTTCTGGATTACATTTGGGAAGAGTGTGTAACTCCAGTGTGTTGATGTTTGTCACTGGTTTTTGATTGACTATGTTATCTTTTCGATAAAAAAGTATTTTTGACTTTTTTAGTGGCAAGTAAGCGGACAAATACTGGCTGACACTCGGCTTATCATTAATAACATTGATTGTTTTGCTTTTTATTATTTTAATGGCTGGTTGTTTTGGCAAAATAGGATGTTGAGCTATTATCGGGGGTGAATCACTGTGGTGTGTAGCAATTTTTCTTATTGCTTGGTGATTGGACAGTGTTTCGCGACTTTGTATTGCAAGATTTTGAAAATATTTGGTTTCTTTGAATTCAGAAACTAGTAAAATACCAGTCCTGCAAAGCAAGTATTCCGACATGAAGTTTAGTTTTGCTAAATCCTGTGAGATTTGCTACTAACTTCTTCATACAATTTTAGATTTTGATTGATTCAACTTGAATATATTTTATAAAAAATCTGGTTCTATATGTCTTCACGCCGACGCCGAAAAAAATATGACTTGGTCCCCCAAGCTGATTTGTCCAACAAAATTTTTTGTTACTAAATTGTCTTCAAAATAATTGAAAAGCACTTGTTGTGTAAAAAATACACATTTACGAAACTTCCATAAGATTGTATAGATCGTTATGTCGGCCATGGGTTGACCCACATACACGACCTAATACAGCACACTTTTCATTGGAAAGGATTGATTTAGTTGAAGGTTAATATAAAAGACCATAAAAAATTGGGCAGACAGACTAATACTTCTGCAAATTGATTGTTTTTTTTGAGACAATCAGAAGAAAAAACATTGCAAAAAAATCAACAGGGGGACCAAGGCATATTTTTTCTCCTTCGAATAAACCAGGGTACGTAACTCAAAATTTTGAAAAAAGCATAGTTGGCTAAAAAAAGTACAATTTGGTCATTTTTGGTCAAAAAGTGCCATTTTATCCAGTGCTTATTGATTTTTAAGCACCAAAAATTTTTTTTTGAAAAATGCTAATAGTCTGCATGTAATACGGCAATTTACCCGACTAAGTTTGTATTTATTTGAAAGCCTGTTGAATTCAGCACCTGATAAGAGCTTTAGTTACACAAAATGGTTTCCGAATAAAAAGATACGATCAAATAACTGAAAAAAATTCAAAATTGAGAATGTCCAACAATGAATTTCTAAAAAAAGAATGCAAAAAAGAACTTTTTTAGGAAGTTTCTTGCGCCTATCTTGTTCAGCGCAAAATTCTGAACAAAACGCTCCCATTAGCACAAACCGGCTTTTAGGTGTTGAGACATAATTTTGTGTCAAATATGACCTGACCGGAAACTTAAAATGCTTTCACTCATTCACATACTTTAAAATACATTCTATCACATACATTCTTGAATGATCATGGTTTTTGGACGTAGTGGTATTTAAAGGCAGATAAAATCTGAAATAGTCCCAGGGGTAAAAACTCCTAAATAACCTAGTGCTTTGAATCTGGTAGGTGTTTTTTGAGTCTTTTCACCTCTGGTCATTGTTTTTAATTTTATCTGCTTTCAGAACAAATGTTTTATCATGCCTATATATACTCATTTTTAGGGGCGTAGTGTCCTTTAAAAATTGCGTATTTCAAACATGCGTTCACATACAACTCGTTTTAAGAAAGAGCCCAAAAGCAATTCAAAGTTGGCTGGAACTATCACTAGTCAAAATCATGCCTACAGCTCGACAAGTTTCCTTGTAAGACAAAAATTGTTAAATTTGATTGAAAAAAAAAGCATTAAAATAAAACTTTTCGGAGGATAAAAGTGTCCCCCGACAATTCAAATTTCAGAAACGCCGCTGCGTCCAAAACCATTGTCATTGAAAGAACTAAGGTCGAAAATATAGCCTATCCCTAAGCGGTTAAATTTGAAAAACTCAGCAAACCAAATTTTCTTACCTTTTTCATCTTTATCAAAAACTTCACAACAAAAATTTTCTTTTGATGTACCCATTTTTGCTTCGACTGGGAATTCAAGCCGAAGAAAAATGTTTTTGCTGAATCACATTGTCGTTATTACCCTTCGGTTACTTTCTATTTCTTCCTCTTTGTTTGCTTGAAGGCAATTGTCGGTGGTGATAATAGGATGGTCATGATAGGGAGACAGAGACAGCAGGGCAATGGTTCTCATCTCTATCTCCTCTCCTTGTAATCAGTTGCTTTGTAAGGGGGTTTTGCTTTGGTCCCCCTTGTTGAATTTTTTTCGTTTTCTTTAAGGCTCAGACTTAGGGAAGGTAGGACAGAGCATGTAAGGGCGGACTCAAACATGAATCTAAGATACGTTTCAGTCCGGCCTAACATACGCTTGGCTAGCATAGCTTAAGCCTTCAGCTGAAAAAATACAAAAAAACAACAGCGGGGACCGAGCCGAAAATTCCCCTTTGTTGTTGGGTCCAAATTTTTATAACTCGCGTTTGCCGAAATCGACAAAATGTACCACATATATTTTTATTCCGATTCCCGTTCATCCAACACTTAAACCCTTTTAATTTTTTAATTTTCAGCCCTTGCGTGACATAGAATTGCTTCCGGCTTGAATGAATTTACTTCCTTTTTTCAAACTTTTCAATGTTTCTATAGTTTGCGGTCTTCATAGAAATATCAGTTACATGATGCACTTCGGGAAATTTTCAGTTTCTGCAATATTTATTTTTTCTCTCGTTTGCTTGGCTCTTGTGTTTCTTGAGTTAGATACATTCAGTCACTTTTGAGTGAGAAATTTTTTTACTCAATTTGTTGTTATAATTGATGAAATTTTTTTAAGATAAGATTTGGCGAATTTTACGGTATAGTTAGATAAATTTTTCTATCGTAGTCACGCTGTCTACATTTTTAACATTTCTTAAATAGTAAAAGCCCAAGTTCCGCCTCTCAAAAAAGTATTTTCTCTGAGCCTACCTTTTTCAGCTCTCTTGACTTTTTTTCACCCCAATCCATTAACCCTAATTCAACCCCGATCCATAGAGTGTGGTGGTATTTGGCCGGGAACTGGACAAATAACTTGGTATTTTGGTGCAAAAGGTGTGAAATGGTTGAAAAATTAGAAACGTTGGCTCAGAGAAAAGTACTCTTTGGAGGGGCGGGCACTTGGGCTTCTGTCTTCTAAAATACAGCATGTCGGGTATAGTGTTTTTCAACACAGTGGGCTCTGAGAAAAATTGACGGGACATAAAGTGACTCACTTTTCTGCTTTAATATAAAAAATACTCTTTCGAGCGTTTGACTGCGATACTCTTTGAAGTCTTTTTTGCGGATACCCCATATTCGGTATTTCAAAAAAGTTAAATGTTGCGCTTTTCATGCCATCATCAGCTGCGTAAATTGTTTGCGAATTCGAACAAAAAACTATATTCATTAAGACATTGCTAGATTATTTTTTCAAAATCTCGGCTCGAGAACTTTTCACTTAAAACCTGGCGTAATGCCTTTTTAAATTCATTTTAATTTTCAATATCTTTGGTCTATATTGTTTGATAAAAATATAAACTTTTCGAAAAAAAAATTAGTTTTGCACTGGATTTAATCTCACTATTCATATTTTAAAATCAACACTTTGGGATTACATTATTTATTTCTATTTGTTGTCGCAATCCTTAAATTCCCAAACTCGCAGCTCCAGATTCACTAACCATTGACAGGGTTACAATAAATCTGCATCTATGGCGCAAGCCTGATGTCCCTGTAATCCAATTCGATTGACAAGTCAGGCAGCAGGGACTAATAAACAAACAAACCAGGAGTCTCCCTCTCTAAAAATCAATAGGATCACTTGCCTTGCTCCGACCTTAGTCCATTTTCAATAGAGTAATGACTCACTACTGGACAACAAGTGTTTTCGGGGGTATGCCTGCCTGACTGCCTTCTGGTCCAGCCCCAATACTATGGCTCACAAACATGTGTTAATGACTAGATGTCTGTTTTTTTATTATATATTCACTTTATTCCCATAACTTAGATCATCAAAAATTGAGGCAAGGCAGGCCAAAAAAAGTCTGGCGTGGATTATCTGATTCTACTTTAAAGTGTTTTTAGTGTTGAACTTTTAGTCTTTTGGATTAGTCTTTGTTTATTTATTTTATATGGACTATCCTCCTCTTGATGGACCAGAAGTGCATTGGAGTATGTGGTTTTAATTTGTGAAGTAAACAAATTATTGTGTTGTGAAATGTAGGGTTATTGTTTTTGATGATAGCAAATATTTCTTTTTACTATAATATGCATTACCTTTTTGGCTATGACACTTTTGTTGTTTTTTGTATATGCTCACATTTTGTTGGCTTTCACGTATAATTTTGTTCAAAGTTCTATTTATTATCTCCTATACTACTAAAAGTAATAAAATATACTAAACCATACTTGCACGGGCGCCGACAGGGCGCCGGCAGCCGCCTTCCGCCGAGTAAAATCGGTGATTTTGGGGCACCGCCGCTCTACGACTCTGCCGTCGGAGGCGGAGAAATTTTCAAAATACCGGCGGCGGAGGCGGAGACGGCGGCGCTTTCATTTTTTTGGGAACATGCAAGTATGTACAAGACATATATTTTTAAGTCTTGTTTTTAGCCATAGTTTGTTGACAAGCTGGTGTGTGTAAAAAATAGTTAGTTAAATTATTTTTTTAGCTAAAATTAACTTGCTTTTTTTCATTCAATATTTTTCATTATCTATTTTGGCTAAAATTTTCAGCTCTGTATCACTATCAGATACAAAAATTTACTTGGTCCCGGGTATTTTGCCTTCGTTACCCTGTCGTTCTGAAATATTGGTCTGTATTCAATCTTCCATTGTGAAATGCATATTCGTTCAACTCTTTTTTTCGCGGCTGACAGTTTTTTTATTCTTTAGAAAATCATCTGCAAAATTCTTAAAAAACAGCAGGGGAGACCAAGACAAAATACTCAAAAACAAGAGGGGGGACCAAGGCCATTTTTTCCACAGATAGTGAAATAGAACCAATTTTTTCTGATCCCACCTAATAGCTGCAGTTTACGTCGGAATCTAAATCAAAAAGCAGAATTGAAATGATTACTGAAATATCCTGAACCTGGAGTGCTCAGATTTATTTTCCTAGTTCGGGTGATATCTCACAGTTTTCAAATTCTTGAGTAAATTTCAGCTGCTAAGCGGCATCAGAATGAGGCATCAGTTCACAGAAATAGGTTTTTTTATTAATTAAAATGTTGCTTACTACATGATCCCCTCTCTTGCAGAAGTCCTGCAAATTTGCAGAATTTTTTTTGCTGCTATTTCGCATTTAAATGAGCTAACATTGTAGAAAGACAAAAAAACCCATGATTTTTTCTGGCAAATTTTTCGGAAGTCTGTAACTAGTTCGTCTGATTTTTTTTGAATCAAACTCACGCCATAGATATCAGATTTGCTATAAAAAAAGAAAACGGTTCAAAAAAATTCATGGTGTACGCCTTGCTTGAAGTGTCACGCATGCAAATACTCAAAAAATAACAAGAATTTTAATTTCTCAGTTCCAGCTTTTTTATGTTTAAAAATAAAAAAATCTACCGTATTTCTTCTAATAAGCGGGCACCCCCTAATTCAAAAGCGTGTTTTTGGCATTGTGTTTTTGACCACTTTTTTAGAACTGATCTGACGCCATTTACCCCCTAATTTGTAGCTTATCTCACTGGCTACAATTTGGGTGGTAACTTGTCTGAGAGTGGTTCACAAAAAGTGAGTTAAAAACACAATGCCAAGAACATGATTTTGAACGAGGGGGGTGCCCGCTTATTAGAAGAAAAACGGTATGTTCTTTTTTCCTGTAAGATCCCAAAGCGGTGGTCCAAAAAATTGAAAAATGTTCAAATTTCCGCCAAAACTAAATTTCGCATATTATTTATCGTTCACTATCGTTTTCTATTTGCTTATTTATCGACTCATGCACTTTATCCTTGCTTTTGAAATTTGAACAATTTCGATTTTCAGACCACAGGGGACCAAGGCAAAAAAGTGAAATTTTTCGCAATTTTATTGTCGATTTTTGACTTTTTTGTAAGTAAACCGACCAAAATAATGTGAGTCTTAAATATCGGAATTTGAAAATTCGGCCGAAAAAGTTTAAAATAACCGAACTTATGAAAGAGCTAATATTTATGCAAAACACTCGATTGCTATTTTTGATGTCTATGATATCGCGTTTTTTGTTGTATTAATTATTTCCAAGTTTTTTCACACCAAAATCCGGTAAATTTTTAGGTTATTACTCCTACTAAGACCGATATTCTGTTTACCCAAGTAGCTGTCATCTATCCAGTTAGCCTGCCTATTCTCCACTGCGTCGAAGGGCCTCCAAGCCAGCCTTGCCCCAAACTATACCAAAAACGGTAGCCTCTACACCAAAAAGATGGCTCCAGGCAGAAGCAACAGAGCGGCACCCATCCTGCCAATCACTCACCCCATAGTGCCTACTGTTGCAGATGGAGATGTGGTGACTGTAGTGACCAGCAGCAGAGCCCCCCTCCACAGCAAGTGACGAGTCAGAGGACAGCTACTTGGACTCGCTGGAAGAGGCTAGAGCCCCTTTACTGGTGACCCGGATGAATTGGCGGATGAAGATGAGCATCACAGGATTGAACCAACTAGCAATACTGACTATGAGACAACAGATCAGGCTGCTCTGAAGATGGCTAAAAGGCGGATCCCCAGAGAAAGACTGAAAACCATGGTGAGTTTTGGTTGGAGAAGGTAAATGACTGTAGGTGTGTAGTTGACCTTGTGGCATTGTGTTTAGGTTTGATTTTCACAGTATACTCTTGGGCAAGTTGTCACTCATTTTTTAGCTTATTGAACTGACTAAAAAAGAAGTGGTAAGTTAACCGAGAGGGGACTCCAAAAAATAGGTCAAAACGCAACACCAAGAGCACGATTCGGAACAAGAAGGGCCAGCCCATTAGAAATCACAAAAATTCCGATATTACAGTTTTTTCTCGTAAATATCAATAGTTTAGCCAGAAAGATCCGCTTTAAAAATTTTGTACGAAAAACTAATAGGTTTTCTAAAAAGATGATCCTATCACTGAATTTTATTTTGATGTTTTTCGTAAGATTCTGTCTGAATTTTCAAAAATTTTTGAGCTAGCATGTAGCCCGAATCTTGGCTTTCTGAACATCTTTCAGACTCTGCTAAATAAATTTACAAATGTAGAAATTTAGAGGTTCGAATGAAGCAACTTTTTTGTGATTTTCGTAATACCCTAAAACTCTACATTTCTTAATTCATTCAGTGGAGTTTGATAGCTTATCAGAAGACAAGATCCAAAGGTACATGCTAGTGCAAAACAAATTTTAAAAATTGAAACAAGATCTCGAAAAAACGTCGAAATAAAATCTGGTGTCAGAAAATTTTTTTTGGAGGTGAGAACTTATTATAGCCAAAAAGAAATAGGATTTGCGGAGCGGGGTTGCAGGCAGAAATTCACAGCAAGCCCACTATTCTGTTAAATTTCAAAATGATCACAATTTTGATCTGGTTCTTCACTTACCTAACAATATTTCAGGTAGCTGTGGTAATGCTGTTCCTAGCAGCGCTGTCCAACGACATTGTGCTATCATTTGTGCATGACAAAGTGCCTGACCGACCGCCTCTCCCAGACTTTGTCTTTGAGAACACTCCTTATTGGCCATGGGCTTTGTCTCTATCAGAATATTTGATGTTGAGCTCTTTTGCTGCTTTACTGGTGCTTATATTTGTGCATAGGCACAGATGGGTGGTGCTCCGCAGACTGGCTGTGATTGGTGCTTTGTTGTATGGCGGCAGATGCTTGACTATGTTTTTGACTCAAGTGCCTGTGGCTGATGCTAACTACTACTGTTCTCCTAAGTTCAAGGTGCGTAATCGGCTTGATAGGGCTGTCAAAGTCTCTGAGACTACTTTTTCGCTTTGCAAAATGATTTGCGTCGGGTCCGACAATTTTTTTACCCTAAATTATGGAGCCATTTGCTAAATTTGGAGACCAAATAGTCCCCAATGGTAAAAGATGCTATTTTTCAGTAATCTCCAGGTTAAATAACCGTCAATTTTTCAAATAGCTTGGCTATATTCCATTATATGACTATGACTTAATCCGGCCCTATCCAACAAAAGGGGGAATTTTCGGCTCGGTCCCCGCTGTTGTTTTTTTGTTATATTTTAGGCTGAAGGCTCAGGCTATGCTAGCCAAGCGTATGTTAGGGCGGACTGAAACATATCTTAGATTCATGTTTGAGTCGCCCTAACCTGCTCTGTCCTACCCTTCCCTAAGTCTGAGCCTTAAAGAAAACGAAAAAAATTCAACAAGGGGGACCAATGCAAACCCCCCTCCCCTTTGATGGATAGGGGTCCTAACATAGGGCCCTCAATCCTTTTTTGCCTTTCTTATCAGTAATACCGTAAATGATCTGATAGACCTACATGTGGGTTTATATTTCAATGAACCAAAAATCGGGAAATTTCGAAATTGGATCTGGAGATTTTCGTGTGAAATCCAAAACCTAAAAAGGGGAATCAATAAAACTCGTGTGGATTTAGAAAACGCGGAAAACAGCTTTGCAAAAAAAATTCTGCAGTCTGAGATATAGGTTCTTAAAGGACCATACTTATTGGTGCAAATGAGAATTTGGAAAATTCAAATGCGCGCGGGACACTTTTCTTTTGTCTCTCACTCTACTTTCTGGAGTAATTTCGAGCAATTCAAAAAAGTAGAGTGCGAGACAAAAGAGAAGTGTCCCGCGCGCATTTGAATTTGACAAATTCTCATTTGCATCAACAAGTATGGTTCTTCAAAGTAGGGGGTGTCGGGTTATTAGAAACTGTCGTTCTATTACAGTCAAACCTCGATAGTAGATACCCCGATAATAGATACCCTTCGATAGTAGATACCCTTAGCGCATATTTGGTTGGTTTTACTTAAAATAAGGCAAATCATACCCCAATAGTAGATACCCCTTATAATAGATACCCCTCGATAATAGATACCCTCTGACTCTTACACTGACCTTTATTTTGCCCTCGATAATAGATACCTCTAACACTCAAGTCTAAATGGAAAGCCATCTCCTTTTCAAAGTGTAATTTTGGAAATTATTTGTTCAGATGTGCCTATTTTTTTAATTGGCGATATGTTTGGCTCGAAATCTCGCGATATTATTTAAATTCGTTAGTTCATTCAGGTACCCGATGGATACTTCGCAAAGAAAAAGAAAGATAGATTTGGCGACGAAAAGGGCAAAGAAATCAATCCGCTGCGGATATTGATGTGGACAGCGACGTTGAAATGGAAGAAGCGCCCATCACTCGTCTAGAGGCTCAGCGTGCATTGCGATTGGTCCGTCAATACGTGGAAAAGAATTTTGCGAATCCCCAGCTCCTCCGTCAGAGCGACGCCTTGGATAAAGCTTTCTGGCAGGATGGTCAAAAGAAAAGGAAGCAGAGCTCTCTCAGTGATGTCTTCAAGCCGCTAACCTAATTCTTGTTTAATCGCAGTTGTTATTCATCGTTAGTTGAATAAAGTATCACTGTTGGGTTAGCCGATTCCAACCGATCCCACTTTACCTCGGTAATGGATACTTCTGACTCAAAATTTGGTTCTCTGCCTCTCGATAGTAGATACCGCAGATAATAGATACCCCTCGATAGTAGATACCCCCTAGCCCGGTCCCGAGGAGGTATCTACTATCGAGGTTCGACTGTAAAGCATTTACGGCAGTTAAAAAATAAATAAAAACTAGATGTTATGCAACACAAATAGTTTCAGAGTCGCTATAAAAAACTAAAAAGCCCGAACATTTCAGCCAGAAGAAAGGACTTTTTGGAACATTCTGGTACGAGGACTTCGCTTGCTCAGTGGACTTGGCCTAAATGTCAGGGGCAAACATGTACTCTGTGGTGACTACATCTACTCTGGACACACCATAGTCCACGTCACTTGCTATTTATTCATCAGAGAATGTAAAAAATCTAAATTTTTCTATGCTTCATCCAAACATATATTTTTTAGACAGTCCCGGAACTGGTACATAGCCCACTACATATCCATGCTATTCTCCACCGTGGGAGTACTATGTTTGTTGGTGTCCAGAGGCCATTACAGCATAGATGTGCTGGTAGCCTATTGGATCACGACCAGGATATTCTGGCAATACCATACACTGGCTGATATATCGCTGTTGAGGACCAGTCAACAGGGCAGAAACCATCTGACCAAAGTGTTCTGGTTCCCCTTGTTCAGATTTATGGAAGGCAATGTGTTCAGACCTGTGCCTCAGAGGTAGGACCACTTTTCAGGGTTAGAATTGATAAAGAGGGATTTTTTGAAGATTGATGGATAAAACTACTTTGTCATGTATAAAGAAAACAAAAAAATGTCATATAATACGATTCCCAACAAAAAAATTGTTTTTGACCGATTTTTGTGGGGTAAAGGTTTTTTTCTTGTTTGCTATATTGGAATGACCACTAGTTTTTTTTTCGGGTACAAGCCGTTTAATCGCCCACAAAATTGATCGCCAACATATTAAGACTAGTTTTAAGATCTTAATTCATTCAATTTTGCTAGAAGTTTGATTACCAAAAGGTATCCCTAAATGTCAGCTACATTTTGGTAATGAAACTTCTAGAAAAACTGAAAAAACTTTAGATCTAAACTTCAAAAAAGCGCTTAATCAGTGATGAAAAACGTGTCTAAAATCACCGAGTGAGCGCTTTTTAAAGTTTAAATCTAAAGTTTTTTTTTCAGTTTTTTTACAAGTTGTAGTACCAAAATGTTTGGAGCCAAAACTTTAAAATAGTTATGAAAAATCAAGATCTGAAAACTAGTCTTAATATGCTGGCGATCAATCTTGTACGCCTTGTACCTTTTTTCGAGGCGTATTACGGACACTCATTTACCAGTCTCCTGTCCCCTACGGAGGAGCAGCCAGATAAATCTGACGGGGAAGGGAACACCCCAGAGGTTATTTTATCTACAAAGTTTTCGAATTTTATAGTGTTTTTAATCTACAATGACTGATGGGGTCTATAGCCACCATCTTTTGCCGTGTAACCACAGCAGCAGGTTTATTTGAGATTTGGAATTGTCTAAAGAAAAAAATGGCATCCCAATAAGAATTATGTAAGTTACGGATTATTCGAGAAACATACCAGAAACGGGATTTTTGCAGAGCCTTCTGTTTAGCGGCAAGATTTGGCCAAGATTTACTGCTGAATTCATAGACACCCTAACAAACATCGAGGAATTGCATACATTTGCCGGGATTTCAGTCACATCCACTTATCCATAGGTGTGAAAATCCGTAACTCCAAGCACTCAAATTCATCAATTAGATATTAATGTAAACATTTCAAAATTTGATTTGCTTCAGATACGGTCTTCCAATGCCATTGAAGAAACTTCTACCAACTAGACAAAGGAACACAGCTGCTTCCGGGAATACTGCTAGCGCAAGGGATAGATGAGACTGTTAGAAAATGAATATTTGTGTGAATAAATGTGTTGTATATGATATGCTCAACGATGACTACTAGACTAGATTTGTATGTATTGATGTGTGTGTTACAAGACGGGTTTATTACCGACTGTTACTGATAAGTTGTTGTCTTCCATTGTTTTTAAAATACGTTGATGTACTAAGAAAAATAAAAATACTTATACAAAATTGCAAAAATAGTCTTATTAACAATCTAATACAGATGCACTGACAAGTCTCAAAAATTTTGAAAAATTTGTTTCTATATGTGTTCCAGGGTACGCCTAAAAAATATTCCCCGGTCTCCCTAATGTCTTGGTTAAAAGTGTTTATAACTATTTTCTGAGTCTCAAAGAAATTTTTTGTCAAAAAAAGGAAGCCAAGGCATTTTTTTTGGCGTACCCTCGAACACATAAAGAGCCAAAAACCTCAAGTTCGTTTTCACCTAGTGTTTTTAGCACAATTTTCGAAGGCTATTGCCAGTCTTTTTTCGAATGTGTGATCTTAAGTATCGCTAGGATTACGGTCAAGAATTCGGAAAACTCAATAGTTCTGCCTTAAAAAATAAAAACCAGGTTATAAATAGGGTCGTGAAACATGGTAATCACCGTGGAAACCCCAGAAAATTCATTATTCTAGCGCCGAAGAAAAATGAGAGAAATAAAAACAGTGTGATTTACCAAAAATCTTGTCTTGCAATGAGATATAATCATTTCGTGCTTCTTTTGCCGGAAATTTGATTCAAGTTTGTTCGCCTCTTTTAATTTGTATCTCGTGAATTGGAGGTTCATGTTTTCAATTTTTTGTATCTTGGAAAATTTCAGATAATTCCTCGGAGAATTCATCGATTAACGGTATTTCTTAATTTAGTATCATCCCCTCCATAATTTTAAAAGTGACTCTAACACATTTCGTAAGCTCTTTTGTCATGCTAAATATGACAAAAGAAACCTCACTAATTAGTTTTTCGTTAAGCTCCAGTCATACTCCCGCGGGTCACGGGTCAATTTTTTAAACGCTTTTTGTTTCTATCTCGGCTCCCAGCCATCACTTCTCACCGATTTTAACAGATCTATAAGAAAATATACCCTGCTCTACAACATAGGAATGAAATATTTGCTATAATAACGTTCAAACCCAGTCAGTGACCCGCGGGTCAAACCCGCCGTCGTGTAGAGCAGGGTCGATTTACCCTTAGATGTGTTGCCAGAATTAAAAAATTAAAAAAAATGTGTGTGACCCGTGACCCGTGGGAGTATGACTGGAGCTTTAAAAAAAATTAAACTTTTCACGCTACTGTCATATACCACTTACCTTAGACATGATTCCGAGAAGTAATCTTGATCATAAAGGCATAAAGAGTCTCTTTTTGCCCCGCTCCGATAAGATAATACGGCAAAAAATGAATAATAGAACAGCCCGATATCCTCTTCAAGTGGCCTATCTTGGTCCCCCAACGCAAAGGGTCAAATTTTGGTCAGATTTTTTTTTCAAAAATGGTGGTTTGCGCCCTAAAACATGTTTTCTATATTTTTCAAAAGCTAAAACCCACAAAACTGGTTCAAACCACTTTTTTGGCAACCCCATTATAAGGCACTCTGTCCAACACAACTTTTCATCACTATTGATCAACTGTAGCTTTAATCTTAATGTTGAATTTATTCATTATTCTCTTACGCATTCTTCTATAAATGATGCAAAAATTTCGTGTCACCTTGCATATATAAATAATTTTATTTAAAATTTGCTTTATAACGTTCTACTTCTCGTGCACAATGCCTCATACCGCATCACCTCGGATAATAACCCACCTCTCTAGTTAAAAAGTCGTGTTCTTGACATTGCGTTTTTAACCAATTTTTGCAAACCAGTCTAGGAAAATATTCGACGCTACTATGATATACCCCTAAAGTAGCTGTTTTGGGGGGGGTATATCATAGTAGCGCCAAATATTCTATTTTGTAGCTCATCTTAGTGACTACAAATCAAGAGGGAACTTGTTCATAAGCAGTTTACAAAAAGTGGTTCAAAAACACAATGTTATGAACATGATTTTGAACAAGAAGGGTAGGTAATTATCAGATGTTTTACGCTGTATGAAATTTTTCTCTTACTTAGAAGGGCATATCAGAGCTTTACACAAATTTAAAAAAAAATTAAGGTGGGGACAAGCGACTTTTCAAGAATCGTCACTGTTTTCACTCGTTTTAACTCGAATCTGATATTAGTTGTCTCAAAAGTCTTTCGACGGATATTTTTGAAATTTAGCATTGATCCCTCACATTTTTATATGCATGTGATACACCATTTTGTATCCTAGTTCCATAGCTTCGAAATGAGTGGTCTATCATTATCATTGCTTGCAATGATTAATAATTTAGGCGTAAAGAACCGTTTCAAAGCCTTTTAGAAGAAGGGAATAAAATCAATTTTAAGATCCCTTAGTATGCTTGTAGAAAATAGTCAAGAGAGAAATAAATTGCTGGTCACCGCCTTAATTGCAGTGTAACGCGCTGGTATGCCCCTTTAATTTTGTTTTTTCGTGTGGCAAATTGATTTGTTTTGTGGCAACTTTTAATTTTTTATGAGAATTTTTCATGCATTAAATTTTCGGGGAGGAGAAGAATAGGCCATTTCAAATTGGGCCCATTCAAATTGCGCCGATGAAAATCGCGCCATTTTCAAATGGCCCAATGCAAATTAGGTTAACTTGTTGGCAATTTTTTAACTGTTGTTTGATTGAAAATCGTGGTCCATTTGAAAATTGGCCCAATTTAAATTGGTCCAATTTGAAATTGGGCTAAATCTGAATTTGGCCTGATTTTAAAAGGGCCCAAATTGAATGGGCCTAATTTGAAATGGCCCATTCTTCTCCTCCCCAAATTTTCATAGATTTTTTTTTCGGTGTTGAATTATATTTTTTTCTGTCGCAAAATTGTCTTTTTTAGCAAATTTAGTTTTTATGGCTAATTTATTCTTTGCTTCAAAATTTGTATTTGGTTTTTGGAGCGATAGATCATAGTGCTAATTTTTTTAATTTTCTCAAAACCGTGTTTATTATATTTTATAAAATTAATTTTTATTTAAAAAAATATCAAAAAAAACGAAGGTGACCATGTGTTGATCTTTTACAGTTTAGTCGATAAGAATTTTGTGTTTCATTAAATATTTATTGTATTAACAAATTTCAACTTTTTGCGTAATGAGAAACATTTCTTGTTGAATTTTTTAAATTTATTTAAAGATTAATAATTTTCAATCCTGAGCTCAGGAATGAGTCTCATGCTTATTTTTCAAAATAAAGATACGTGCGCCACATCTCTAAAATTGTAAGTTGATATTACTTCGTCTAATAAAGTTATGTCAATATTTATAGCTAATTCTTTCACTTAAATTCAAATTTTGGTTTGTCTTGATAATTATTTTAGACAAATTTAACAAATTTGTCAAATAAATCATTTTCATTATTCTGTATCTCTTTTTACTTTCAATAAGTTTAAAATGATAAATTTTCATAATACCGTATCCACTCTATTAACTCCCCACCTTCTGATAACTTTCAATTTTAGAGTGAGGACCATTTTCGATTCACAATTTCAGGATTTTTCAGGGGTTGAAAAACAATTTCCGTGGAGAGTTAATGAAGTGAATACGGTAATAGTTCGGAAAAAATCATAATAATAATTTTAGAAAATTTGTGGTTGCTAAGGTGTAACAAGAGGATGACTTGAACTTCTTAAAGGGGCATGCTCGCGCCCGATGCAATAATTCTTGCATTTTGAATTCGCGGGTACCAGGCACGCCAGAGATTTGAATTTCAAAATCAAATTTTGAAATCATTTTGAGTTCTGTGCTTTGATCTGTCGTGACTTGCCGGTAATTTTTGCTCTAATTTTTTACGCTTGCCTTTCTTACTAACTGACTGTTTTGGTTTTAGCGTCAAATAATCTCGTGTGTTCAGCTGGTCATTCTCGTGCATGCTCAGGTTCTTCTCTTGATCTTGCTGTTTGTATTAGATAAGTTTTTTTTATTTTCTGTGCCGTCATTTGCTTTTTCCTTGTTCCGTTTTTCAGGTGTCTATCTGGAGGTCTCAAGAAGGAATTTTAGGTTCTCTGCTCGGGTATTTTTACACATTTTCACACAATTTACGCAGTGACTGCATACATCCTGTCAAAGTCCCTTATAAATGTAACGTCAAATATAGCAGGCAGCCATTTACGTAGCGACTTTCGACTTTGTCAGCCTGTATGCGGTCGAAGTGTCACTTTCTATGTGCCTTCGTGCTTCATTCTATGGCAGTATGGCTAGGCCCTTGTAACATATCTGTCGGAGCGCGTCAACTTCTCTGAAGAGGCTGCCTAGCGAAAGTGTTTATTCCGCTGGGATTTATATCACTAATTTTCAGGTTCAATCGACAATTGGGACCATATCTTTACGTCTTGCATCTTTGTTCCGTATGGTCTATACCGAAAGTTGCTTGGTTGTTTGCATTTGTAAAGTCCGCTAAAACACACACCTCCGGCAATGAGAATGTAAAAGTTGTTGCAAACACGAAAAATGTGGGCAAAACTTTGAATTACAAGAAAGTGCGGACTGGATGTAGGGCGGTTATGGTAACCTAAAAATTTTATCGACTGGAATCGGAAGATTGGAAAGACCTAACACTGCCGTATTACGACACTGCCGTCCAAATATCTTCTTTACGTCACCGAATTCCTCTTTCACTTCTTTCTTCGGTTTTCATCAGTTATAGACCCACTTTTTACTTTGGTCTCCCTGTTTTTTGGCTTAAGTTCGATTTCAGAGAAAATTTTAGTGTAATGCGTGTTTACCAATAAAAAAATACTTCAACTTTGACTCTATGATCACATTAGAGCAGGAGTGCTCTCAATCGGGAGTGCTGAACCAGCCATACAGACCAAAACATACCTGACTAATTGATGGATACAGAAAATGTAAGGAAGACACACTGACCAATTCGATTACTGCGCCAAAAAGGGAATGATATTTTCGCTCTCAAGGAAGGTGTAAGTTTTACCACCTGTTGTATTTCAGCTTAAATGAAAACCGGTAACATTCTGACTGCCGGAGGAAAGAAATGTTTGTAATTTGGAAGAGGAAAGGGGGATAGAGGTCTTCTGCCGAAATGGTACCCCATTATCATCCCTAGTGATCCAGACACCAAGCGGACTCGTGTTCGATTGCCTTCTGGAGCCAAAAAAACGATCCCGTGAGCTAACCATACTATAATCGGTAATATTTTTAGTTTAGATTGATGTTTCAACATACAGTCGACGCTCTCCATAACGGACCTGAAAGGACCGACTTTTTCGTCCGTTATTAGAGAGCGTCCGTTTTGTAGAGCGTCGATTTAGGTCAAATTATACTAACTCTGACCAAATCGGCCAAATTTTTGTCCGTTATGGAGAGCTGTCCGTTATGGAGGGGTCCGTTATGGAGAGCGTCGACTGTATTCACATATCCCTAATTCTAAGAATCATCGCTGTTGATGGTTGTACGGATAGCTTCTCCCTAAAGTTAGATTCGTATACTACAAGTACGACTCAAAGCGAAATTGTTAGGTTGGTTTATGGTGTGAACCTAGTTAGACTTTTTCAGCATATCGAGAATCCGTCAAATGTCAAGCGTGGAACAAGTGCTGGACGGTAGTGTGTCTAGCTGTAAGAATTCTTGGAGCGAAGCCGGAAAAAAGAGAAAGGGAGACACTATTTGAACTAAATTATGATCCAATTAATTGATATAGTTCTATGAATCTGAAAGCGTTATTGATTAATCAGGTATACTTTCTATCCGGGCGTCTTTGCTATGTGAGCTGCTACAAAGATGCAAGACGTAAAGATATGGTCCCAATTGTCGATTGAACCTGAAAATTAGTGATATAAATCCCAGCGGAATAAACACTTTCGCTAGGCAGCCTCTTCAGAGAAGTTGACGCGCTCCGACAGATATGTTACAAGGCCTAGCCATACTGCCATAGAATGAAGCACGAAGGCACATAGAAAGTGACACTTCGACCGCATACAGGCTGACAAAGTCGAAAGTCGCTACGTAAATGGCTGCCTGCTATATTTGACGTTACATTTATAAGGGACTTTGACAGGATGTATGCAGTCACTGCGTAAATTGTGTGAAAAATGTGTAAAAATACCCGAGCAGAGAACCTAAAATTCCTTCTTGAGACCTCCAGATAGACACCTGAAAAACGAACAAGGAAAAAGCAAATGACGGCACAGAAAATAAAAAAAACTTATCTAATACAAACAGCAAGATCAAGAGAAGAACCTGAGCATGCACGAGAATGACCAGCTGAACACACGAGATTATTTGACGCTAAAACCAAAACAGTCAGTTAGTAAGAAAGGCAAGCGTAAAAAATTAGAGCAAAAATTACCGGCAAGTCACGACAGATCAAAGCACAGAACTCAAAATGATTTCAAAATTTGATTTTGAAATTCAAATCTCTGGCGTGCCTGGTACCCGCGAATTCAAAATGCAAGAATTATTGCATCGGGCGCGAGCATGCCCCTTTAACAGCATGATATTTTTCATATTTTTTATTACTTTTAATAAACAATATTTTTTTAAATACTTAACTGTTTCTAACTGTCATTGAAAATCGCATGTTTTTAAGAATTTCGTCAATGTAAGGATTGTTAAATCCCTTTTCCCGCGCTTCCAGTTTAAATAGCATAATTCCCAAAGGAATATGTTCCCAGTCAATATACCCAGTTCAAACTGACATTTGTCTTGCAACTACATATAGGGATATGGCGAACAAATGAAATTTAGTCATTCTATTGCTGGATCTAAAGTTCTGATGTTGCCTTCATCTCTGTTGTCGCCATTTCAAAAGGTTATTGAATCAGTTTATAGTTATGCGCCTACCCAGTTATACCCAGTTCTTATGTCTGACGCTAAAGGCAATCCCAGTTTGGAGGAAGTTGTGATACCCAGTTATTCTAGTTTCTCTAGCTATTCCAGTTCGTTGTCCAGCAACGATCCCAGTATAATAAGTTACTTTACTATAGCTCCAGCTGATAAGGACATTTTATTATCAAGACGATTATGTGTCGTCATGACGATTATGTGTCGGGCTCTGCCAGTCTTTCGAGTCTTCGCGACTTGCCCAGTCTTTCATTAGGTCTAGAGCTTCATGCTCCTCCCTGAGGAGAGACTAGCTCTCTGTCCAGTTCAGTTAAGTCCAGATTGAGTCGGTTGAGTGCTCGGTATGAGTACGACCCAGAATACATTAAACCAGAAATCAAGTCTCCCTGTGTGGAGGTCTTCCCAGATAGGATCGCTACCCAGGTGTGTGATAACGTCTCCCGCATGGTTTCGTATACCGCCTCCAGTCACGCCCTCTCCGCTGCGCCGGTGAATAGGGTCCCAGCTTGTGTAGTGTCAGAAAGGCTCCCAGCATCTACGGATGAATTCCCCAACACTGTACTTGTATCTGATTGTAATCTGTTATCAATAAAGTCTTTATCTTCATCTGTCTATAGTACTCTTGGCGGGAATAGTAGCTGCGGGGCTTGTTCTGGTACTGATTCCCCATCTAATATGGTGGATAACAAGCTTTGCTCTACCCTTCTTACTTCAAATTTTGTTCTAAATTTTTGATAATATTTTTTCTAATACAGTTGCTATACTGAGCCTAAGCTAAACTATATGAAAAAAATTTATTTTTGGAATCTGAAGCGAAAAAACTTTTTAAATTCTTTGATTACTTTCCAAAATGTTTAAATTTAACTGGTGTCGCGAAAATTCAGAAAAGACTTTTGAGCATATTATAGTGAAACTATTAAAGGGTATACCAAAAGGTCCCGACGTATTTTTAAAGCCTTATTTTTTATTAAAGGGCCATTGCCACCTGTTTTGAATTGTCCCCCGCCAATTTAAGTTTTTTCGCCTAATCATTGAACTTCTGTACGGACTTTTCAACGTGGTTTCTAACAAGGCAAGGCCAGGTATAGTTTTGTTAGAAACCAAGTAAAAAACCCCCTACAGAAATTCAATGCTTAGGAAAAAATTTTGAATTGGCGGGGACAACCGTTGTCGGAGATGGCAATGGCCCTTCAATGTTGCAATCATATCTCTTTTATTCCAGTAGCATTTTGTAGCCTTGCACCTCCTCTTTCAAATGGCATATTGAACTCAGCTTGATTATTTTGAAAAAGTATCATTTGGCTCCAAACAGCTGTTAGGTCATTTTAAAAAGTTGACAAGCGTTTTCATAACTTTCAGTAATTAAATTTTTCCTCAAAGTTTAAGCGTCACGACAACATTTTTTCAACATGTTGTAGCGCAGTTCAAGAGCTGAAAAATCCATGTTACAAAAAACTTTTTGAAAATGTGAGTCTTGAGATACGGTCTTCTAAAAAAATTAAACCACTTTTTTCCTTACGCAAAGGTAAGTCGCGCGACCTTTTCAAAACGTACAGATATCACGCATGAGCTAACCTTATGTTACTTATGTTTTGCTCTCAGTGGTTGGCTGATCATTTTCAAGGTCGGTATAAGTGCATGAGTCTATGTCGATGTCGGAGTCGCGGTCCAGATCGATGTCACATCCAATAAGACTGATATTCAACTTCTTCAAAACGATTGTTTTAGATCTGGAGAGTGTTGCGCACGGTAAAATAATCACCAAAAATTTAAAAATTTACCATTTGGTGACTCATAAATTGTTATTTTTTCAATTGTTTTGGCCGGATGACCATGACCTCGACCAAGGGCTGCAAGCCAGGATTTAGATTCCATAGTCTGCGGATTCCCCAATCTTCGCGTTCTTTTAACATTTTTTCTGCTCTAAAGTAATTTTTTACCTACCGACTTTGGGGCGACCAACCTAATCCTTGATCTCGGTTACTGGCTAATACTATAAGACAAATACACCCCTCAACAGTGTATGCATTGTTTGACTCGCCCTGTAGATTTCTGAACTTGTTTATTTATTTAAAGATGAGCACGACACAATCAGTTAAAACTGTAAGTTTAACAGATGCACTGAATTTTTTAAAAGTTTTTTTAGAATCGATCAATTGAGTTTGCAGGCAATAGAACTTTGAAATGAACACATATCCAACCCGTTGTCCTTTGCAAAGCTGAAGACGGGTAATTTCTAAACAAATTTTATTCGGTTGGACACCACCTTTATCGATATACGGGATGTGTTGCCAATAGTCACCTTTCGAATCATTGAATTCATTCCCGAACGGAAAACTTTCGGGTGGACCACCATTCCTGTGATAGCAATCGGCCAAAACTGGGAAAATTCAGCCTTATTAACGATGCGGTCAAAATCGATCATTACCCTGTTTGCACCTTAACAATTTCAATTAAATAAACGATTAAAAAAAAATTATTGTTTTTGACTCCCAAGACATTTTGGTTGAACAGCACGGAAATTTCGAAATGACTCACTTAACTTCTCAAGAAAACGATCAAAAAAATTCTCACGGTATGTAGTCTTAAAGGGGCGGTGGAAATATAGTAATATTCGTATGATTTTATAGGCGGGTACCAGGTCAATTCAAACAAGAATAAAATATCGCATTTTTGCAAAAGTCAATGAATAATATTACTTCCAATCGGAACCGAACCGACGACCAACTTTCACAGTCCGCCGGCGCTGCTTCACCACTGAGCAACCGATGCTATTTATCAAGGACAGTGTTTTTTTTATTACTTTTAACAAAAGGTACTGAACAAATTTGCATTTCAAAATTATTATTTTTTGAATTAACCTGGTACCCGCTTTTCAAACACTCCTATTGGCGGCCAGAATGCCCCTTTAAGTTTTCAAATTAAAGGCTTAAAGGACCCTGTCTCTTCCTTATCATGTCAATTTCGAAGGTTTTAATGCACGCGGGACAACACACATTTTGTCAACAATAATTTCGAATTGTTTTTTTGTTTGCATTTTAAATTTTAAATGTTATGTTTTATAGGGTAGAAAATAAGTCGCATTTTATCAGTGACAGTTGTTGAGCTTAATAATAAATCATCGTAATAAATCATGCTGAAAAAAATAAAAAAACATATTTTTTGCTTTCTAAATCAAAAACGAAAATATGAAAAACATAAAAAATGATATAAAATGACTGAGTGCTGAGGCTACGTCGATATTCTACCCCGTTTTGGTCACTGGAACTGGGCAAAAAGATTCTCCACATGCATTTTATGATCAAGAGCTTTGTGGTGCACGGGTCTTCAGACACAAATCACTAGAAAGTAATTCTGTATTTTGTCTTCGTGCGTAAAAATTTTGACCAAATTTTGTGACTAAAGGGGGATCAAGGCATTTTAATCAAAACCGAGTTTTCCAAAACTTGTTCCAAATGAGTCGGTTTCACATAAAAAGATGTTTTCTATCGTTTATAGCATTATTTATCACATTAGAAGTGGTTTCGGCCCGATTTCAGGATAAGGCCCTCCATCCACACAGGCTTTGAGTGAGACTGAGAATAAACTTTTTTGTCTTCACAGTCAGTGAGAGTGAGAATTGAAAAAACCCTGTGAGTGAGAGTAAGTGAGATTCTCACTGAAAATTCTCAGTGAGATTCTCAATCGGAGTGAGCTCAGCAAAACACTGGTTTTCAACTTGGCTCAAAAATAGGTCCGCAGACATTTCGCCCATTTAAAATTTATTTGAAAATTTATTTTTACTCAAGTAAAAAGTATTTGCTACTAGCGCCAAAATTGTTAAAAAATCAGAGTAGGACCATTTCGATGAAGGGACAGTTCGCGTCGGAAAATTTATTTCTTACTCAA
The DNA here is from genome assembly GCA_004194705.1 of Ditylenchus dipsaci. Classification (NCBI taxonomy): domain Eukaryota; kingdom Metazoa; phylum Nematoda; class Chromadorea; order Rhabditida; family Anguinidae; genus Ditylenchus; species Ditylenchus dipsaci. The sequence goes on along the minus strand of SADC01000329.1, from coordinate 52,023 downwards.
GTAAAACCGTCAAAATTCCTACATATCAAGAGTAGGACCATTATCGATTTTCAGTTTTGTTATTGTTTTCAGTTAGCGGCCCTCTCCGCCTCGCACTAGCCCCTCAGAAGTATATTTGCTAGCTAGGGATCAGTTCCCATTATTGAAAAGGATCAGTTCTATATTGAAGGTCACCAAAAGGGTAGACCAAGTATTTTTCTATCTCCGCTTCCCACTGCGCACGCTGATCGGCAATTTGGACCCGAAAAAGTCCTATTGTTTACTTATATGAACTAGCTAGTGTTCTGCTATATACTCTGCGCTTAAAAAACCGTGTCTCTTCCTTAACATAGCAATTTGAAAGGTTTGAATGCGCGCGGTACCAAACACATTTTGTCAATAATAATTTCGAGTTGTGTTTTTTTGTTTGCGCTTGTTGTTTAGTCACATTTTGGTCAAAAATTTAACAAAAAATCCATTTTTGTGTGGAAAAAAGTCAGGAAATAACTTTTGTATCATTTTTAGCATATAAAAGTCACTTAGGAGTCGTTTAAACATGATTTCTAAATAAGTGAAAAATGCACAAAAAAGAGTTCCCAAAAAAGTACAAATCTTTTTTTTTAAAGTACGATTCCCATCCCTGCATATAAGGTTTTCAATAGCTTACTGAAACTATGTGAAGTTTCCTTGTAAGTTGAAAAATCAGTACAAAATTTTATTAACTACAAAAAAATTTCTTAATTTGCTAGTAGAGAGGGCATGCCCTTTTCAAGACTGATTTGAGAAAGAAGTTTATTATAAACTGCTTATACATCGTGAACTCATCAAAGTATTTGAAAGATGATTCTGCCTTTTTCAAACTGGCTAGAAAAGTATGTCTGGTTTTTTTAACTTGTATTATGGCCTGCTTTTCCCTTATGAACAATTTTGTGAGGTGTGATTATCTGATGTTCTATCACTATTTAGTTGCCTTGTAGATTTCAGAATGTGCCTTTGCAGCTGGATAGTGATTAATACACCCAAACATAATTATTCAGCGGTCTTTTCTAGCCAGTTTGGAAGAGTCAGAGTGATCTTTTAAATGTTTTTAAAATAAAAGTTTTTAATATATATACTTCCTTCTCCAATCGGGCTTTGAAAAGAGTGAAAACTTGACTAACTTTTTGATTCCTTTCGCACTAACAGCTTAAGCAGGGCTGCCATCTCAAAATTTATAAAAAGGACATTTTGGCAAAAAAGACGTTTGACCATTTTTGAAGAAAAAGTGCACTTTATGTAGTGCTTTATAGCCATTTTGAAGCGAAAAAAATTCTGACTAAAACTTCAAAAATAAAAAAGATTTGGGGTCCAAAAAAAGAACAATTTTTTGAAAAGTACATATGGCAGCCCTGAGCTTAAGCTTTTTTGTCTTTTATTGGAAATTTGCTGTAAATTTAGTGTCAAATTTGTTTTACGCAGTGTTGGCACTGAGACAAGTCTTGACCAAGTATTCTCGGTTTTTTGTCTTGTAAATTTTAGTTTTCTTGATCTTTTTTCTTGCTCGGTCAGATTCTTGACATAAATTTTTTAAATTATTTAAAGATATGCCACCGTTTTTATAAGATGAAAAAGACCTAACTTTTCATTTAAAGACAGAACAAATTAGTATTGGGTTTTCATTTCAAAAAATTATATTCTGCTTCTGATAGTCTCACAGTTTTTATTTCCATGTTTTTCGCGACCATAGGCGTTCAAAGCGACCACAGTCTGCTCTCGAATTGACGTTATATCAAGAGATCAGCAGTATGCTGTACTCTATGCTGAAAAAGATCTGAAAAACTACTTTTATAGGTGACGCATGGAATTTTTCGACTTTATTCATACTCAAAATCCAAAAAACAGCATAATTTGAATGCACAAGGTCCGAAAAACAGCTGCGAATCAGTGTTTGGACTTTCAGAAAAGTTTCGTACTTTTACTTCGTACTGCTAAATTTTAACCGTCGTACTTCGTACTCGTACCTGGTACAACGAAAATTTTAAGCTCGTAGATCGTACTTGTACCTCTAAAATTTCTTCTCGTACTTCGTACTCGTAGTACGAAGTATGAGTACGAGGTCCGAACACTGCTTCGAATAAAAAAGTTACTCTAAATCTATTTTTTACACCTACTTATGAATAAAATTTATTTTCTGCTTTCTCGACAGAAATCTCGAAAAGTTCTTTCCGAATCTCCTTGTTTGAAAATATGGAAATTTTGTTATACTTCGCAATACTAGTTTCACGGAAATTATATATCGAGCCCCTTCATAAAAGTCTATTACTCTATTACAGAAAACCGTTTTTCTCTAACTATTAGATTTAAAAAAAATACCGCGCATTAAGATTTGCTGTATTTAGTGTCAAGATATATTTTATTTGTCTTGTATTTGTTATTCACTTAACAATAAATAATTCTAATGATTTTTTCAGTATGAGCGAAGTGAATAAAGATGTTGCCATCTACAATAAACAAGTGGCCCTCCGAAAACCTGCGAGACAACCTATCACAGAAACTTTCACTCGCACAGGTAACATATATAAATCAGTTGAAGGGCCATTGCCGTCTACGATAATCGTTGGCCCTAGCCAATTCAAAAGAAAATCTTTATCATTGAACTTGTGTACTGGGCTTTCAACTTGGTTTCCAACAAAACTGTACATAAAATTGAATTCTAGATCTATTTTTGTGAGAAATCAAGCTGAAAACAAGCTTAAATATTTTTGCCCATTTATTTATTATTGCAATTCGAACCTTTTTAAACAGAATTTTCACTAACAGCCCAGCTAGCAGTTTGTCTAACTTTGCATTCGTGAGAGTGCTACCTTTTGAACTGGAAACCTATTGCGATCCTAAATATATCCAAATTTTTGATAATCAAATTTGAATCCAGTTTTGTCTTGTCCAGATTTAGTCGATAGAGCTGAAGTTGCAAAATCAGCATTCTATTTGTGATCTGACTTTGTTTAGCTGCTCTATTGATGATGTCTGTCAACAAGGTTAGTAAAGTTATTATTGCTGGTACGCCACCAGTTGAGATCACTCCTGACAGTAAGCCGTCCCCTTCCACTTCCAGTACTTTGTCTCCTGACAATAAGACGCTCTTTTCCAGTTTGATGCAGGGTCTCATGAACTCTGGTCTGATCCAGTCACATAAAGATGTGGTTAAGGTTTCTGCCCAGGTGCAAGCCTCTATTGATTCCATTTCTATCCAGTCTTATCCAGTTAGGTAGCGTCCGGTCCAAGTGACCCTTAACTACTATTATGAAGACCTTTGTCTCATTGATTTTTCCAGTCCGGTATCTACCTATGTTCCAGTTCCAGTGTTCCTTGTACACCATGGTTCCCAGTTTATCGGCACAAGTTGTCCTTTGTTTACTCTGGCTACGTCAATGATCAGTAATGGCCCTTCAATGTATGTGGATCATGAGTCAGAGTTTGATTCTCCAAATCATGCTCAGAATCCTTAGAATGGGTGTTAAACCTTATAAGCCCAAATGCACCACCTCCAAAGAGTATTTTCTCTTAGCGTCCTATTTCGGGTTCCCTTGATTTTTCAAGTTTTCTTTTTGCAATGTGTAGCGCGCTTTAGGCTTAAGCCTTAGGCTTAGGCAGAAAAAGTTAGCTTAGAGAAAAAATACTTTGCAGGGGAGGGGGGGGGGGGTGCACTTGGGGTGCTGTCGTGTAAAACATACCGCTTTCCATTGTAAATCTCTTGCTTTCAGGTCTTAAATATCACGCTTGATTTTAAAATTAAATTTTCAACATTTTTAACGCACCTTTTTTATTTTCACACGATTTAGCCCCAGATCTTAGGTTTCTAGTTAAAAAATTTGAATGTAAATTTAAAAAAGTTAGATATTTACGTATTTTAATGAATCATCCTAAACCGAAAACTTACTTTTTCCTTCTAAGTAAATCGTTTAATTTTTCAAAGCAATACTTACCGTATTTTCTCTAATAAGCCACCCCCCCTCTTTTCAAAATCGTGTTTTTGGCATTGTGTTTTTCTCCCCCTTTTGAAAACTTTTCTCAGGCAAGTTATACCTCAAGTTATAGCTCATCTCACTGGCTACTAATCGAAGTATAACTTGCATTAGAAAAGTTTTCACAAAGTGGGTCAAAACGCAATGTCACAAGCACGATTTTGAACGAGGGAAAGGCGCTTATTAGAGAAAATACGGTATTTAGTTGCGCCTTCAAAACCTCAATTTTTATTTTTTCTTCTAATTTTATTTTCTTGGGCAAAATTAACCTTGATTGCAACATCAATAACTAAAGGAGAGATAAATATTTGAAGTACGTGTCACGAACATACTTATACTTTCCCAAAAAATAGAAAGCGTCGCCGCCGGCGCCATTAATTTTCAAAATTGAGCGCCACCGCATCTGCCGCCGCCGGCATTTTGAAAATTTCGCCGCCTCCGCCGGCGAAGCGCCGACCACCGGGGCTTTGAAGGTGTCAATTTTTTTTTAGCGGGCTGCCGACGGTAGGTGCACCGCCGAGAAAACGTACGTTTTTTTGAAAATTTTTCTCTTGCAATATAAACATTATATTTTAAGCACTTTCATATGTTTTTTACACATTTTTAACTAGTCATCGTTACTAATAGAAATCAAACTTTTTTTACAGAAAAGTGTAATGAATGTGTCTAAAAATCGGGTCTATGGAAATGAGCGCCACGGCCTCCGCCGCCGGTACTTTGAAAATTTCGCCGCCTCCGCTGGTGGAGCTCTGGCCGGCGGCGCTTCGAAGTCGCCAATTTTACCTGGCGAGAGCCGGCAGAAGGCGGCCGCCGGATGCAGCGTAAGTATGGTACGAAATCAATTTAAGACACATAATGAAATAGCCAAAGTACTAAGCAAGTACCGCAATAATTCAGTAGAAAGATGATATCTAGGGCTACGTGATGGCATAAATATTTTTAATTTTCGATTTCAAACTAACTGAGCTCATACATAGGGATGTCTGCCATGCGAGGTTGCCAGATTTCTAACCAGATAATAGCTGCTAACACGAAAATGTCTGCCCTCCAAGGCAATGTAGTTGTACGAAGATCACTTACAACTACTACCAACAACACACAGCTCATTCCATTCCGCCAGAAACCTCTTTCTGCAGTGCCTCAAGTAAAAGCAGACAATGTATTTAAGGTAAAATTGCTTAAATGAATTTAATTTTTTTTGAGCCAGGTGTTTTCCTACTAGGCAAAAACCGAATTCTGAGTTCGGAGAACCGAATCCTGAATCGGGTTAAAATGTAAAACCATATGGTCTGGTTGATCACTAGGTTGATACACTAATCAACCAAATGATCAATCGGCCCATACCTTTTTAAATTTCAATCCGATTTTTATTATTGTTAGCGAATTTATTGAAAGGCAAATGTAGCTGAGATTCCCAGCCTAATTTGAGTATACAGTCAACCATTGATATAACAGCTAGGATTCTTTAAGCGCCGGCTCTTAAGCGCCGGCGCTCGGCCGTGTTCAGAATTAACGCCGGCGCCGGCTTCAAAGTTAGCGCCGGCGCTCAGCCGGCGCTTATACGGGCGCTTAAGTAGTGGTTATCTCGGATACCGTTAATAATCATTCTTTTTTACTCTTCTTTAACTTCACTGCATGGAAAATAACATTGCGGATTTTATTAAATATAAAGGCAGAGTATAATAATTTTTTGAAAACCAGTATTGAATAATGTGAATGTTATAATCAGGTATGTTTAAGCGCCGGCGGAGCGCCGGCGCTTACGGCGCCGGCTCTAAGCGGGTTCACAATTAGCGCCGGCGCTTAGCCGGCGTGATGCCGGGCAGCCGGCGCTTAAACAATCCTGATAACAGCCCCCTTGGGACCAGACGTAGGGGGCCGTTGTATCGAGGGGCCAGTACATCGAGGGTAATTAGAACAAAAAAGTTGAGAGGGGCCGTTAAATCGAGGGTTCACTCCAAGCGAGACGAAATTCAAGCAAGAAGCATCTGTTTTTCAAACAACAATAACAACCCAACTCAGCAAACAATAATCAACGGTTAGGCTAAAAGAAACTAGTGATTTCTACACGTCTTGCACACAGAACTCGAAAACAGGAATTAAAAATATTACAGGGGTCCGTCAATGATCCACAACATCCATTTCGTTGTTTAATATGTGATACATCACGGATATCCCTTCTATGTCCGTGAGATAGATTAACAAAGTCAGGTTAGACAATTCAGGATAAATGTTTAATAGATTTCGAATGCGAGGCTAGCTGAGTTTGGAGGATATCCGTGACGAATATAATAATAAACCATATAATGGATATAATGGGTATACCTTTTATTACGAGGGGGATTATATCGAGGGGCCGTTATATCGAGGGTATGTTTTCTTACTCGGGACCGGCCACAGAGGGCCGTTATATCGAAGGGTCATAAGGGTCAAAAATCTAGTTAACATAGCATGATCCGAAATTACAAAGAAAATGATTTCAACTTCTAGTTTTAGTTGGACGGCTGGCCAAGTAGGAACAAAGGAACTAAGCTACAAAACACCCGCAGAAGGTCTGTGTTAGAGCAGTCTTATAACAGCAATTTTCATATGAACAGTGGTTCACATCTGGTAGCACAACCAACTTAACAGCTGCAACGTGGCCAAATGTGCCGGTGTCCTTGAGTGGCCGACAAGATTGGCGGAAAAAGCCGATGTCCCTGTTTGGCCGAGCAGCGTGGCCTATTGACATGCCTAAATGGTGGGTGACTATTTGACAAGCCAAAAAAATCAAAAAAGTCTATCGAAACGGAAAAGGCTCTGTGTACTGAACTATGTGTTTTGTGCAGACTTTCACGCTGAACACTATGGTGTGAAAAATTTTGAGGAATTGGATCAGGTAAAACAGGATTTGAAAATAGGTGATTTTCACAGGTAGGCATCATTTCCACCGAAGTATCATTTCTCCCGAAAATTCACTTTTCCAAAAAGTTGATTTTTCTCAAAAGGATACAAGAATTTACAAGTAACAAGCTCTCTATATAACAATTGTCTAGATCTTTCAAGATAAGAAAAAAAAATCCATATAGTATTTGAACTAAGTTTGTCCCTTATTCACGTTTTGGTAATTCAGGTTTTTTGTACTTTTTCAAAAGAGCCGTAGTGAATTATCTAATCATGTTATGTGAATATGTGAATTCTCTAACCATCTCCATGTTAAAGAGGCATACCAGCGCGTTAAACTGCAATTAAGGAGGGAACCAGTACTTTTTCTCTCCTGATTATTCTTTACAAGCATTCTTCCAGATCCGACAAAAGTTTTCTGCCTACTTTTTAAAAGTAGGATAAGGTCATAAATATTATACCGTATTCTCTCTATTAGTTCCACACTCTCTATTAAACCCACACCCCCAACTTTGGGGACCTGTATCTCAGCTCAGAGAAAATATTAAACAAAGCTGTTTTTTGCATTTTCTTAACTCCCACGAGCTCTACCGATTCCTTCTTTCAGGTTTCGGATTTTCACCCAAAAATATCGAGATCGACCCCAAATTTTTCCGATTTTCGGACGATCGAAAAATAATCCCACATGTGGAACTAATAGAGAGAATACGGTATTTGACATGAGACAAGTGAAAACGCGGACGAAAACTGCTGAAAAACTGCTGGTCCCCGCCTCAATTTGCCGTGTGAATCGCTGGTATGCCCCTTTTATGATATTTAAAAATATAGTTTTAGTGTGATAAAAAAAATAATCACATGCATACAAATGATCACAAAGTGCGCAAAATGTGAATGATAAATGAAAAAGACTAACTAAATAATTACAATGCTGAGTTCTTGTGAGTAGGTAAATAATGGCGGCAGTTTTAAAAAGCAGATAAAAATAGAAAATGTAATTTTCGAGGAAAAGATAGTTTGAGGAAATGAACTTTCGAAGGAAATGACCTACTCCCGATTTTCACCTATTTTTAACCAGCAAAACACATACCGTATTACTTCTAATAAACGCCCCTGCTCTAATAAACATAAGTATGGTAAATTTTGACTAAGATTTCAGAGTTAAGACCATTTTTGATTGACAATTTCAAAATTTTCAGAGGTTTGAAAAATAAGCGCCCCAAGGCGCCTTTTAGAGAAAATACGGTATGTACTGTTTGCTACAATCTGTTTACCACCCTGGTGTGTAATATTTAACACGTCTAATGCCGATTGTAACAGATGGCTATGCATAGTTCAGTACACACGACCTTTCCCGTGTTAAAAAACTCGGTTTTGTAGCATATTATATTGAAGCACGTATGATTTCCAAGTGAAAAACAAGGTCATCGAGGCAATACAGTCCACTCTCGATATAATCACACCCCCTCAAGTTCGTTCCCGCCTAGGGTCCGACACTTTTTTTAACCCGATTTCGAAGTCTTTTGCCAAACCTAATTCGTCAGTCTGATCAGAAAAATCGTACAGATTCTGATTCCACCAATCAGTTCTCGAGATAGCCACAACTTTGCCGAAAAGACCCGCGGCTCTCGATATAAGCACACCTAATTTTTAAAAAAGGTGTGCTTATATCGAGAGCCGCGGGTCTTTTCGGCAAAGTTGTGGCTATCTCGAGAACTGATTGGTGAAATCAGAATCTGCACGATTTTTCTGATCAGACTGACGAATTAGGTTTGGCAAAAGACTTCGAAAATCGGGTTTAAAAAAGTGTCGGACCCTAGGCGGGAACGAACTTGAGGGGGTGTGCTTATATCGAGAGTGGACTGTATTATTAAAAAAGTTAGACAATGATTAAATCAAAGTTAAAATCGTTGTACATTAATCGTTGTAATCGTCGTATATTAGAATTCTCACACTGAGCGGGTGTAGATGCAGTTTTAGGTCCTAGTCCGGGGGAGGTTGAGGTCGATGCGTTCTCACAATGTCGGGTGTATGTACACATCGAAATAGAGGTCGCAGTTGAGGTGTTTCACAAAGCAATTTCGCCTCCTTTGTTTTGTATTTTTCAAATTTAAGGTACAATTTTATTTTTTAGTGGGTAACTTTTAAAATCTTTATTTATCTGTATTCGTTCGGTACTTGTTTTTCTATTTTTGGAAAAACTCAGAATTTTGTTATTTTGACATCATTTTCAGTCATTCGTTCAATCTGCTTATAAACAGCGCTCAATTTTTTGAATACCCAGTACATATGGAAAATCTGATAACGAAAAAATATTACGTTCAAATTAGACGTGATGAAATCGGTTCGAACGGAATTTTGGGACGAGATTTTCGGCCAAAAAGATTTTGGAATGGGGGTTTGGAAAATAAAATTCGGGACCCCGTCGGGAATCCCAAACAGATTTCGGGATTTTAAATAAAACAAATCTGATTATTTTAATTTGTCAAATCACCTTTTTCTGCTAATTTTTGAAATTTTTATTCAAAATTCAAAGATTTCGCACAAACATCCTGTAAAAAAAAATTGTGAAATTTTTAAATTTTGACGAAAAAAATATTTGAAAAGAGTAGAAAAATGGTTGTTTTTAAAACAAAAAAAGGTATAAAATTGTCGCTCGTACAAGCGTACTCGCTCGTATACAACAAATTTCGGGAGCGGGACCGGGATTTTGCGATCTGATCGGGCGGGATTTCGGAACGGGATTTTAGACCGAAATCAGATAGGGCGGGATCGGGATCCCGACGGGATCTCGTCCCGTCATGACCTATAGTTTAAATGCTTGTTGTCTCGAACGGATTTTAGAATTTCACAGTAAGCTTTGAATTCTTTTCAGCAGTTTTCGAAGGTCACATGGGCTTTCAAAACAGGCAGTTGAGTCCATTGTACTGAATTTGGTGGTGTAGTGGTAAAACGTTTGCTCTTTAAAAACAAAGGTCCCGGGTTCGACCCCCACAGGTGGCACCTTTTTTCTGCATTGTTTTTTTATATTGGAAACGGCATATTTAGATCCGAAAAAATGTGAGGAATCCTATAAAATTATGTTCGGACCGCATTTCCCATTGTTTTTGGGTCTAATTTGTGTATTTAAATTTGTATATTTGACTTCAGATATCAAGGTAAATGACTGTTTTAAGGGTATTATCCTCCTGTATACTATCCTAACTAGCTGGAAAGTGTCCGAACTACATGGATAATGTCCAAGCCACGTGGATAGTATCTAAACCATCTGGATAGTACTTAAACCATCTGGATCGTGTCCAAGCCGTCTGGATAGTACCCAAACCATGTGGATGGTGCCCAAACCACCTGGATAGTATACCAATATTTGCTTTTGCCAATGATATCACTGCGCGTGGGTGGAAGGGGGTTCTATACTGCAACCACAAGAGTTTGTGCTTGGTCATTTCCTAGTCAGAATTTTGAAAAATTTGGAGGTAATTCAAGTTTTTAGTCTGAACCGACCAAACCAAGTGGTCGTCGACTTGGATCAAAAATTTTTTTTTCACTTTTTCGAGTTCAAAAACTTGTTTTCGGACTAATTCGGACATGCTGAAGATGGCTTGACAGTGGTGAAATGCCGTTTTCGGTTGGTAGAATTCATCTGAAACCAAGAAAACACATTAATTTTTTGCAAAAAAACATTCGGACACCAGAAAAATTGTCTGAGACACCTGTTTTCGACAGAACGCACTATACCAAAATGTAGCCCTGAATCTCCTCTTTCAGATAGACGTAGGAAAATAAAAACTGACACAGGGTTGAAAATTATGCCGCTTTGAAGTGAACAAGTCATTTTCTCAAAGAAAACATGAGAAAAACTTTCCTGTCGAGACAAATAAATTCGAATTTCAGTAAAAACTAGGGTTGCTGAAATGTCCGGACATTCATATTTTGGACATATGTCCGGACATTTATGGACATACAGTCAACTCCCGGTTTAGTGTACACCGGATTTAGTGTAAACCTCGGTTTAGTGTACACCTGGATTAAATCATTTTGGCCGGCGGTTAATAAAAATGACTAGAATGAACCCTCGATTTAGTGTACACCTGGAGCCGGTCCCAGGGTGTACACTAAATCGGGAGTTGACTGTATGTCCAAAATTTTGGACACTTATACAACCAAACTTTATTCAAAAAAATTTCAATTAACGATACAATATAATCGTTCATAGATACATCAAATTCATTTAAAATTGAATCTTTTTACTCAGTTTCCAATTCTATTTCTTCCACCGCTTGTTCCAGTCGCGTTGGCTTAGGTTTTGCTTTGGATACCGTCTAGGTGGTCTAAATTTACAATTTATTGCTACCGGACCTGGTTCTGAAACTCTTAATTCATAGTCTTTTGAAACCGAGGGCTGAAAAAGGAACAAAACAGAGAAGATACCTGAGGACGTAAAATCCGCGGATTTTATCACTATCCTCGCATTTAATGCGGTGGTTATTGATACCGGTCCTGGTTCTGGAACTATTAAGTAGTTCGAGCATCCAAGTGGTTTGGGTACTATCTATGAGGTATTGAGTAGCTTCTAGGGGGTTTGGGACCCATCCAAATGATCGGGTAACTTACAGTTGGTTTGAGTAATATCCATTGATTTGGGTAACGTCTAGGTGGTCTAAATTTACAATACTAGTGAAAGTTTCAATAAATTATATTTTTCTTTTGTCATTTTCAATCTGAAAATAAAAATCAGAAAGAGTAGCAAAACAACTGTAAAAAAATTGTGTAACAATCTCATTTATATATGTCCGATTTTAATAAGGGAGGACATTTTGCAGGACATATGTCCATAAATGTCCGGAAATATGTCTGGACATATGTCCATTCAGCAACCCTAGTAAAAACTCCATTGCCGATTTTTCTTTGTCTTGAAAGCCCGTGGGTCAATGGCAAATATAATGTCAGCTGTGTGCTCAGTGTCTAAATTAGGTCTAGGAGAAATGTTGGAAAAAATAAATGGACATGAGAAATTTACGGCTAGGGGAAACTTGCCAAAAACGAAATTTGCCAAACGTATGTTTTGCCAAAACGAAATTTGCCAAAACGAAATTTGCCAAAACGAAATTTGCCAAATCGAAATGCGCCAAAACGAAATATGCCAAAACGAAATTTGCCGAAACGAAATTTGGCCAACGAACCAACAGAGGGAACAAGGCAGTTTTTACGTATTTTTCAAAATTTTCGGAATTCTGTCCTAACTGTCCTAACCACCTAAAATCACCCCAAACCAGCGAAAACCATCCGAAATCACCCAAAACCACCGAAAATCATACAAAACCACCCAGAACACCAAAAACCACCAGAAACCATTCAAAACTTCACCAAAAAAAAATTAAAATTTATAAATTTAATTTAAATTTTAGTCTGAACCAACCAAACCAAGTGGTCGTCGACTTGGATCGAAATTTTTTTTACGTTTTTGGATTCCAAATCCTATTTTCTGGACTTATTCGTGCACGCTGAACATGGTTTGACAGTGGTAAAATCACGTTTTATGAAGAAATTTTTGAGTTTTGGGGAATAATTGATTTTGGTAAAATCAATTATTTGCCAAAACTCAAAAAATAACTGAGAAAATGGCATTTTGCCACTGTCAAACCATGTTAAGCGTGCATGAATTAGTCTAGAAAACTGGTTTTAGAACCCAAAAACGTAAAAAAAAATTTTGATCCAAGTGGACGACCACTTGGTTTGGTTGGTTCAGACTAAAAATTCAAATTCCCGCAAAACTTTTGTTTAGTTTAGTTTCGGATGGTTTCGGGTGGTTTGGGGTGTTTTGAGTTGTTTAGTGTAATTTTGGTGGTTTTTGCTGTTTTAGGTGGTTTTTGGTTGTTTGGGGTGGTTTTAGGTGGTTAGGACACAGTTTCGAAAATTTCGAAAAAAACGTAAAAACTGCCTTGGTCCCCCTGTTGGTTCGTTGGCCAAATTTCGTTTCGGCAAATTTCGTTTTGGCATATTTCGTTTTGGCGCATTTCGATTTGGCAAATTTCGTTTTGGCAAATTTCGTTTTGGCAAATTTCGTATTTGGCAAATTTCGTTTTTGGCAAGTTTCCCCCAGCCAAATTTACCTCACCATCGGCGATGTTTTTCAGTTCACGCAAACCGGTCAAAGACCGCTCAGACAGCAATCCAACTAGAATGGCCAGCTATTCAACTTACCTAACTACGGAAAAGGAAGATGAGCTTTGCTCAATTGCCAATTATATTGTGGCTGCTGGCAAAGGCATACTCGCAGCTGATGAGAGCATTGGTTAGTACATTTTTGATACACTTCAAATTAAATAACACTCATTGTAAATACAGGCTCCGTGGAGAAGTGTTTAAGGCTGGAGAACACCGAGGAGAACCGTCGCGCCTACCACCAAATGCTCTTCACTGGCAATGATGAACTGCAGAAATACATCTCTGGGGTGATTCTGTACGACGAGACTTTCTACCAGGTACTAATTGACTATATTTTCCTACCATATTTTCCATACAGGCCACTGATGATGGAGTCAAGTTTGTGGATGTGCTTAAGAGCAAGGGCATTATTCCTGGCATCAAGGTTTTCATGCTAAACTACTTTAATTAAGCAAGACACTTCAAATTTTTCAGGTGGACAAGGGTGTTATTTCTTTGGCAGGCACTGAAGGAGAAGGCATCACCCAAGGGTTGGATGATTTGAATGCTAGATGTGCTAAATACAAGAAGGTGATTTTGGAGGTCGCGGAAGCACCTGAAACATTCTGTGATTTTTGTGAAATTTGACACTTCTCGAAGTTCTTTCCAAACTTTTAACTAAATAACTGGTGACCATAAAGTTCGGAATGGACTTTTGAACTAATTTCTAGCAATAAAATTTATTCCCCAAAAATATTCCAAACATAGGGTTTTGTAGGCCTTTCCTTCCTCTTTCGAATGGTATATAAAGTTTCATTAGAATTTTTTAGAAAAGCCTTTATTTGGTTACAAACATATGTGAGGTCATTTTAGGATGTTGATAGGCATTTTTACCACTTTAGCTGATCAAAATTTTAACTAAAAGTTCAAGGCTACAGCACAATAAAAGCACCATGTTGTAGCGCAGTTCAAGAGCTACAAAAACCACTTTACAGAGTAGCTTTTAAAAATATGGGTGTTGAGATATGGCTTTTTTGAAAAAAAACAATTTCTTGAAAAATTACCAAAATCAAATTTTATCCAAATTTTTTAGATTTTGGTAATTTTTCAAGAAATTGTTTTTTTTCAAAAAAGCCATATCTCAACACCCATATTTTTAAAAGCTACTCTGTAAAGTGGTTTTTGTAGCTCTTGAACTGCGCTACAACATGGTGCTTTTATTGTGCTGTAGCCTTGAACTTTTAGTTAAAATTTTGATCAGCTAAAGTGGTAAAAATGCCTATCAACATCCTAAAATGACCTCACATATGTTTGTAACCAAATAAAGGCTTTTCTAAAAAATTCTAATGAAACTTTATATACCATTCGAAAGAGGAATGAAAGGCCTACAAAACCCTATGTTTGGAATATTTTTGGGGAATAAATTTTATTGCTAGAAATTAGTTCAAAAGTCCATTCCGAACTTTATGGTCACCAGTTAATATAAATAATTAAAATTAAATAGCTTTAGGCTCTTTCCTGTTATAGCCAAAATCGTTGTAGCCAAAAATCTTTACAGCCAAAACAGTCACATCTATAATTTTTTTGTGGTAGCTACCAGTGTTGTGCATTTTCAATTTTTCTCGTCCTCGTACTTCGTACCAGAAATTTTCGGGACTCGTACTTTGTACTCGTCCTCGTACCAACTTTTTCAAATCGCTCGTACTCGTCTTCGTCCTCGTCTTTTCCTCGTTCTTTGTGTTTTCACTCGTACTTCGCTCGTACTTCATACTTAAAAGCCAAAAAGTAAGTTTTTATTTTAAAAATATTACACCTTTGCTTAAAGCTTGTATATCTTGTTGTTAAATTATGACAGAATTGACTTTTCATTAAAAAACTACAAAATAGGTACACTACAATTTTTCTCGCCTATTGTGAAGTGAGATTTCTAAAAACACAAGGGATAAAATTTTCGGCTTTGTTTAGCAACTACAGGGTGGCGCAAGAAAATGCGGCCACTTGAAAAGATTTGCGTAAGTAGCTCCTTGCCACATCGATTTCTCCAGGAAAATCGATGGCAGTGGTTAAGCTAACTAGGAGCTGAATGGTTTTTCTCTCCATCACAGCCGGCATTGTTGCGGAGGTTTCCGAGGGCTTGCCACCCAAAAATCAGTAACCGAACAGGCAAGCGGTCACGTACTTCAATTTTTTCAGGCCGAAATTTTTCCGCGCCACCCTGTATATTGCTATTGATAAAACAGGGGATCCTCTTTTTCAAAACGACGATGAAAAGAATCAACGCATTGTTGATGATTACCTCAAATAACTAGTCAAAAGCTAGCAAAGAGAAAAAAAGCAAACGCATGATTAAGAAAATCGAAACGGTTGCTTAAAAAAATTGTTTCAAATAATCGGATTGTTCGTAAAAATAAACTTTTCGGTGAAAAAAACAGATTTGAATTAAGAAAGTACGAGCAAGGACGAGTCGTCTTTACCCTTCGTCTTCCGTCTTCGTCCTTGCCGCTTCGTCCACGTCCTCGTCTTCGTACTTGTAATTTTTTGAGCCTCATACTTCGTCTTCGTCCTCGTACCTAGTTTTTAGAGCTGCTCGTACTTCGTCCTCGTCCTCGTAGTACGAGGACGAAGACGAGGACGAGTGCACAACACTGGTAGCTACATGTTCACTTGGTTTGGAACAATTATTCTGGCTTCCACTGTTACTTAAATAATCGGCTAAATTCACCTATACCACACCACTCAATTAATCTTGACCCCCACCAGTAAATCAGCTTGGGGGACCTAGGTAAAAAAGTTCATTTGAAATTTTTCATTTTAAAGTCTCAAAAAACCGGTCTCAAAATATTATATTTGCACTTTTTGATTACTTTAATGCAAAATTTTTTTGTTATTTATTCCTTGGTTCCCTAAGCTGATTTGCTGGTGGGGATCAAGGTTAATTGAGTGGTGGGGGTAAAGATTAAGTGCTCCAAATAATCAGTTAAATTTATAGATTTTTTTGTCATTAACGCAAAAATTTTAAAGATGTGACCGTGGGTTTAAGGATTTTTGGAATTTTCGGCTATAACAATTTTGGATATAAAAGGGGAGATCCTTGCTTTGGGCCGTAGTTTTATGATCAAACAATAATGAATTTATTGCAGGAGGGAGCCCAGTTCGCCAAGTGGAGATGTGTGCACAAGATCAGTACCAGTACCCCTTCCCATACTGCTTTACAGGAGGTTACCACCATGCTTGCTCGTTATGCGTCCATTTGCCAAGAAAATGGGCTTGTTCCAATTGTGCAGCCAGAAATTTTACCTGACGGAGAGGTACTTTATATTGCCCCAATTTATACAGTCGCCTCTCGATATAACGGTACCCCAAAAGTTCGTTCCCGCCTAGGGTCCGACACTTTTTTCACCTCTATTTTTGAAGTCTTTTGCTAGTTGTCTTTGGCTAGTCTAGCCGGAAATATTGCAAGGATTCCGATTTTGCCGGTCGTTTTTGTAGATAGCAACAGTTTTGCCAAAAAGACCCGCTCCTCTCGATATAGCGGCACCCTTTTTTGAAAATTAGGTGCCGTTATTTCGAGAGGCGCGGGTTTTTTTTCGGCAAAAATATTTACAAAAACGACCGGCAAAATCGGAATCCCTGCAATATTTCCGACTAGACTAGCCAAAGACAACTGGCA
The DNA here is from genome assembly GCA_004194705.1 of Ditylenchus dipsaci. Classification (NCBI taxonomy): domain Eukaryota; kingdom Metazoa; phylum Nematoda; class Chromadorea; order Rhabditida; family Anguinidae; genus Ditylenchus; species Ditylenchus dipsaci. Next base: position 35,343 of record SADC01000329.1, on the reverse strand, counting down.
AAAGACTTCAAAAATTGGGTTAAAAAAGGTGTCGGTCCCTAGGCGGAACCAACTTTTGGGGGTGCCGTTATATCGAGAGGCGACTGTAATGACGCGTATAATTCGCTTTTTAGCATGATTTGGCTCGCTGCCAGAAAATCACGGAGACAGTTTTAGCCTACACATACAAAGCCCTCAGTGACCACCATGTCTTTTTGGAGGGCACTCTTCTTAATCCCAATATGGTTACTCCAGGTATAACAGTTAGATTTTCAAAAACAGTGTGAAAAATATAAAAAAACGTTTTTGGTTACAAATTTTAACATGAACTTTTATTTGCGGAACACTTAAATTTAGTAAAATCAGGGCTGTTAACTCTAAATTATTAAAAAGTTACTTTTGGATAAAAAAAAGTACAAATTAGTCATTTTTTGTCAAAAATGCGATTGTACCAAGTGCTTATTGATTTGTGAGCATTGAAAAAAAGATTTTGATGTAAAATCTCAGAAATTAAAAAAAATTTTATCCCGAAAAAAGTATACATCTTTTTAAAAAGTACATTTAGATGCCCTCAGTAAAATTCAGAATCCAACAAAAACATGACAAATATTATATCCATGACCAATAGTTTAGTGAATTGTAGGTCAATCTCACCCCGAAGGCCAGTTCACCCATGCCGACATTGCTTTGGCCACAGTGACTGCTCTTCAACGCACTGTACCAGTGGCTGTGCCTGGAATAGTATTTTTGTCCGGCAGTCAATCTGAAGAGGATGCCACTCTGAACCTGAATGCAATCAACCAATGTCCAGGCAAGAAACCTTGGGCACTCACATTCAGCTATGGACGGGCTTTGCAGGTTAGCTTCACAAACTAAAACTTTATTTGGAAAATTTTTTGATTTTTAGGTTAGTTGTCTGAATGCTTGGGCTGGCAAACCAGGAAATATTGCCAAAGCACAACAAGTGTTGTTGGATCGTGCCCAAAGTAACTCTTTGGCTTCAGTAGGAAAATACAGTTAGACTTGGGCTCAATATTTGTGAGTATGGTTTCTTTGCTAGTTAATGTTCCAGTCTAATAAAGGATTTGACTCAACTACTGGACTTGCGTGCTGTATTGCAAATATATATATATTTAGTGAATACCCTAAGTTTAGTAGGGAACATATACAAATTTCAGAACTACGGGTGGTAACAGTTTTTTTGAAAGCAGCGTTTCGGCATCAACATAACGGATGCCTCTCTGGTTACTATAAAGATCGTTGCTTGGGTCCCTCATGGCGTCGGGAGGAAGAGAATGTCAGTAGAACCAATGTTCATTTCTTTTAGCAACAAATATCCAAAGATTTTCTTTACATCGGGTGGATGCCCTCCAGTCGGTGTGTTTTCGGTCGCACCTCCCATATGTCCTTTGGAGAACCAAACGCTTCCATCTGGCTTAACTACTTTTAGGCACAAATGGATGCCTTCTGTCGCTTTCTTTTGAATGACACAATTCGGTCCAAAATGAGCTTTTAGGGACTTTTTCCATCATCTAAAAACATTATCGATTTGTTGGAGTTGAAGCACCCAACGTCTATTCACCTCACGATTAGCATCCAGCCTTCGAATGGAATTAATTAGCGATTTATATTGGTGGATAGGCTCATTGTAGTTTTTGAAAAGGGTACTATCGTATAAAAAATTGCGTGGATCTTCTTCCAACTCTTCGATATTCTTTTTTTCGGATTTTCTTCGCTCATTAGAAGTAAGCCGAGGTCGTGCAACATCTTCCATGCCTTTAAATCGGTGTGTTGCTGAAAAAATCCAATTTCAATGCAACTAAGTACTGAACTATAACTAACCACTTCTATTGTTGAATCGTCGCTGATACCGTATTCTGCCAATGGTTCCTGATCCTCCATATAAAAATCCTTGTGGTCACCATCATAATAGATCATCTGCTCATGTTTTGGAATTTTGGAGCGTCTGGCCACCATTTCCATGAAATCAGCAACTGTTGTCTGAAAGTGGGCAGACATTATCGAAGTATTTCCGTCGAAATTCAAACCTGGCTGGTAGTTTTCAACTTGTATTGATCTACCTCACCGTGATCTAGATCAGTCTTTAGCAATAAAATTCCCGGACCTCTTGGAATTTTAAAAGACCGTTCCTTTTTTGCGACTTTCACAGCATCGTCCTCTTCTTTTCCTTCAAGAACTTTGCAGTAACTTCACCTCCAGCCATATCCGCTGTTTTACCTCAAAAATGAAATTTCACTCATCGCAGACGAAAAAGAATTGTAACCCGTGTAAGGAATCTAGAGAAGGTTATTTGGATTTTTACTAATTTATATACAGTCGACTCTCGATTTAAGGACACCCCAAAAAGTTCGTTCCCACCTAGGGTCCGACACTTTTTTTAGCCTGATTTTTGAAATTTTTGACCAGTTTTATTTTGACAGTCTGGTTGCAAATATCACAAGGATTCCGATTTTGCCGATAGTTTTTTTAATAACTAAATAATTTTACTACTCTAAAAGCAAAACCTCGACTTGAGGACAGGCTTTTTCGAAAATCCCTGTCGAGGTTTTGCTTTTTGAGTAGAAAAATTATTTATTTATTAAAAACGATCGACAAAATCGGAGTCCTTGCAATATTTGCAGCCAGACTGTCAAACAAAACTGGTAAAAAATTTAAAAAATCGGGCTAAAAAAAGTATCGGACCCACGAACTTTTCGGGGTGTCCTTAACCCTTTTTTGCCCGAATTAATTTTCGAAAAATAGAAAGCTTTTCTAAAGCTGGAATGGTCTTATGTATGGGTAAAACGGCCGGGTTTATGATGAAAATGCGGTCAAAAAGTGGTCATGATTGCTAAAATCCCGAGATTCTGACAATTTTTGAAAATTGGTTACTTTGGTCCTTTGTTAACTATTTTAGAGTTCTGACCTACTTTTTGTACATAATATCTAGCCAAGTCACCACTCAGAATGTAACATATTAACTCAGCTATCTATCTGCTTGTTAGAAAAAGATAAGTAAAAACAGAGTGCCAAGAAAAATAATTTGAATTTTTTATGTTTTCTTAATTTCTTTCACAATGATACATTTTTTAAATGAGCTATATCTCAGCGTTCTTACTTAAAAAAATAATTCTAAAATTGAATTTTGTAGCTTTCAGTCTGATCTACCACATGGTAATTGAATATTAGCTTATTGATCGATAAAAAAATTTGAATCAAAATACCACTGGACTTGTCAAAGTTTACCGATTTTTTCCAATCAAATTTTTTACAACCCAAAGAAGCGATTTTCACAAATCGAAAAGTTAATTTTTGAAATCCCGCTAAGGACTTGAAAACAAGCATGAATTTTGTTTTATGGAGGTAGTGTGCTAAAGATACTGTTTGATTTTAAGCAATTTCATAAGAAAGAATAAAATTGATTTTTTCTTCCAAATCGACTTGTTCATTTGTTCTTTTGTAAAAAAATTAATTGTGTTTCGAAGATTTGTGAAATCACATCTGAAAGCCAAAACACAGAGCTACAAATCAAAAGAAAATTTAGCTCATGAAGGCTGAAAAAATAGGCGAGAACCAGACCATCAAAATTTACGTCGATTTGCATATCACATGGGCAGTATTGTCAGTCGGGCATAGTAAAGCTGAGCAAAAAAGAATAGCACTATGCTTTAAGTGAAATTAAGAAAAAGCACGAAAAATAAATATTCTTTTTGAGAGAGGAAAATTCAAAACTCAAAAAGCTATGCTAATTCAAGTAGCATAACTACTTGAAATTTTAATTATGCTTTTTGAAAAATCATAATTAAGCGAGACCATTAAAAATGCTTTTTGTTTTGGCATAGCTTGTAGCGTTTCATAAATATGCCTTTTTGTTTTGCCGTCTTTTCTTCTCGAATAAATAAGTGCATAGTTAATTCTGCTTTTCGATCTGTGAAATTCAATAATCATATTTATTTCTGACGAAAAACTACGCTATTTCAATTAGCATATCTATTTTTGCGCTCACTTATTTGTATCTGGGTACATCTTGAGTTAATATTTTAGTAAATCAAAAATTTTAGTAAAACATCCAGGTGTTTAGAGTATTAGCCAGTTGGTTCAGATTAGCCAAATTAGCCAGTTGGTTCACATCTATCTGGTTTAGGTACTTTATATGTGGTTTTGTCACTCTCCCGGTGATTTGCACCTATTCAGGTCATTTGGGCACTCTCTAGGTGGTTTGGGCCTACTCAGGTAGTTTGGCTACTTTCTAGGTGATTTAGGTCTATTCAGGTGGTTTAGGCACCTTCCACGTGGTTTGGGCTTATTTAAGTGGTTTGGGCAACATCCTGGTGGTTCGGGCACCCTCTTGGTAGTTCGGGCTATCCAAGTGGTTCGGCTACTATTCTGGTGGTTCCAGCTATACGCATACATAAGGTGCATCAGAGTCTGTGCTGAGAAAAAAGCATAATGGTTTGTTATAAGCTAAATTTTGAAGAAGCATAAAAATTAATTATGCTTATCCATTTTTTTGAAAAAAGCATAATAGATAAGTATGCTACTTGATAATTTTCTACTAGCAACCGAAATAAATATGTCAGTGCGATTCATCACTAAGAGCATATTTATTTTTAACAACCTTCGCATCTTTTTCAAAAAACATAATTCTTTTTACTTTATGTCTACACGTGGAAAAAAATATTTATGCTTTTTGAAACATGAAAAAAGCATAATTAATCCGTTATGCTTTTTCCCGCAATGTCTTCGGCATAATTATTTAAATATGCCTTCTGCATGTTTTAAAAAGCATAGTTATTATTTATGCTCGTCCTAGCGGCATATTTATTCGACTATTTTTTCTAAGTCTTTTGTCTCGGAACATTTATTTTTACCAATATATTTATGCCTTTTCAAAATGACCCTCAAATTGACAACACTGCACATGGGCACATAGGGGTTAAAGGACCATAGCCGTCGCCGACAACGAGAATTTCAAATATTTGAATTTGCGCGGGACAGTTCTCTTTCGTCTTGCACTGTACTCTTTTGACTTGCTTCTAATGACTTAAAAGAGTACAATGAAAGACGAAAGAGAACAATTTTTTCTGCAACCAGAAATCTCTTTTTTATGAAAATTAAAAGAAAAAGCAAAAACTTTTAATCTTAAAATTTCCGCTCACTTTTAGTGGTGGAGATACTGATGCCATACTGAGCGGACGTTTTGGCGGCGGTGGCAGGGGTTGAGCAGAACACAGAACTGGTGTAGCAAAGCCTGCCGACCCTGCCATCTTCTGCCTTGCAGACTGATTTTTTTTTATTAAGGTCTTCAAAAGCAGCCCACCTGTAGCAACGATTTGCTGAACTCTTCTAACTCTCTGTATTCAATTAACCGGTTGTTTACCGGTGAATTCCCGGTAATTCACCGGTAATTACCGACCCGTAAAAAAGCCGGTAAAAACTGATAAAATTCTTTCCGTAAAAATTGTTTATTTGGTAATTGGTAAACGATTTGTTAACTATTTTACTATTTAGTTAGCAATTTAATCAGTTCAGTTCCAGTTTTCGACGACCGGTCAAAAACTATCGTCTTTATTTTTGGTCGTTCTGATATTTTTGAAACAAATAGATATATATATGTGCTTTGTTTTGGCTTATTTTGTTTAAACATGCCTATCTTTGGCTTTTGGGATGGTTTAATCGTGGTAATGACACTTGGAGAATTTTACAGGTGAATCAATAATTTACCGGTGAATTACCGGAAAAAGATTTTTACCGGTGAATTTCACAACCCTATCAAATACACTTGAGACGCTCACAAAAACGATTACCGTCCAGAATGGCCACCCGATTTCTTTGTTGCTGGTTGTCCAATCCACGACGATTTCCTGAAAAACTATTTGCTCACGCTTTCTTTACGACCTCTTCTTCTTGCAAATTCTTGGCTGCTAGCGATTGATTGCTGGCTTTGACTTGAATTGGCTGGTTCCTCCTCCACAATTGCTTCATCGATTGTAAATTAAAAACACTATAAAAAGCAAAAACAGTGTGGGTAAACACCCACATACCTTAGACACAAATCACTCGAAAGCGACTCTGGATGCATGAAAAAACATGCATACCAGAGTTATTTATGCGGTGGGCCCCAGTATTCAAAACTATGTTCAACATCTGTTTTTTTTACCGAAGAGCATTTCCCCTCGTTTCACAAGGCCAGGCTAGAGGCCCTGCATCCAAAAATTTAGCCTATCACTGAAAAAGTGCTAGGCTTAGATGAAAAATCACAGAGTGGTTCTTTTACATGTATTACAGTAGCGCCGTTTTTTTATAATATATAGCTATTTTGTTTTTTTTCAGACTTGTGTTTAATGGAGTATTTGAAGATATAATAACATTAAAGTAAAATCGCCAAAAAAACTTTGTAGACTTGCATTTCAGGGCTAATTCATCATATAAAAAAAGGTCTTTAATTTATTTTATTCACTCTTATTAGCTTTTATCAACCCTACTCATCACGCATTTTAAATGAAGACACAAAAATTTCAAAATCGACCAAATTTTTTTCCGATATTCAGAAACTTGGAAAAATATAAAATGTGACAAAAATAATTCACAAGAAAATTTCATCACAAGCTAATAATACGAGAAACAATGCGACAAACAAAATCATTCGATAATTAATCGTTTTCTTTTGCTACATTTCTACTATGTCGGTATTTGCTCAGGAATGATTGAAGTGGATTGCTGCTGATTGTCATGAGCATTTTCTTTGTTCATCGCTTCTTGATTTTCTGTCTATGCCTTCGCTGGCGTATTGTGGCCAAGTTTCTCACATGTTTTTTTTTTCTCTTCTGGAGTTTTTCCAGATTTTATCTTCTTCTCAACCGACTGGCCTTTAGATCGTGTTGGTTTTTGATCCACTGGTGAATCTGCAAAAACAGTTTATTATTCAGCATAGCCTGAATTTTTGCATTTCTGAAATTGGTAGAAAAAAATTTAAAAGTAAACATTTTTGCATTTTAGACCGAAAATTGACGAAATCACAAATGTCGAAGTTTTTAAAATATCCAGTGCAACGCCGGGTACATGGCGCCGGAACCAAAACAAAAGTTGATTTTGGTGCTACACGTGCTTTTTTGGCGCTGGCGCCAGGCCCTTACGCTCACGCGCGATATGGAAAAAGACCAGCAGTTCTTTTCTTTTTTTAATTTCATGCGTTCCCACCTAGAATTTCAAAGTATTTTGCTAGTTTTTAAAATTATTATAAGGAAAATTGAAGCAAACAAGTGAAAAAAAGGACGATTAAAAAATTTGCTGGTCCCTTCATTTAATTTTTTTAATACTTTGTTATGCTTTGAGGCTTGGTGAAAGAGGAAAGGGGGTGTGCACCAGTGTTGTCAATTTGAGGGTCATTTTGAAAAGGCATAAATATATTGGTAAAAATAAATGTTCCGAGACAAAAGACTTAGAAAAATAGTCGAATAAATATGCCGCTAGGACGAGCATAAATAATAACTATGCTTTTTAAAACATGCAGAAGGCATATTTAAATAATTATGCCGAAGACATTGCGGGAAAAAGCATAACGGATTAATTATGCTTTTTTCATGTTTCAAAAAGCATAAATATTTTTTTCACGTGTAGACATAAAGTAAAAAGAATTATGTTTTTTGAAAAAGATGCGAAGGTTGTTAAAAATAAATATGCTCTTAGTGATGAATCGCACTGACATATTTATTTCGGTTGCTAGTAGAAAATTATCAAGTAGCATACTTATCTATTATGCTTTTTTCAAAAAAATGGATAAGCATAATTAATTTTTATGCTTCTTCAAAATTTAGCTTATAACAAACCATTATGCTTTTTTCTCAGCACAGACTCTGATGCACCTTATGTATGCGTATAGCTGGAACCACCAGAATAGTAGCCGAACCACTTGGATAGCCCCGAACTACCAAGAGGGTGCCCGAACCACCAGGATGTTGCCCAAACCACTTAAATAAGCCCAAACCACGTGGAAGGTGCCTAAACCACCTGAATAGACCTAAATCACCTAGAAAGTAGCCAAACTACCTGAGTAGGCCCAAACCACCTAGAGAGTGCCCAAATGACCTGAATAGGTGCAAATCACCGGGAGAGTGACAAAACCACATATAAAGTACCTAAACCAGATAGATGTGAACCAACTGGCTAATTTGGCTAATCTGAACCAACTGGCTAATACTCTAAACACCTGGATGTTTTACTAAAATTTTTGATTTACTAAAATATTAACTCAAGATGTACCCAGATACAAATAAGTGAGCGCAAAAATAGATATGCTAATTGAAATAGCGTAGTTTTTCGTCAGAAATAAATATGATTATTGAATTTCACAGATCGAAAAGCAGAATTAACTATGCACTTATTTATTCGAGAAGAAAAGACGGCAAAACAAAAGGCATATTTATGAAACGCTACAAGCTATGCCAAAACAAAAAGCATTTTTAATGGTCTCGCTTAATTATGATTTTTCAAAAAGCATAATTAAAATTTCAAGTAGTTATGCTACTTGAATTAGCATAGCTTTTTGAGTTTTGAATTTTCCTCTCTCAAAAAGAATATTTATTTTTCGTGCTTTTTCTTAATTTCACTTAAAGCATAGTGCTATTCTTTTTTGCTCAGCTTTACTATGCCCGACTGACAACACTGGTGTGCACATCCCAATGCGAATATTTAAAACTCTCAGGTTCGATCCCCAGTGGGTGCATACCTATTTATTTCTCTTTCAATTTACAAGTTTGGTGTCAAAATTATTTTTAGGCTCTTAGGCACCTGAAAAAATCATCACAGCGTGATTTCACAACATCTGGAGCTGATTTATAGGGTAAGACCTGCTCATTGGTATTTTTTCTTTGTGACTGGTTGGATTGACATTTTCTGACTTTTCTCTGCAAGTCACACGTTTCATGTACCAAAAAAGATTCTAGGCTTTCATTTGAGCTATCATACAGATGAAAAACGGACATAAGTCATGGTTAAATTTTAAAAAACATTCCAACTAATTGCCATCCTACCCATGGTTGGCCCAGAACTCTTCAGGACTATTTTTGGAACTGGCGTTTTTTGCAATTTTAATTTACATGGTCCTTCACAATCTCATGCTCAAAATTAGTCCACTTTCTTGGCGTCATTTTCATTATATGGTTGTGAGTAATCATGCAAGTTAAAATTGCAAAAAAAACCTCAGTTCCATAATAATACGAAAATCCCACCCTTCAATTCTTTTCTTCCTTGGTGAAACCTTTGGCAGCCACCCACTATTTCTAAATCGCATTGTCACTACCATATGTTTTTTGTCAGACACTCACAAATCCACAAGAGTGGGTGAAGAAATGGATACATGGTGGTGGATTAGCCCTATACTCAGTGCAAAAAATTTGCGGACATTTTTTCGAAAATTTGCTAGCGAAAAAAGTAAACAGCGGGCGAAAAAATTTTTAGCAGGATTTCAAATTTGCGGGCAGAAAAAAGAAATTAGCTGAAAAAAAGTTACTGTTCTCAATCGATGTGCCACCACCTGCTGCAGACTGCTCGATCTGAATGCTAGACGATGAAGAACACGAGGTTTGGAACTGTGTCTTGAGTTGGCTTCCGTTTCTTAGAGGCACACAGTGAATTTAGGGTAGCAGGCAGCAAGGCATTGCTTAAAGTGGCAAGGCATTGCCTGCAGCTGCTGACGGCTGGTCTTTGTTGCAATGAGAACAATTCTTCTACTGAAAATAACACAATTATACAGTTAGTTTACAAATTAATCAAGTAATTGTCTAGAAAAATCTTGAGTCTATGAGCGACGGTAAATTCGCCTACATTAGATTAGTCTGCAGTGAATTCACCTACGTTAAATTTGACCACAGGTATATTGGCCTATAACTCTTTAATCCGGTAAACTAAATCAGAAAAAAAACGCGGATACAGTCAAACCTCGATAATCCGCCACCCCATGGGACCGATCCGAGGGTGGCGGATTATCGAGGTGGCGGTTTAGCGGGGGTAAACTTTATTGAGTTTCTCTGACAGCCAACCAAATCGGGCTTATCGAGAGTGGCGGTTTAGCGGGGTGGCGGATTATCGAGGTTTGACTGTATAATCAAAACCAATGATGTGAATTTGCAATATATCCCAAATTGCAATATATGGATTTTTATCATCGTTCTTGTCTACGAATGTCAATTCTGATAAATATGACCTACACCTAAAATAAAAAAGTAGATGTAGGTCATCTATATCAGATTTGACACTTACAGACAAAAATTCGAGAAAATTCCACATATTATATTGCAAAATTATATTGCATTTTCCATTTACAATATATTTTTGCAATGTGTAAAATTTTCTCGTGTCAAGTCTGATATAGATGACTTATGTCTACTTTTTGATTTTAGGTATAGGTCATCTATATCATATTTGACATTCGGAAACAAAAATGATGATAATGATGATATATTGCTATAAAGATGATATACAGTCGACGCTCTCCATTGCGTCCCCATAAAAAGTTCGTTCCCACCTCGGGTCCGACACTTTTTTTAGCTCAATTTTTGAAGTTTTTTTTCACAACTGATTCGTCAGTCTGGTCGGAAATATCGCAAGGATTCCGATTTTGCCGGTCGTTTCTCGGAAATATATATAATTTTGTCATTTAGACCCGCAACGCTCTCCATTGCGTCGCCTTAAATCCCAAAAAGTCGACTGTATTGCAAATCCACATCACTACTTAAAACCCCAAAGATGATAGAATTTGAACATAGTTCCGTTAGCAAGGGCCTGCCGCATAAAGAAACTCTGGTATACATCCATATTTTTTGTATCCAGAATCACTTTCGATTGATTTATGTCTGAGCTAGGTGGGTGTGTACCCTAAGGTATGTCACTCACTTCCTCAGACATAATTCCGAGCAAGATTCTTGGTCATACATGCATTAGAGACTCTTTTTGCCCAGCTCAGAGATCAAAACGTGGTAGAATGCCTTATTATATTACTTTATGTATGACCTCACAGGAGGCTTAGGGTCGACAAATCGACGCTTTGGTCTTAAAAAACCTTTTCAGAAACACGTTTCTGGGTATGATAATCTACATATAGTATTTGATCTGTTTCTCAGCCTAATATGAGAATCGATCATATTTTTTGCTTTGGTCCCTCTGTTGATTTTTGTGCATTTTTCGCCAATTAAACAGAATTATTTCAAACAATTTTGATCAGCCCCTGAAAATTCATGACTGCTAGGTTTTTGTGATAGAATTTTTAAACAAACTCTGACAAAGAAATTAAAAAATTGGCAAAAAAGCGTGACAGAGAAACACTCTGTCACGCTTTTTCCGTGTGTCACGCTTTTTCCGTGTGTCACGCTTTTTATGGTTTACCTGTTCAAACTTTTCTACCAGCCAATTTAAAGATTTTTTGAAAAGTGTGAAACACAAAACGCATTTTATACAAACTTTGTAAATCATGTTTTAATAACTTCTAAGTATTTCATATGCTTTAAGCGATGACCAACATAAAAAAATTTAAAATTTTTTTTGACCAAAATTTGTCTTTTCGCCTTTGGGACCAAGGAAAAATCAAGTTTTTGGTCAAATTTTAGTCAATTTTTTTCAAGAAATTGATTTTTTATGTAGGAAAGTGGAGAAAACATCTTTTTTGTCGTTTAAAGCACATGAAAGTAGCTGAAGAAGTAATTTAACATGGTTTACAAAATTTTTAAAATGCAAACAGCCCCCCCCCCAACTGAGCAAGTGCTAAAACAATAAAATCGAGTTGTAGGTGTATTTACCTGTAGGCGAATTTACCGTAGATGAATTTACTGTAGGCTAATTCACCTAGAGCGGAGTCCAGATATATAACTTTCTCGTGAGAAAGGAATTGGAAGAGAGGATCCAAGAAATAGGGTTAGAAAAAGTGAAAGGGACACAAATGTGATTTAGATTTCCGACCCGTTTTGTCATTTTTATCACAATACCCATTCGCAGTGTTTCAAAAAAATTCAATACACATTATTACTGATTATACAGTTGGTTCAAAAAGGAAGTGTCGGTATTTGCTTGAATGCCGTCTAATAGGAACATATTTTGTGTAGTACAGGTTGTTTGAGTTTGCCCATAAATTTTTACAGTTAGAAAAGATATTTTAGGTAGCGGACAGACATTTCTCAAAAAAAAAGTTTGACCAAACAGTGACAAGGTGGTCGTGCCTATCGCGTGTTAAAGTATTCACTTTAAATCAAAAAAACCCTATTATCTCAAAGCTAATCTGTCTAGCTTTTTTGAAACATCAGAATGCAAATGTATCGAGTTGGAATATCGAGTCCAACTGTGGAACAATAGCACCATTGGATCCAATTCGTAATAGAATTTAAAAAGAAACGAAGACACAGATCCTTATCTTTTTATTTTTAGCAAATAACAAGATTGTATTGAGGGGACGAGTGGAGATAAGATTAAGTTGGGAGACCAATAATACCATCAACAACGACAATACCAAGCAAGAAGCCACAAACTGACTAAAAGTGGACTTGGAAAAAATTGGTAAAAAAAGTGGTCGCCTCAAATTGTTGTTTTCATCACTACCAGCTTTTTTTGTGTTGGTTTAGGGGCTGGGCAATGGGTATGGATGAGTCATGATTAAAATGTGAAATGGTGCACTTCAACCATCTGGCACCGAATTTAGAACTAGGAAGCCATTTTTACTGTAAAGTTTTCACAACACACGATGGGAAACAGTGAATCGATAGGCCGATGCGCTTCAACTAGTTTTTCGGTCATTAGAAAAAAATTTGGAAGTAGCTAATGCAAAAGTTTACAGCCAGCAAATAATAACTTATTTCTGTCAATTACTGGCCTGATCACTGCAGTTTTTTTAGTGAATTTAAATACAGTCAAACCTCGATAATCCGCCACCCGCTAAACCGCCACCCTCGATAAACGCCACCTTCAATAAGCCCGATTTGGTTGGCCGTCAGAGAACTCAACAAAGTTTACCCCCGCTAAACCGCCACCCTCGGATCGGTCCCATGGGGTGGCGGATTATCGAGGTTTGACTGTAGTGGTGTAGTGGATTTTGCGTCGATTTTACAGTGGATTTTGACAAGAAATGGTTTATCACTTAGCAAGTGCAGCTTTCTTTTTATTAGCGAAAAAGCGTTAAAAGCACACACACCGTATGATCTCGATTCACCAATTCTGAATGGCGTCAAATGGGAATTGGGCATGTTCAGAAAAACTGCTGGTACTTGAATATTTTTTGAACATATGCATGATTTTCATAACCGATTAGAAATGGCAGCGACTCAAATTTTTAATGACATATTGTTATGCGGGTTATGTTAACTAAATGTACATTTTGGCCGAAGAAACAAGTGTGTCATTTTTCGAAACGATTTTGTTTGACTTAAAGAGGCATAATTAGGTAAGGTACAGCTGTCTCTTACATATATCATATGCATCAGTAGTACGTGGAAATGTTATATTGTATTGTGATATATTGTATTGTGTCATATAATGCAGATAAATGCAAAACAAACTAAAAACATCATTCTACGATAATCTGAAATATGTCATATTTTTAACACGGTATATTGACCCTTCAGAGTAACTTTAAAAAAATTGATACCGTATATTCTCTATTAATCTTATTTTTCAACCATTGAAAAATCGAAAAAATTTGAGGTCGATTTTGAGATTTTCAAGTAGTCGACCAAGATCTGAAAAGTATAATCAGGAGAGCTCGTGCTAATTAAGAAAACGCAGAAAACAGATCTCTATATAGTATTTGGCATGTGTGGGTGGGTAAATTGTGTCATATAATGCAGATAAATGCAAAGCAAATTCCGCAAATGTCGCTCCGCAAAAGTTATTTCCGCAAATGTCGTTTCCGCAAATGTCATGTTCGCAAATAGCCTTCTGCAAATGTGCGTACGCAAATCTAGGTCCGCAAAAGCCTTTATGCGAATGTTAAGTGCGCAAATGACCCACCGCAAATGTTTATCCGCAGATCTCGCCATGCCTGCGGGACACGTAATAATTTTTTAAACACTTTTTTGTTTCTATCTTGGCTCCAAGCCATCATTTTTCACCGCTTTACAACACAGGATCTCTACAACACAGGAATAACAGATCTGTTATAACCACTATCAAAACAGTTTTTAGGCTTTCGCATAGGTCAATGTCCCGCGTGACAAACAGTGCTGTAAATTTTGGAATTTCGGCACCAGCACCGCACCGGGCACCAACCTCCAAAATTTCGGCACCAGGCACCGCACCGGGCACCAAACTCCAAAATTTCGGCACCAGGCACCGCACCGGGCACCGACCTCCAAATTTTCGGCACCGGGCACCGGCGGGCCGGTGCCGGTGTCACACCGGACATTTTTTTATATACAGTCAACTCTCGCTATAATATACACTCGCTATAGTATATATCTCGGTATAATATACACCTGAGCGGTATTTGGTTGGCCAGCAAAGAAAGTCAAGAAAGTATACTCTCGCTATAGTATACTCTCGCTATAGTATACACCTCGCTATAGTATACACTTCAGAAGTTACACTCTCCCTTATTTTACTCTTGCTATAATATACACTTGAGAAAACAACGATTTTGTCCTGACAAGAAAAAAATCACTCACAAATATATGCTGTTTTTGTGTCAATTTGCTTGGATAAGGCCTTTTATCAGCAGCGCAAAGAAAAGCAAAGTGAACTGACATATTTCTTCCCGGTTAGTCATTGAATTTTTATCATGGATTTAATAAAGTGCCTTATGATTTGCTGTTACACTCGATATAATATACATATGCATAGAGTTTGGTTTTTTACTCTCGCTATTATATACACTCGCCATAGTATACTCTCGCTATAATATGGACCTACACCGGTCACGAGGGTGTATATTATAGCGAGAGTTGACTGTATGTTAAAAAAATTATCAATTTAATTTTGAATTTTTTCAGCTGAATTGCAAATATGAACAATGTTATCGACATTAGTGTGTTGTTTTGAGGCGAATCATAACTTAGTTAGCTGTTGTCGGGTATGATACATACCACTTGCTGGTGAGGCACCGGTTCGGCACCAACCTCTGAAATTTCGGCACCGGGCACCGCACCGGGCGCCGGCGGTGCCCGGTGCGGCCGGCCATTTACAGCACTGGTGACAAATACCCAGATTTGTACCCCGGATTTTTCGGTGATCCGTAGGTCAATGACCTTATGGGTGAGGATCTGCAGGTCAGCCGATAATTACTTTTATCTACATTTAAAGTTTTTATTTTACCTTTATGGTGTAGAGCAGGGTCGATTCACCCTCAAATGTGTTACCAGAATTGAAAATTTGAAAAACATGTGTGTCAGCCGTGGCTTTCGGGGTACTTGACCCTGACCCTTGACTCGCGGGAGTCTGAGGAGAGTTTCAAGAATTGCAAGAATTACACTCCAACAAACTTTCGATGCGTTAAAATGATGAAAATGATTTTAAACTTATTAAACTAACCTCACAACTTTTCAGTATATGCTTCTATATTTTGAAAAAATAAAAACAAGGTTAGAAAATGGCATTGTAAAAGGTCGTTATTTTTCATTATCAATCAAAGTTTGTAACACGAATTTTCGATTCTGTATATAATTTCTGAACGCCTTCTTTGAAGGATAAATGCCCAAAAAATCACACCATTTCCAGGTTGTCGAATACATAGTCAACTATGTGAACAGTTCTCATCAGATCAGGAAATCCAAAAATATATTGCCACCTTGACCGACCAAATCTTGATCTCTAATTGTCGGCAATCTTTTGAGTTTATCACTGCTGCTAAATCCAAACGAGCTAAGGAGGCTGAAAAAGCGGCGGAGTCTTTACTAGAATTACTTGCACAGGAGGTAGCTTTTAAAAAACGAGAAGAAAATTTTAAATATTACTTTTTCAGGAAGCCATAACAAAATCTAAGATGCTAACAGAACATCGACAAAAAAAATTAAAGAACAAGTAAATTTATATTGCAAATGATATTGAATAAATTCATTTTTCAATAATGCTATATCCATTTGGTTGAAACAGTTTTTTTTGTTTTTTTTTTGCATTTTTCTTCATTAGTTTTTTTAATGATTCTTTACTTGTTCTCACTTGATTGTTTGTATAACCAAAAATGAAATATTGAGAAAGTCATTGCAGTTGCAGAAAAAAACATCTCGGTAAGTAAGTAAGTGAAAGGGGAATTTGAGACTAATAATTGTCTTATGCACTTTTTCGGGTCTGGGAAACAAACAACCGAACGTAAAAATGCAACACTCCTATAATTTAAATATAATGCAAATTCAAACTAATAATTCGAAGAATTAACAAAACTAAAAGGCATTTTTTATCATTTGGTTCCTCTTCCTAATAAAATATAAAGAATTTATTCTTCTTGTTCTTTTTTCTAGAAAATTACATTCAGAAAACCAAGTTTTTGGACACGGTGTTTTCTGGAACAATGTGATTTTCTGGAGAAACACTAAATAAAAAAAAATTTCGAAAGAAAAGCGAATATGCTTTATAAAAGCCCTTTACGTTATTTTTAAAGGTTTTGAAATTGCAATTCAAAATTTGCATTTTTCAAAAATTGTACGGGTGTTGTCTTTTTGCGAAGGTACTATATATTCAAGAGTATTCGCTACTAGAATAAAAAAAATGATTCGAAGTGGATATGTTAAAGGAGCATGGCCAGGCGTTCTGGATTATCCCCCGCCAGTTCGAAAATTTTTGCCTAATTATTGAACTTCTGTGCGGATTTTTCAACTTGGTTTCTAACGGAACAACGCCTAGAATTTAATTCTAGGTATAGCTGTGTTGGAAAGCAAGTTGAAAAATCCGTACAGAAGTTCAATTATTAGGCGAAAAATTGGCAGAGACGTCATTAAACCATTTAACATACTTCAATACATAAGACAACACTACTTCATTTCACGAAGTCTATGCATAAAGCAGAACAAAAAACAGACAATAATTTAGTGAATGAGGGATACTCAATAGTTGCACCACGCTATTTGCTTCCTGGTTACGCGCACTTTATCCTCAGTCATGTCCTGTATGACGCCTATTATACTTCGGATTCCTTCAGGACACTTGCTCCTCTTGATTTTCACAGCTTGTGATTGAAATGCGAATAGAAAAAGCGACTTTACATCCAGATGGTTGACAGGAGTGCTGAATCACAAATAGACTAATCCCTCTTGCTGTAAAATATCTAAAAAAACTTACATGAGTTCGACAAGGTTGTCCACAGGGATTTTGAAAATCTTCTTTTATTTCTCTGTTACCTCGAATGTGATTCTTTCCTTCGTTACTGAATCTTCATTCACAACAGGCTCAGCCATTCCTAAATTAGATAAAATGTCCCACGAGAAAACGGTTCAACGGAAAAGTGACCACCAAAAGCGTCCGACGGAAAAGTACCCTTGAAATTACATAAAAAGTTTTAAAAATGGTTTAATCGTGTCAAGACTCAAAATTAAAGATACATTTATGAGCAGAAAGATGGAAGGATTGGTTCAAATGAATGAATTTGTGATCTTGGCACCATTTGGCCACTTCAGTCATTCTGACACGCTGTAGTGTGGAAAAAGATAACTTATCAAAAAACACGGAAAAACATTCTGACAGTAAATGTGGCATAAACAATAAACAATTCTGGCAACAATATCGGAAAGAATTTTTCGTCTTATAATTTCACAAAATAAACAAAGTTAGATTATCTACATTTGAAGCCTTAAAATATTTTAAATTGTTTTTATATTCTCAGATCAGTTTGATTAGAAACAATAACTCCATTCCAAACAATAAATTTGCCTGGCATTCTGTAGTTGTTCAGCGGCTCCACTAACTGCTCAACTTTCAGTTCTCGAAGTGGATTGGGAAATTCCAAAGACTTCTAAAATATTTTAGTTTACATGCCTCTCAGTTTTACTCTCACTCGCACTATAACTTACAGTGTATCCAATCAGTTTTTTTACTCTCCCTCTCACTTTCAATAAAAAATTTCGGGAATTTAAATTTTTTAGTCTAAACCAACCAAGCCAAATGGTCGTCCACTATATGGAATTTTTTTTTGATTTTTCAGGGTTCCAAAACTTGTTTTATAGAATAATTCGGACATGCTGAAGAGGATTTAACAGTGCTAAAATGACTTTATGGAGGGTGTTTTTTGAGTTTTGGTGAAATCAATTATTACCCAATACTCAAAAAATACCGTACAAAACCTTATTTTACTATTATCAAACCATCTTCAGCATGCCCGAATTACGCAGGTGCCCAGATTTTGAAACATGAAAAACGTGAAAATTTTTCGCTCCAAGTGGACGACCACTTGGTTTAGTTGCACCCAGGTAGTCGAACCCAGGTTGAAGAACTCAGGTAAAACTTCCTCTTCGTCTTGTAAAGAATTTTAAAAATTTAAAAATTTTCAAAAATTTTCAAAATTTAAAAATATTTTTTTATGATCCAACTTCAGTTCTACTAGAATCCATGTACCAACCAAACCAAGTGGTCGTCCACTTGGTTTTACCAAAACTCGAAAAATACTTTACAAAATGGCATTTTATCACTACCAACCCATTTTCGGCATGTCTGAGTTATTCAAAAAACGGTGCGTTGACATAAGGCACCCTTTGTCCCATTTTGTCCTAAATCTCGAGTGTTGGGCAATAGTTGATATTACCAAAACTCGATTTTACCAAAACTCAAAAAATACCCTACCAAACGGAATTTCACCACTGCCAAACCACCTTTAACATGTCCCAATTAGTCCCGAAAACAAGTTTTGAAATCCGAAAAATATTCCAAAAAATTTAATCTCAGTCTGCCTTTTCCTCTCACTCTAACTTTGGACACACACTGAGAGTGAAAGTGAGAGTGAAGGTAAAAGGGTGCAAGGGTACAAGGCTTAACAATATGAAATAAAACCTATTTATTCATTTTAAAATAATAGACATACTTGGTTCTAAAGAAATGCATTGCCTGCTAAGCCTTAAATCGACTATAAGCCTATTATTTTCAGTGAATCACATCTTGAAAAAAATGGATATAAGGGTACTTCGAGGATCAACTACAGCCTGTAGTCTACAGGTGCCATAATATCGGGGTGAGCTTTCACTTATTTCTCTACTGACCAACTGAATTTTTAAAAAAGGGCATTCTATGGGGGCAAGAAATTTCACAAAAACGCGAACCAAGGCAAGAAATCGGTACTCATGGGCCGAAAAATAAAATGCACCCTGTGTATTGGGCTCAATAGGACTTATTAACCAGATATCATCGAAATAACATACCAGTAGATGGTTGCAGAGATGGTCACCAAACCTTTGCTGAAACAGGTGATTCATCTCACCCTAAACCCGACTTATTATTTATTTATAACTCTTCATAATTCTAACTGACCACCAAATGCCTGACTTGGTCCTGTTCAAACGCTTTGACATACCAAGCATACTGACCATCTGGTTCCATGCTAAATTGAACATTTTTGACCAGTGCGCTGCAATTTGCTGGTCTATACTTGACTAAATCAAGGCCATAGTTAGAATTTAGGTTGAATTGGGTGAGGAGGGCTATAGATACTCCAGTTATTTGGCCAGTGATCTGGGCAGGCAGCTCTCCGAATGGAGGTGGAGCGTGGTTTCCGAAGAAGCGGCCGGTGATCCTAAAAATAACAGTTATGATAAATTTTTAGGTTTTTTTGCACCCTCTTTCCCAAAAAGTATCAGCTCTTTTAGCCTTATAATGATTAAAGAATTCAGACTCTCGGTGCCATGGTATTTCGTCTAAAATTCAGTTCGTCCAAATTCAGTTCGTCCGACATTTAGTTCGTCTAAATTTAAGCAAAGTTAAGTCCGTCAAGGTCTCTATAAATTCATTTCCGCCTGAGTACCAATATCTAGGCACTTCCATATTCTATCACCCGAGTGTTTTTTCCTGAAGTATAGTAGCCCCAAGTACCACGTCCTTTTCGACTACCTGCGCGGTCTGAAACTTTTCAAGAACTGAGGTTTCTGCAATCCGAATAGTTTTTCCTGTATTAACAAACCATATTCAGGACGATTTTTAGTGTCCGATATCGTACTTTTGGCTTAATCCAAAATTTTGGGTTCTGGATGGGGAATCCCGGGGGGTTCACTAAAGGAAAGAAAACTTTCAGCGAAAAAAGCGATTGCGCGCATCAGAATAGCACTTTGATGGGCTAAATCGATCAGAAATTCACCACCGAACGTCGTCACACACTCCGAACCACCCTCAACGCTGGGTTTGGGTCATTTCCATAGTTGGGCACCTTCAAAAAAAGCGCTGCCACCACAGGCGCCGCCGGCGGTAACGTCGCCAGGGAAAAAATTTCGCAAAATTTTGCCACCACCGCCGCCACTCCACCGCCAGCACCGCCGCCACCGCCGCCACCGCCGCCACCGCCGCCACCGCCGCCACCGCCTGATGGCGCCGCCGTCTGCGCATACGCCAGCTGTTCGAAAAACTTCAGTTAAAGTGCTTAATCTCGTGCCAGAGTGGCCAAAAACTTATAAAAATCAGTTCTTATGGCTTTATTTAAAAAGAAGAGAGTGCTATAACGACGATTTGATACACGTGTGGTTCGATACTGTGGTTTGATACACCGGGTTTCAAGTTCAACTCCCGTCACTGACACTTAACTTCTATTTTTCGTTCATTTTTTGGTTCGCAGTGGACTCTTATGCTGCTTGTTCCTCTAAATTCTTCATTCTCATCGGCTTGTGAGGTTTTGTACCCTTTGAGATTTTCTTTTGAGTTAGCACCTTTTTGATATTTTCATGCCATTTATATTCTTTTTTCTAACTTAGGCAAATCTTTGGCTCAGGGTAGGCCAGCGCACGTTAGGACGGGCTCAAATGGGTTTTACAAACTACAGAACGGCCACAGATGAAAAAAATTAGTAAATGTGCGAAGGCTTTTATTGCTCAGCTTCAGTAAAAAATATGGTAGAATCCCTAAAGAGTACCGTAAAAGATTAAAAGTGTATCGAATCGCAATTGTATCGAATCTTATGCCAATCAGAGGGGGCATAAATGATTGGTCCTGCTGAAGTGGTCCTGCTGAATCATGACATAGCTAAACGTGTGCGTCGCCGGTGCCGCCGCCGTCTCCATTTCGCCACCCCCGCACAGCCGCTGCCGCCCTTACACTATGGCGCCGGCGACGCCTTCGGCGGCGGCGATCCAACTATGGTCATTGTAGTGGTTTCGGGTAGTTTCGAATATACGGTGGTGTGATTCCGAGCGATTCAGTACATCACAGTGCGATTCTACTATACACTTTTTATTAAACCCCCTAAAACTAGTTTTCATTGGCTTTTGGCCACTTTGGCATAAGTTTCTGAATGGTTGAAGTCATTTTTTGACTATGAAAATGGTTTTCTCGAAAATTTTTGACCAGAAAGCAAATTTGGACGAACTGAATTTTGGACGATAACTTATACTCTTTGAGGAGAGGATGCACTTGGGGTTTTACGTTACTGAATCACTTCGATGAAACAATTTTCCCAAATCCTCACAATGTGAAGTCGTGCCTGTCTTGGCCCTACAGCGGCTAACCCTTGGCCGAGTACACAATGTAGGAAAGTTTTTTTAGACAGGAAGTATTCCGAAATAAATTCCAAAAAAATTAGGTTAGGGGTTTTAGGAAATTTTTCACCAAAAAATTGCTAAATAAATACCAAACAAAATAGTAATGCATCAACTCACGCAATGCCTGCATTCTCCATGGTAAATATTGCCTTATTGGGTGAGGCAAATGAAATATACGAGAATTGAGGAGCCATATAGCCTGTAGGTTGGATTTGGGCCACTTGGAAGAAGCCTTGAATGCCTCCAGGAGATGTGTCATATTGCCATTGGATGGTTCTGGTGGAGCTAACCAATTGCTGGTTAAGAAACAGTAAGCCAGCAGATTGAATTTTTTCAACGCCAGAACTTGAGAGCGACATGTACCTGCCAGCTGCGAAATAGATTTGCTTTATATTTGTTTTATTTTTTAAATAAAAAAATATTCTCGATCAATATATTTGTTTTTTTAGCAATGGGTCATTCATCAAATTTACTCATTTTTCGAGTAAATCCAGACAACTTTCTGAGAACAGCTATATGTACAGGATGTCCAATAAAAACTGCAGCATTTTTTGAGTTCCCTCTTTTACATTCCTTTCAAATTTAAACCAATCTTTTTTAACAAATGGTCGGGTCAATATATTCTTCCTCTGTTAATAACATTTTTTAAAGTTAATTTTCAGCTAGAACCCTAAATTGTTGGCTGAAACATCAAAAGATTTTTTAAGATTTCACCTGTCCGCGGAAGCCCTTGACAAAATTTTCTAAAAATAGTGCAGTTTTTATGGACACCCTGTAAATTAAATGACAACCCTTCTTCCAAAATTATTTAAAAAACCCTTTGATTTCCTGTCGTTTTTGAAAAGTTCAGCGAAAATACCAGATCCGGCATATTTGTGAAGAGTCAATATGTGTTGCAAAATCAAAGGAGGGGAAAAGCTACTTAGGTTCGAAAAAGTGGCCTCCATAGCGCAGTGCGTAAGCGTTTCCGTTTTTTTGGCCCAAAATGGTGTTGCAGGTTTGATCAGGGCTACCTGATAGTGATAACAAAATTTCATAAAAGTAAGCAAATTTATGCCTTCTTGTTTCACAAAAAGGGGGCACTTTTTCGCCAAAAGAGGGCATTTTTACGTATCGTCCTTTTTTTAAATAAAAATCTCAAAATATGTTTATTTAAAAAATTCGAAAAAACAACAGGGGGACACCAAGGCCGTTTTTTTCACAACAGAGTCATAGTTTTTACACTATTTTGTAACACAGTTTATGTAAATTTACTTTGTTTGAAGATTTATATTTTATTTAAAATACCGTCGAGTCTCGATATAACGCGACCCCTGATATAACGCGACTCTTGCAATGATCCCAGCAAAAAGAAATTAGTCAAATTTACGTTTGATATAACGCAACCCTGGTATAACGCGACCTTTTTCCGGTCTCGTATCGAGACTCGACTGTAACGATCTTTAAAACTTCAAAAAAAAACGTCATAATCTTTATTTTTGGTACATTCAAAGCTCGATATACCGAACCCTTGATATAAAAAAACTCCTGATATCACGATAATTTTTAAGTGCCTATTTCGCCAGTGATTACGTTAAATAACTTATTTTATACCCTTGATACAACGAAACTCTCGATATAACGAACGAGTTCGTTGTATAGGTTTGACTGTGCTCAAAAATCAGTAAACGATGTAAAAATGGCATTTCATGGTAAAAATGATCAAAATATATTTTTTAAAATTTTACTTTATTCGGAAAATTCGAGTTACATCCAAAATTGACTAACAACTTTAAAAAATTGACCAACCCTGTCTATTATGTCTACCAAACGGTCGATTTACATAGCCCATTCTTTTGATTGCTTGCACACCAACGGCAATCACCAGCCAAAAAAATATTTTCAGACAACTCCTAGAAGTCATTTCACTGCAGCAACAATAAAAATTGAAACGCCAACAACCAGCAATAAACTAATTTCAATCTCTAACCAATTTCCTGCAATTTAATTGACCTGAAACATGGTTTTTAAACATGAGAGATTCAAAAAGCAAAAAACACAAGCCAGAATTTATCCCCTGCTTATCCAATTACAAGCCGAGGATGACCAGCATGTAATTGTTTAGAAAAGAAGGAAATATATGTGAAAAATCTTGAAGAAGAAGATAAACCCGTAAACAGGAAAGGACATGAACATTTCACTTTTTGAGAAGGAAATCTCCACTGAAAACCCTGACTAGACTTTTTTAAACAACCTTATTGAAAACTGAGGGCTTATCTTGATTGGTAGAAAAAAAGTAAAGGATAGAAGTAAAAAATAGACAATTTTGAATGATCAATTAGTAAAAGTAGAATTAAAATGTAATGCCCTGAGTGGAAATCGAACCCACGACAACTTTCACGGCGTCTGCCACTCCAACACGATCCCAGAAATGGCTGTTCGCATGATTATCGTATTCAGCGCATCGAAAAACATAAAAAAATACTAAACCCAAAATTAAAATTTAAAGGGTTAACATTTTACAGTTCGGGTGGTTCTCTTGCGAGTCAAATGAGCGGGTAGTCGTTCTGACTCATTTTGAAAATAGTCAGCGGGACAAAAAACACGCCTTACAACACCCTCTCTCGAAAATCAGTCAAAAAAGAAGTTTATTTAGAGGCGGGTTGTACCAAAAGAGCTGTTCGTAGGGGGGGTTAAAGGACCATCGCCGTTGATGACAATAGCGATTTCGAGGTTTTGAATTGTCGAGGGACAGCCGGAAATGCGGAAAATTTTTAAAAAAAGTTTTTATTTGCATCTAAAATTCAAATTTCATGTGCTAGGTGAGACTAGGTAATGAACAAGTAGTTATAATTGGTTGTAGCTCAATGAAAGTCGGCTAACTCGTCCGATCTGGCATTGTCAAGCAATGTCGGGCTCGACTAGTTTATGGTTCTTGATTTTGAATAAATTTTAATCGCAAACAAAAAATAATTCGAAATATATTTTCAAAATAAAGAAGCTGTCCCTCGCGAATTCAAAAACTCGAAATTGCCATGGTCATCAATGGCGATGGTCCTTTAATATATCGAAGTAGCGCCACTTTCCCACTTTTTGTTCGATTAATATTTAGTTTGACATCTTATGTATATAAACTCAATAAAAACACATTTTTATTTTAAACACAAATTAAACAAACGATTGAAGCGAATGAGCATCGAGCAAGAGGTGAAAGAATTGGATGCTTTCGTTAAGAAATGGTATAGTTCAATGTTATGATTGGGCAAACCTTTTTCTTACCGTAAAAATACTTTTTTCAGCCGCGAAAAAAACTTTTTTGTCGCAAACTTTTTTTCGATGTAAAATGTCTTTCCACGGCAAAAGAAAATATATGTTGCGGCAGAAAAAAGTTTATCTCCGGCAAAAAGAAGCTTTTTTACGGCAAAAAAGTATTTTTACGGCAAGAACAAGGGTTACTTGTTATAATTTATCATAGATCAAACAATAATCATCAACTTTCTCGAAAGACTTTTCCAGGTGTCACAAGAAATACAATAAGGCTAAAGGACGTCTGGCTCGTAAAGCGTCGTGTGCTGCTTTATTTAATTCAAATTCATATTTCTGTATAAGCTAACTTTTTTTCAACAACAAAACTCATTCCGTTAAAAATAAACTTTTTTCCTAAAACAATGTACTAAATGTGATAGGCACCGGTGCTGGCACGAATGTTCAGATAGGTGCCTGCACCGGTGCCAGTGCTGCATTTGCGGTCCGGTGAGGCACCGGTGCCAGTGCTGCATTTGAGGTCCGGTGAGGCACCGGTGCGCTGCCGGCGCCAAAATTTACATTTTTACATCACTGCTCATAACTTTTTATGTAGGCCGTTTTTTTCGAAATTCTGTGAACGCAGATCAGCTTCAACCTCAATTACTAATTCGAATTTTACCAATTTAACAAAATTCGGCCCTATCCTTAATTAGGGGGTCTATCGCCTTGGTCTCTCTTGTTGCTTTTTCACGTAATTTTTAAGGCTTTAGGTTCAGACATAAATCTAACAAGAAAACATATGGTAGTGACGATGCGATTCGGAAAAGCCCTATATACCATTCGATAGAGAATCGAAAATGCTTATTTGACATATAGATTCTTTTTTTGCGGAAAAGTCGATTTCGGGGGTGAAAAATGCGTTTGAAAGTTGAGTAAAATTGTCCAGAATATATATCTGATAATACCCCTAATGAATGAACCCAAGTGCACCCCCCCCCTTTATTATTTTGCCATAAATTGGCCTCCTCATTCTGAAAAATATCCTTTTTCCTCAAAAAAATTCAAAAGGCGACAATGTAAATGGGTAATATTTAATTTTGGCCACAGAATATTGTTATTGTCATTGTTATTGTCCAATATTCAAAAAATATCCTACAAAACCTTATTTTACTGTCATCAAACCGTCTTCAGCATGCCCGAATTAGTCCAGAAAACAGCTTTTGGAACCCGAAAAACGTTAAAAAATTTATTTCAAGTGGACGACCACTTCCAAGTAAACGACCACGAATCTGTGGCTAATTTTCAAATATTTGTGGCCAATTTTCAAATATCTGTGGCCAATTTTCAAATATCTGTGGCTAATTTTCATAAATCTGTGGCCAAAATTAAATATTCTTTGGCCATTTTTCACAATTCTGTGGCCAAAATTAAATACCACCCAATTAAAATTTTGAAATTTTTAAATAAATTAAAAAAATTGTCGGGCTTTCTCAAGAAATCAAGGTTGATAAACATTAATATGAGATTGTCTCCTATATATTTTAATTTTTCAATCTTATTAAAAAAATTAAAGGAGGAAATGTGAAGTGAAATGAACTCTGTGAAATAAAAAGCGATTTCAAAAAATTTCGAACTTGTGACCGTGATGCGGTGAATTTTGATCGAATTTTAAAAATTCGATCCGATCTTTCATAATTTCATGGCTCTGTCTTCTTACACTCCTTACAAGAGGTTTGATAGGGGAGACTCATCTTAGCCGGATGTTTACTCCGGATTCCTAGTAGCCCCGCGAACGGTTCCTATAAGTCCATTAAAATCTACATTAATACTTAAAAGGGGAGATGTTACATATAGGTCAAATTACGACTATTTCCATAAGTTCTACACGTGTAGCGCAGTGGGGGTTAGCTTCCCACTTTTTACATTAAAACACTAACATACGCTGACCTCCTTTTGCCGAAGCCTAAAGCCTATAAAAATAACAATATTTTG
Source organism: Ditylenchus dipsaci (assembly GCA_004194705.1). Classification (NCBI taxonomy): domain Eukaryota; kingdom Metazoa; phylum Nematoda; class Chromadorea; order Rhabditida; family Anguinidae; genus Ditylenchus; species Ditylenchus dipsaci. The sequence continues at coordinate 8,515 of SADC01000329.1, read as the reverse complement.
AGAGAGAAAAAATTTGTGCCGAAAAACAACAGAGGGACCAAGCATTTTTTTGAAACTTTTTAGTTCGCGGGGTTGGGGGACGCATTTCATTTTTTTTTCAAATCATGTTAAAACGTCGCCTTTGTAATTTTTATGATTAGTAGTGAAAAATTCATCTTTTGAAAAAAAATTACTACAAATTTGACCGAAACCTTCATTTACCTTGGTCCCCGAAGGCAAAATATCACATTTCAGTCAAAAATTTATTTTTCGAAAAGTAGAATTTTTATGTTAGAAATGTCAGACAACAACGTTTTTATTGTTTTTAGAGTACAGTCAACCCCCGCTATAGTGACACCTTGCTATAGGAACAATCTCGCTATAGTGACACCTCGCAGACGATTTGGTTGGTTTTGTCTAAAACGCCTTAGACTGGACCCTCGCTATAGTGACACCCCGCTATAGGGACACCCCGCTATAGTGACACCTCAGGCTGGTCCCAACAAATAAAAATACCCTCGATATAGTGACACATGTCAAGTTTTGTTAATTAAAGTTGCAATTTTAAGTGAAAGTTCTTCTAAAAACGAATTTCGAACTCTCCGTGAATTTCTTCCATATTAATTACGTGGTTTTTGCTTTGTTTTTGCTGCCAATATTCAACCCAATGATGTACATCGCTATAGTGACACCCCAAGGCCGGTCCCGAGGAGTGTCACTATAGCGGGGGTTGACTGTATGAGAATTACTTAGGGGTTGTTGAAACATCATTTACAAAAAATTGTGAAATGGTTCCCCCGGATTAAATGTGAAAGTTAAATGTGAAATTAAATGTGAAATTCTCAAATAAATGGCCACTTTTTCGCAAAAAAACAGTAGGGAGGACCGAGGCATACTTTTAGTCCTACCCTGGAACACATATAGAGACAGGTTTTTTACAATTTTTGAGACTTATCTGGGTGCACTAGAAGGGTTGCACTTAGGGGGAGGGTGCACTTGGGTTCATTCATTAGGGGTATTATCAGATATATATTCTGGACAATTTTACTCAACTTTCAAACGCATTTTTCACCCCCGAAATCGACTTTTCCGCAAAAAAAGAATCTATATGTCAAATAAGCATTTTCGATTCTCTATCGAATGGTATATAGGGCTTTTCCGAATCGCATCGTCACTACCATGTGTTCCCTTGTGAGATATTTTGACCGTAGTAGCGAATACAACACCTCCCCTACCGCCCCAACGATTTTCACCTTTTTTACATTAGTAAAAAGTACCCAAATTTATGTCCCAGACGCCGGAAAATGTGCATAAACTCTTTATTAGTCACAACTTTTGTACGCTGGCCTACCCCCAAGCCTAAGGGCTTAGCCTAAACTTGTTGTTTGCAAGGGTAGTTACAGCAATTTTAAAAGGTCGGATTCTTGGGGGGGGGGGGGGGTTATGCGATACTAGCGCCGATATTTTTATGTCAGTTCTAATATACGCTGGTTTACCCTTGCCTGAGCTTAAAGCCTAAAAAATCACAGAAAATGCCTACAGGTGGGACTTAATTTCATCATCCTCCTTTTTCTCGGTTGCATTCGTGATCAGCAAGATTCGAACGACATCGCAATAACTTCCTTCGAAATGCATTGGATGAAGACGGCTATCGGAGCAGCTTATGGACTTACTTTTTCACCTCGATTTTCGCTGTGCATCATTTACTAAAAAATTTGGTCATAAAATTTTCTTGCAATTTACAATTTATTTCAATTTTATTTCATTTAACAATTTATTTCATTTTTTAATCCTTCTTGTATGGTGCGATTTAATTTGAGACTAAGCTCAAAATAGAGCCTGTGCTTTTGCTAGAATAGACTGCCAGACTGCTAATCGAGCGTTTTCAAGAAAGTATACAGTATGATTTTCGTGGAAAAAAGCAGCAAGAAAAGAAAGCAGCATAAAGTCGAGTTTCGGTACTCATTCGTTTTGTTCCCCTCCCTTATTTTATGAAAAGGGACTAAAAAGACGTCTTTAACTAATTTTCTGTCCTTATAGGAACAAAGTTTTTACGCGCAGTGGCATGCGCAAAATTGGAATTGGCGGGATAAGTTCTCTTTTAGTTTGAGACGAAAGAGAAGTGTCCCCCGCCAATTCAAATTTTTCACATGCCACTGCGTGCGAAAACCATGGTCCTTTGAAAATTAAAAAAGAAACAAATGTAAAAAGTTTCTGATATGAAAATGTGAATTTTTCTCAAAAAATTTTGATTTCCACTTTTCAACAGTAGAGGATCTTTCAGAGTATTTTGAAGTTATTTTTTCAGCTATTTATCGGTGTAGGCCAGCGTATATAACGAGGAATTCGAAAATGTTTGAGGAATTCGAAAACTGTAAAAGGCAGCGCCTTTCAAATAAAAGGCTTTTGTTCGAAAAAATTCAAGAAAAAAGGCATATTTAGTTTTCAAAATTAATAAAAGTATCAAATAACATTTTCGGAGCAGATTGCTTTTTTCATTTCAAAAAATAGCCAACTGTCGGAAAAAGACAAGTTGGGCACACTGAGTTGCCAACCATACTGTTCAAGCACTCAGAGAGATTTAAAAATTCATCACTTTCTCTGCGAGATGAAAGATCTCATACACTGTCCACGTCCAAATTTTATTGCGAAAATATATGACAAGCATGTTTTCAAAAATGGAATGGAAAATGGAATATTTCATATTCCATTATGGAAATGGAATGGAATTCCATTCCACCCTCAAAATAGAATTCAAATTCCATTTTATTTTATCTTGAAAATGAAATGGAATTTAAATTCCATTCTATTTTGAGGGCTGTATCGGTTTACGGCATTATATTTTTCAAAAAGCGCCAGTTTCGAAAATTTCCGTTTTCGGGTTTTTCCGTTTTCCGGAGCTTTTTAGAATGTTTTCCGTTTATAGTAAGATGAGTTTGGGAATTTAAATTTTACAGAGAAATGAGTTTAAACATTTGAACTTTTGAGATAAATAAGTTTCGAAAACATAAGTTATAAAATCCATCCGTGTGGGCGAAAGTTTGCTTGGAAAATCTTTGTATAGATCTCTTTTTGACCCTATACTCACGCATGTATATCTCCTTAAGAATTTTTGCAAAAATTAGTGTGGTTTAGATTTTGTTGATTTAGTTAGTTACACTGTATTTTGAACCTAGTTTGATCGATACCCGTTATTGTCAACACCCTGTCACTATTACTCTGGTTATGGGTATAAATTCCGCCGCATTAATTCCGCCAACATAAATTCCGCCAACATTAACTCCGCCAACATAAATTCCGCCAACATTAACTCTGCCAACATTAACTCCGCCAACATTAATTCCGCCACATACATTTCGCAGAAATTGATATTCGCGAAATGCAACAAAAATAGACAATAGTCTCTCTCCAACTTTGAATTTGCAGCATATGCTGACCCTAATAATGAATAATGATCCTCACTCAAGCATAAAATTTATTCAACCGGCCAAAATACCATAACCAAACAATAATGAACAAATAACATCAACAAAACAATTAAATTCGGCGGAAAAGATTCAAATTGGCGTCGAAAATGAAATTTGCGTCCATGGCAGCCACCAGTTCTACCTCATTGTCGTCCTCTTCTGATCTTTTTTCCTCATTTTCGGCTGCATGTTCATCGGCGACCGGAATGTAGAACTTGGCCATATGGTACTGAATTCGATAAAGAAATTGCAGGGGCTGACGCAGAAGAACATTAGCGTTAGAGTAGTCCTGTAGTCCTGAGGAAAACAGATCAGAAGAGGACGACAATGAGGTAGAACTGGTGGCTCCCATGGATCATTATTCATTATTAGGGTCAGCATATGCTGCAAATTCAAAGTTGGAGAGAGACTATTGTCTATTTTTGTTGCATTTCGCGAATATCAATTTCTGCGAAATGTATGTGGCGGAATTAATGTTGGCGGAATTTATGCGGCGGAATTTATGTTGGCGGAGTTAATGTTGGCGGAATTTATGTTGGCGGAGTTAATGTTGGCGGAATGTATGTGGCGGAATTAATGTTGGCGGAATTAATGCGGCGGAATTTATGTTGGCGGAGTTAATGTTGGCGGAATTTATGTTGGCGGAATAAATGTTGGCGGAATTAATGCGGCGGAATTTATACTCTTAACCTTACGCTGCAATATGATTGCTAAAAAGAAAGAAGTATTGGGTTGTAACATAAGTCATGGCGGTTTTTGTTCATCAAGATTTTGTTTGAATGTGAAATATATTTCTACCATACTGTTAAATGTCATTTTGTAGAGAAGAATCTCCTATTTCATCGTTTTTTTTTCAGATTTTACAATTTTACAACAAAATGTTGGTTTTTAGCCTTCAAGAAATGAGCTTCAAGTTAAAAAAATAATTATCTCCGACATCTTTAGAACTAGTCAAAAGTTCAGTCAATTGTTAGGCGCTGCAGCAACAACTTAGCACCATGTTGTAGCGCAGATTAAGGGCTTCAAAATCCATCTTACAGAACAATTTTTGAAAATCTGAGTATTGAGAAAGGACTGTTTTAAAAAAGCAAATTCTTCAAAAAATGACTGAAATTCAAGTTTTCTTAATTTTTTTCCGGATTTCAGTCATTTTTTAAAGAGATTGACTTTTTCAAAAGACCATATCTCAATACTCAGATTTTCAAAAATTATTCTGTAAAATGCATTTTGAAGCTCTTAATCTGCGCTACAACATGGTGCTAAGTTGTTGCTGCAGCGCCTAACAATTGACTGAACTTTTGACTAGTTCTAAAGATGTCGGAGATAATTATTTTTTAACTTGAAGCTCATTTCTTGAAGGCTAAAAACCAACATTTTGTTGTAAAATTGTAAAATCTGAAAAAAAAACGATGAAATAGGAGATTCTTCTCTACAAAATGACATTTAACAGTATGGTAGAAATATATTTCACATTCAAACAAAATCTTGATGAACAAAAACCGCCATGACTTATGTTACAACCCAATATAGTATGTGGTCGCAATAAGCAAGGTTATTGCGAAAAGAGTGAGTAAAGACAGAAATCTACGATGTTAGAAAATTTTCGAACTAATTATTACGAAAACAGAAAATTTCCAAGTTAATTTTTCAGAAAATAGAAAATTTTCAAAAAAATATTGTCGAAAACCGAAAATCTCCAAAAAATTTGTCCCAAAACGGTAAAAGTTCAACTTTTATCACCCGAAAACGGAAAGAACCGAAAACGGAAAAGACCGAAAACGGAAATTATTGAAACTGGCGCTTTTCGAAAAAGATAATGCCGAAAACCAATACAGCCTATTTTGAGGGTGGAATGGAAGGGCAGCGAGCGATTGCGGAATTTCAAATTGCGCAATTTCAGATTGCGCAAAGTTCCAATTGCGCAAATGCAAATTGCGCAAATACATATTGCGGTATCGTCATTACAAAATAGGGGTTTAAAAAATAGACGTTTTTCAAAATACTACGGCTTTTCAAATAGCGAACTTCGAAAATGACGGTTCTCAAAATAACGCTTTTCAAAATAGACGGTTTTCAAAATACAGCGGTTTTCAAAATACAACGGTTTTTAAAAAAACGACGTTTTTTTCAGAATAGGGGATTTCAAAATAGTCGGTTTCCTAATAGTGACTTTCAAATTACCAGACTGAAAAAATAGCCACATTGACATTAGCAGGTTCTCACTCTAAATTTGGGTGCATAGACCTTTTCCCAAAATGAAACTTTTTTCAAACAACAGGGGGTACCACGGAAGATTTTTTATTTTTTTTTCGAAATTTTTTAGATTGTGTCCGAACCACTCCAAACCATCCCAAACCATCGCAAATCACCCGAATAATCTCAAATTGCCCTAAACACCCCTAAACCAAACCTGAAAAATAAAAAATAATTCATTTTCCTAACTTAAATTGTGTGGGGAATCAGGTTTGTTAAAGGGGCATGCTCGCGCCCGATGCAATAATCTTGCATTTCAAATTCGCGGGTACCAGGCACGCAGAGATTTGAATTTCAAAATCGTTTTTGAAATCATTTCGAATGTTTTCTTTTAGTGTGCCGATAGTTTTGCTGGCTTTTTTCTTGATGTGATGAAGAATTGTCCCATTGACTGCAATGATTAGAGTCGTTATAGTCTAAAGACGTTGCTCTTACTCTACTACGTTGACATTAGTTATTCTTACGTATTTTCAGCCTCTACTCAGATATGTGAGAATTCGCGGTCTCGAATTAGATAAGTTTTTATCGCATTTCTGCCGTCTTGTGCTTTTTTCTCTTGTGTATTTTAGGCGTCTGCGATAGCTTCCACAACAACAGGTGAAGCGAAATGAGTCCTATGTGCTAAAGATTTCGATAAGTTTCCTGTGTGTGCTTAGGTATGTTTTCTCTTGTTATTATGTTGACAAATACTTCCTGATTTTCAGCTTCTATTGGATGGTTGAGTACTCAAGGTTTTTTCATTAAATAAGTTTTTCTTATTTGTTTGGCCGCGTCTTGCTTTTCTTTTCTTATGTTTTTAGGTGCCCTCAAATGGACGAACAAAAAAGGACAAGCAATCAAACAAGTCTATTTAGCAATTCTCGTTCTTCTGTTCTGTGCATACCTGTGAATTATCGTGAAATAAAATTACCTTTATTCGTGGTTCTCCATGGCTATTGTACAGTCAACCTTCGATTATCGGCATCCTAAGGACCAACTTGTAGTGCCGGTCATCAAGGTTCGGCTGCAATCTCTTTGCAATTCGATTTTCGCCTAATTTGTTTTTCGTGGAAAAATAACGTTAGAATTTTTTTAATAGAAATTCTAATCTTATTATTGGTGCTGAAATATGGTCTCTCTTGCTTCTCTAAAAAAGGTTCTGATGGTGGTCTGAGTGTTTTCGGTCTACAGATCCTTCACAAACTTTCATTGTACAATTAGATCAGCACAATATTCTACTTCAAATATGCCTAAATGGCGAGTTCGATAGGGTTTCGTTACTCATTTCCCAAAAAGATCTAGCAATCTAAGCGTTTTATTTATTTTGATAAATGCAAGCGAAGTAATAATTGAAGTGGAAAGCAAAATTAAGAACTCTCAGCGATATGAAAATACTCTGAATAATGTAGGCGATGCAGTTTTCGCTCCTATGAGAATGTGACTACTCAAACTTGAGGTGTCAATAATGCACGCAGGGTCCTAGCGAATTTAGAGCAATTGTAGGTTTACTAGCAAGCAATAGACACACGACTTCGGTTGTACAGTTGACTGTATAGCCGACTCCCTCTATGACAGACCGCTGGGGACTAGCCTCAGGTGTCCGTTATAACGGGGTTCATTATATTGAAATTAGGATTAGGCAAATCCAAGCAACCCAAAAATTTGGTCATTGACCAGATTCAAAAATAATGCCTTTTTTAAACTCCTGAGGCCATATTAGGTCGATGGGGGTATATCCAAGGGGGGTATATCCAAGCAGCGCCAAGTTCTTTATATCAAGTGAGAAGTTGCATAGGAAGTCGACTAGACTTCGAAGGAGAATTCGAAGAAGCCAGACACTCAGCATTTCCAGATGTTTGCAAGTGTTAGACGATCAACAACAGAAAACCTAAACTCACCATGAATTTCTTCATTACCGTAGATAAAACAAGATGGACAAAGGGTAGCCAACAAAATTAAAATTTATTGATGCAAGGATATAACCATTACAGGGAATGACTGATCATGATTATCAGAATATGGAATTTGACTTCATTTCTTCTTCTTCTTTTTGTTCGTCCATTGAGGCACCTAAAAACATAAGAAAAGAAAAGCAAGACGCGGCCAAACAAATAAGAAAAACTTATTTAATGAAAAAACCTGAGTACTCAACCATCCCAATAGAAGCTGAAAATCAGGAAGTATTTGTCAACATAATAACAAGAGAAAAACATACCTAAGCACACACAGGAAACTTATCGAAATCTTTAGCACATAGGACTCATTTCGCTCACCTGTTGTTGTGGAAGCTATCACAGACGCCTAAAATACACAAGAGAAAAAAAGCACAAGACGGCAGAAAATGCGATAAAAACTTATCTAATTCGAGACCGCGAATTCTCACATATCTGAGTAGAGGCTGAAAATACGTAAGAATAAACTAATGTCAACGTAGTAGAGTAGAGAGCAACGTCTTTAGACTTATAACGACTCTAATCATTGCAGTCAATGGGACAATTCTTCATTACATCAAGAAAACCAGCAAAACTATCGGCACACTAAAAAGAAAACATTCGAAATGATTTCAAAACGATTTTAAATTCAAATCTCTGCGTGCCTGTTACCCGCGAATTTGAAATGCAAGAATTATTGCATCGGGCGCGAGCATGCCCTTAAGACCAAAATCAATATTTGACCCACCGCAAAGCCCAAAAGTCCTCCTGGTCGATGGATAGAGTTACTTTTTCTGCCCATACAGTATTGTGTCTTTTTCAAGCCTTTTCGCGTGACTTTACATTTTTTCAGAAATATGTCTTCTTCTCTGTCGTTTTCTGGTCGTCAGCTCCAATCTTATCGAT
>SADC01000328.1:0-138778 GCA_004194705.1 Ditylenchus dipsaci | reverse complement strand
ATATGAATATTTCGACGAAGAAATAGAAATAAAAATATGCTCTAGCAAAAACTTTATTGGCTAGCCACAAACACAGGGTCAAAAGCAAAAAAACGCATCAACCAAGTTATTCATTTTGGAATTCTTGCGAGTACAATTGTGTTCATATTTGGCAAGTACATCTCGGATGGCCACATCAACTTGAGCCAACATATTGAGCTGCTTGTCGATTTCCGATAGTTTCTTCTCGATTGTAGCCGACTGCCCGATACTCATTGCTCATAGTATGCAAGTTCCGAAGGATCAGCACTTCACCAGTAGGGTCCGAGTTCTCCAGAATTGAATGCACTTCAGCAAGATGTCTTCGTCGATTTGGACGGACTGCAAGACAGGATGAGAGGTAGCATCCACCACAGGATTGTTGAATTGTTGCATTGGCTGCATCTGATTCATCTGCTGCACAGGCTGAACTTATAAGTCACAAAGCTAGACGGAAAAAGACCAGTTCCACGATTTGAAGATCCACGCCACCATTAGGATCACTGAACTAAAGATATGAACATGTAATAAAATTTATCAATTACCTGTCATCAAGGATAGTATGACTTCACCGGTCAAAACGAAAGCTCGTTGTCCTCAGCAGCTTCAAAGTCGTAAAGCGCCTTTCACTTGCTTCATCTTAAAAGATAGTAATGAAATAAAACTGCGGAGAAAAACTCGCTGAAATTAAGCAGCCTTATTCACTTCAATTGTCCAAAAACTTTAGTTCCTTTTTGAATATTACAATGTATAATCTCTACCGTCCGGACGCCTATATAATAGAGGTGAAAGTTTAAAATTAAAATTAATATGCACGTGTGGCATACCTCCAACATTGACGGACAACGTCCGGACGGGAGTCAAAATGCTAGCAAAATCTTAAAGGATCAATTAAAGAAAATTTAATAAAAAGCATGTTTGGAATATTACGAGCTATTCTCACCGCCACCCATTAAAAAATTAGCAAAATTCTAAAAACAAGTCCAACAAATATGATCAGAAGTTCTAATTTTATCCCACAGTATCGACTAAAAATCCACCATGGGTAACTTGACAATGGAGACTTTCGAAGCTAATTCGAAGGTCACGACCATATTTTGTTTTTAACGGAAAAGTCTCTGAAATTGCCAATCAAGTATATAAAGCCAATTTTGAAGACCAAATCATCATTTTGGTGCGTTGATCGTCTGCTGTTCTCCCGCTTCTCTCTCTGTGTCTCGATTATCTGTGATAAAAGGGTGAACAAGAAATGCGAATCCGCGCCTCAGGAAGACACGTGGGCATTCCAGGTAATTTTTTTTATCAATAAATGACTGGAGAAGATAGTTCTGATATTTCTTTTTAGCTCTACGGTACTCCATTCCCTGAGATGCCAGTCAAGTGCTTCGGTCAGCAAAATCAGTACGTCGCTCTGTGGTATAAGCATGGAAAACGATTCACGGTCGCGCCTGGAACAACAATGGGGTCGTCGAAGCCAGCTTCCCCTACAGCAAGGCCGAATTGACTGGGACGCGTGATCTGAAGGGCGAAATCCAGGTTTCTATCTGACTTTCTGTATATAGCTGCTAAATATTCTGGGTGTTACAGGTGCTGCAATACAAGGGTGACCATCTTTCTCTTGGATACTGGTAAACTGGATCAAGTACAAGGAGCGCAAAGTCAAGCCTGATTCCGAGCGTCAACTGGTGAAGTGTGGGGAGTCAATGCCAATTCTCTGGGCTTGTCGTCCTGAAGGTGCTCTCTCGGCTATTGGATCTTGCGACTGAAGCAGCTCTGTTTCTCACGACAAAACCACTACGAAGGTCACGGCAATGCTCTTGATGATATGCTCATTATCGTGCGTGAACTCAAAGGAGGTTAGCATTTTCGTCCTCTACTATGGGTACCTTATTCATTTATTTACGTGTTATAGGGCTCAGACCTGCGAATGTATCGAATGTTGTTCCGCCAGTGGCGCCAGCTGCTCCGCCAGCTAACCTCATCATGACGCACAATTGGCCGACTTCAGAACTGGTGATCCGTTTCCTCCTGCTAAAGCAATTCGTGCTCTTGGCCGTTCGTTGACTACATTTCTGGTGAGAATCCGATCAGTACGTTGCTCTGTGTACCAGTCTGGTGAGCCGGTGATGGGTCGAATTTGGAATGACAAAGGAAAGATTGCTGCGTGCTTCTCTTTGGGTGGTCATGAGTATCGAAACAGCATTGGTTCCATTCAGGTTATCTGCTTTATTCTTCCTGTTTTCAATTTTTTTAATACTGAATCTCACAGGTGCTGCTCGATCTGCCTGAGCGTGTTCGGGGATATGACTATGATTGGCGCTCTTTCAAAGAAGCTGCTGACTTTTCTGCGAACAAGGAATGGCATCCAGTACACGTCAATCATCACAAGGGAGATATCTCGCCCGGTGTTCTTCTGATTGATGGCAAGGAAATGCTTGGAAGGTGGACGTCCGCAACGAACGCGCTTCTGTCGGCCATGGTGGGACTGAAAAAGCTCTCGTTGGTCCAGCTGTCCACACTACCAAGGTGCTGTGTCGCAAAGCTCGCCCTGGTTGCAAGTTCGACTAGCAAGCATCAGAAAATATCTATCAACATCAAAGACAATTGTTGTGTTGAATTTCTGTTCAGTCGAAATAAAATTTTTGTTGCACGTGTGTTGTCTTTTTAAATTTCTGTATTTGGCTCGTTTTCTGAAGGAGTGTACCATGCCTATTGAATGCAGTTTACGCCGACAAAAAGGTAACTTGGGTACTATGTTGATGTTGACGGCTATGTTGACGGTATTGCCTATGTTGACGGTATTATTGGGTTTTTTACTGTCCATTTTTCCAAGTGACACGAACAATTCACAGTCTGGACAATTCACAATAAAAGCACCCGAAAATACCTAAATATTAATGCATCGGAAATTAAGTACGCAAAGCTGATTCTTTTTTTCTTCTTCTGGACTTTTTGATACCATTTTTTTTCGAGACTCGGTCAAAATTTTCATGTTTAGAGTGGTGCGTAGAAGTCCATATAAGAAGTATTAAGGAAAGTCTACCCAAATTTCAGGCCTCGTAATTCCTATTCATCATCTTCCGCCCTACTGGCGCACCCGTTTACTTACACTGAGACCTATCCCCTAACCTAATCTTCTGGTTCTGTTTTTGACCAATTTTTATGGGCCATTTTGCGGGATATTTATCTCTGCCCATCTCAGTCAAGGGTACCTAATCTATATTTAGGGCTCGGGTGGCTAAAATCGAAAATTAAGCATTATTAAATCAAATTCCTTATCAAATCCCAAATTCCATTATAGCATTAAAACTTTGGTACTATTCCATTGTATCACCCCCCCCCCCAAAGCTATTCCATTCCAGAACTCTGTGGATGTGTAGGCAGAATTTTTGGATGGCTGAGCCTCTGGCTCGTAACCACAGGCCGGAAAAGGGGGGACCCTTTTCGGCCAAATAATCAAAGATGTTGAACATAGTTTTGAATACTGGGGCCTACCGCATAAATAACTCTGGTATGCATGCTTTTTCATGCATCCTGAGTCACTTGCGAGTGATTTGTGTCTAAGGTATGTGTGTGTGCGCATCTCAACTCCAAGCCCCCAAGCCCCCCGAAGGGGTGCAGGGGATGGAATAGCGGTGCAATGGAATAGCGGCAAAACTTTTTTAATTTATTTATGTTTATTTATAAGCCGTCCAAGTGGATATCCACCTGCTCAGGTTGTACCTATCCTGAGTTTTAGAGTCTGAGTAGCTAAAACCACAATTTCAGTTCTGACAACATTACTCACCACAGAATTTAGGTTAGAAAAAACCTTTTTTTTATTTGCAAAAAATAATTTTACAGACCAGCCATGTGCTCACCTGAGCGTATTAATCCCAGGTTTTGTGGTTTGGGTATAGGATATCGCAGTTTGGATACTATCAAATGGATTTTTTAGCGAACAAGCCCCAATTCAAAAATATTCGTAGCGAGATGAATCGTTTTCTAAATTCGGAAAAACGTATATATTACACAGCCAATAAAATTTGTCCTTTGATTGGTACAAAATGTGAGAAAATGTAAAATGCGTCTCAGACTGTGAATTATCCCCGACTGTAAATTGCCCATATTGTGAACTGTCCCAGACTGTGAACTGTCCCAGACTGTGAATTGTCCATACTGTGAACTGTGGCGCACTGTGAACTGTCGCGCACCGTTTCCAAGAAGTCTAAGCAAGACAAGGGTTTTTCACTTACACAGTGACGGTATTCGACAATGTACTGTAAGAAATAACTTTTGGGTGAATGATATGGGTTCAATTGAGTAGTCACGCTTTTCGCTGCACCGCAATTGCTGGGTTTGAAGGAATTCAAAAATTAAGCGACAAAAATGTTTTTCTAATAAAATGTTTTGGGTCCCGCCAATTCAAATTTCAAGAAATATTACAAAATATGGGTGTGGTTATACTTATGATACGGAGTGTATTTCCTAAGTGTTGGCCTTAGCCATGTTAATATTTCTGACCTGTCTAGGGCAGACTTAGCCAGTGTCCTCTCCAGTCTACTATCTAGTCTTGAGTCTAAGACTCGATCCAGTTCTAACTCCAGTCCTACATCTAGTCCTGTTCGAGTTGATGCTCTTCGAGCGTTCTCAACAGCCAGTCCTACCAGAGTTGATACGCCAAGGCGCGTCCTCTTCCAGCGCACGTGCCTAGCGGCCGCTTCAATTTCCAGGTTCCTTCTTGCACTGGTGATGCTTCTTTGGTCTCGTCTTCTGCCTGCCGCCAAGTCTTACGCATGGTCTCGTCCTCCGCCTCAAGTCACGTCTTATCTGCTGCGCCGGTGAATGATGGTTGTGGTGATGGCCAAGCATAGCTAGCCTATGGGGGTCTCTCCAGCCCTCGACTCCAGTGCCTTCTCTTGTGCCGGTGCGGCTATACTATAGAATGCCCCCCCCAGCTAGCCAAAAATTTACTTTTCCTGAAGGGGAAAGGACCCGTCCCATTTTGATTCTCGTGCTCTGAATAGGCACGGAAACACTTTGGTTTCTGAAAAATCGAAAAAAAAAAATTTTTCGATTTGCCTTGGTCCCCAAGGTAAAAATTTAAGAAAATTCAAAAAAAAATATTTTTTTGAATTCCGCCAAACATTTTTTAAGGGATTTAGGGCTGTATTGGAGGGGAAGGGACAAAAGAGGGCCACTAATCACACAGAGCCCATTTACAAGAAGATGTTGAACATAGTTTTGAATACTGGGCCTACCGCATAAATAAACTCTGGTATGCATGCTTTTTCATGCATCCAGGGTCACTTTCGAGTGATTTGTGTCTAAGGTATGTGGGTGTGCGCATCTCAACTCCAAGCCCCCAAGCCCCTGCGCCCCCGAAGGGGCGCAGGGGGCTTGAGAGTTAGAGATGCGCGCACTCACTTACCTTAGTCATGATTCCGAGAAGTAGTCTTGACCATAAAATGTATATAGAGTCTCTTTTTGCCACGGCCCAGTTGAAAAAACATGGCAGGACATCCGAAGTAGTCCAGAATTCACTTTTTTATAATTTTGCCATGAAGGTGGCCCCTTTTATTCCCTTCCCCTCCCAATACAGCCCTAAATCCTTAAAAATGTTTTGGCGGGAATTCAAAAAATTTTTTTTTCGATTTTTCGGAAACAAGTGTTTCCGTGCCTATCAGAGCACGAGAATCAAAATGAGACGGGTCCTTTCCCCTTCAAAAAAAGTAAATTTTTCGCTAGCTGGGGGGGGGCATTCTATAGTGTTACCGCCGGTGCTTAAGTGCCGTGGCGGTCTCCAGCTCCTCAATCCTGCTATGGTGACGAACCCAGCGATGAAGAAGAAAAAGTGTTTTCGAACCTCCAGCGCCTCTATCTCCAGTGTCAAACAGTTTGTCTTCTGTTATTTCTGCCAGTTTTAATAAAGTCTATTCCTTATTGCACTGATGGTGCTGGGAGTAAACCCCGTAGGTCTAGGTCGGGTTCTGGTTTTGATTCCTCAAGGCAATCCTCGGACAACGCGCTTAAACTTCAAACTTTACTCAAGCAGAAAGTGCACCTAAAGTAAGGAATCAACATGCATGATTGCCTAGGACACAAAACAGCACTTGCTGAATGTAATACATTTTAGAGAGAGTACGAAAATGCGTTGTATTCCCCGAAGACAGGGCTTCATTTCGACACCAAAGAATTATTGGGAACCACTCAAATCACAGGATTTGTGGTGCGGGCTAAATTATAGTATACCCACCTCACTGAACTACAGTATACCCACCCCAGACTCAGAGACTTATAAATTTCGATTAAAACAAAAAAATTGAATATCAAATCATGGTAGTATAATATAGTTGAGTGCGGTGGGTGTACTGTAGTTGAGTGGGGTGGGTATACTATAGTTCAGCGGGTGGGTATGCTGTAGTTCAGTGGTGTGGGTATATTATAGTTCAGTGGGGTGGGTATACTTAAAACAAAAATAATTGAATATCAAATGATGGTAGTATAATATAGTTGAGTGTGGTGGGTGTACTGTAGTTCAGTGGTGGTATACTATATTTGCTCCGTGATGCGTAGGCGTTTGGCCCCTTTTGTCGCATTTTCGGCGTTCTTCCCTATGTTCTGTTTTAGCCACTTAGGCTTTTTTTTTAGGCATTTTGTAGTCCGTAAGACATTTTTCAGTCACGGCTAAGATGCGCTGGACTACCTGAGCCTAAGGCCTAAGCCTAAGTTAAAAAAAGGCCTAAGTGGCTGAAACAGAACATAGGGCAGAACGCCAAAAATGCGACAAAATGGGCCAAACGCCCCTACGCCGGATTTGTAATCAAATTGTGCCAAAAATGGCAAAAAAAGGTGCAGTTCGATCTCAAGAATTATGGGCCGAGGCCATTGTAATGACTCCTACTGTCATTCAAAGGCTATGCTCCAAAAATGCAATATCCATGACATTGTAGGTTACACAATGTCATGATGTGCATGGCATACCCGTAAAATAACATTGAAAATTCAATTACAGGGCTCTAATGATTCTTTCAATGTTTGCAATACCATTTCAATACACTGTTAATGCCATTTCACTTTCGTTAGTGAGATATTTAGAAACTGTTGGAGTGACAGTAATAATCATTACATTGAAATGGAAAATACCTGAGATGACCTCTGTAGCACATCGAAAATAGAGTTCACTAATCTCCTAATTTCTAAAGAACCACGTGAACGGAAAAGTCAAAGGCAAACTGTTTCACGAATAAGATGACCAGAGACCAGGGCTGTAAAAACATCCGGAAGATACATCCGGATGTGGATGTGTACATCCGAAACATCCACAATCCGGTGGATGTGGATGTTGGATGTCAAAAAATTTTGGGTCGGATGTCGGATGTGGATGTGGATGTCAATAAATTTTCAGGTCGGATGTCAGCGGATGTTTTCATTGATTTTTCATGGATTTTTCGGATGTTTTCGGATGTTTCGGATGTCAAAATTTTACATCCGGATGTCGGATGTGGATGTTGGATGTCAAAATTTTTGGGTCGGATGTCGGATGTGGATGTGGATGTTTTTGGCCGGATGTGGATGTGGATGTAGGATGTCAAAAATAAAAAATTTACAGCCCTGCCAGAGACTAACAAATACATTTTATCATCAGAGAACAACAGCAGCACTGTACATGTCTACTCTAACACTACAATTTCAGGGAGTCGGAGCAACAGCTACTTTAGCAGGTCTTATCACACGGCCATTAAGAATGTATCCAGACTTAAGCACCTCGACCACATCACCTGGCTTAGCAGAGTCCTAAAATTAAAAATATGCCCATTTGATCTACAGTCGACTCTCAATTTAACATACACACTTGGGACGACCCAGCCGTATATTAAACGGGGGTGTATGTTAAATCGAGGGTTATTTGGCAGAGTCTATTATTGAAGGGACCGCCCAGCTGTATGTTTAATCGGTGGTGTATTTTATATCGACCGTATGTAAAATCGAGAGTCGACTGTACTAAAATTAAAATAAAACTAACCGATGAACTTCGTAAACAGCATCATGTTTCTCCGGATCAAAGACCTCACCCTTTGGAACTGTTTGAACTAGACATGCTTGGCAAACGCCTTCTGCAGTGAATCCTGGTGATCTGCAAGCCTTTGTAGAGGGAAGTAGACTCGATCTCCACATTTTCTTCTGACTTCTTTTTGGCCGACTCAAGAGCAAGATCCAAATTGTCAGATATCTGAAAATAGCAAATTTAGAAACACCGCAAGTTATTTCAATAAATATAGACAGACCTCAAGCAGATCCTTGCAGAAGTTTTGGATGGCATAGCTCTTCATGTCCTCCAATTGCTTTTGCATTCTTTTCCTCGTGTTTTCGTTTTTCGGCTAAAGCGCGCTGATACTTGTCCAAGAGTGCTTTGTTTTCTTCCAGCAAGACGTCTAGAATACAGTAAACTACACAGATAAGTTAGAAATAAATAACCTGTGTCTCCTTTTTTCAAATACTTTGGTTCATTCACAGTTGGAGGAGAAGTGCAGAATGCTCGAAGATACAAAGCTGGAGCAATAGAACGGAAGACACTCGGCTTCAGCATCACATTCCTATCTACTTTCTTCAGAAGCAAAGACGCGCAGAGATCATAGTATTTTTATACGTTTGCTGACTCTGAAAGCTCAATCGATAAATAATGAACTGAAAATATTGGTATCCACGCGTTTGGCCCCACCGCATTTAAGCCCCGCGTTTTGGGCCCAATTCAAAAAATTTCATATATCCTTGGAAAATCCTCGAGAAATTTATTTTATTCTCGGTATATTCATATTACGGTAAATATTCGAACCCTGCTGGTTGCAGACCTTTTTCTTGACTACTTTTAAAGTAAAACATTTTTTAACAGATTATTAAAGTTTAGAGTGGGTACGAAAACCGCTGGTATCCAGCCTTAAAGGGTATGAAGGGCCTTAAAGGGTATGAAAGCCCCTTCGGGGCGCAGGGGGCTTGGAGTTGAGATGCGCACACCCACATACCTTAGACACAAATCACTCGCAAGTGACTCTGGATGGGACACGGACATTTGATCGAAAAACCGTTTGATCGAAAATCCGTTTGATCGAAAACAGTTTGATCGAAAACCGTTTGATCGAAAGCCGTTTGACCGCAAGGGACGTTTAATCGAAAATAATTTTTTCAAGGGCACTTAACATACTTGCATTCCCAATCATTTCCAACTGTTGTCAGCAACTAGGACGACTAGGACCATGAATCAAGGTCTCTACTCGGGACTGATTGCACCCAGAGGGTTTGAACGAACAACCTTGGTGATGATTATATGGACCTCTAACTACTCAAACACTCAAATTATAATAAATAAAGGTATGCGCCAGGTGGATTCAAACCAGCAACCACTACATCAATTTTTACACGCACACGAAATCCTGTTCTTTTAGGCGTCCCCGTAAGGGACGTTTCCTGTAAGGAACCTTTTATAACTAAGGAAAACGAGAATTAATTTGTTTTAAACTTCACTAAAAACTTTGTCTTTTCAAACCACCCATCTGATCATTACACATTCAAAGCCTTTTTTATTGAATGACATAACACTTGAACAAACAAAAAAACTCAATTTTCCATTTCAAAATTGTTAGCAATCCCCTTTTAAAAATTCTTCTGTGCTCCGTCTCTCGTAGTCCTGCACGATAAAGAGAATTCGACGATCGGTTTCTACGTATTTCATTTCGCTCTCCTTTTAGACGTTCCCCGCTTGCCATTGGATGTACTTCTGATCACGACCTGCTGAACAACTCGAAGAGCATCGATAAATTTCCACAGCCCGGATGGCAGATATCTATCTTTTCGGGGACATGCCTTTTTAGAAAGTGCGTGAATTAGTGTGCGTTTAGAGATAAAATAAATTGCGATGAAGGCAATGACAATTTTGTATACACGTTTGACCGCCATATGAAATTATTTTCGACGAAACGTCCCTTTCGATCAAACGTCCCTTTCGATGTAACGGTTTTCGATCAAACGGTTTTCGATGAAACAGTTTTCGATCAAACGGATTTTCGATCAAACGGTTTTTCGATCAAACGTCACGTACCCACTGTGGATGCATAACAAATGTATGCATACCAGAGTTTCTTTATGCAATAGCCCCCAGTCAACAAAACTATGTTCAAATTACTAATTGATTACAAATGGCTGTAAGTGAATTTCCCCACCAAAAGTGTGAAATTCCCCACCAAAAGTGTGAAATTCCCCACCAAATTACTGAATTTCCCCACCAAATTTTTAAAACGACCATATCTCAGTGTTTTCTTATCATTTTTCAATTTTTTTCAGAACAGCATGCAGCCTGCTCTTCTAGTTTCTAATGAGCCATTAAACAAATTGTTAAAATTTTAAAAACATGAGAAAAGTTGGTTTTTTATACAACAACTCCTTGTTTTATGTAACTATTTTTTCTCAACGTTTTTCAAATTATAACAGTTTGGTTGATGGCTCATTAGAAACTAGAAGAGTAGGGATGCATGCTGGTCTGAAAAAAATTAAAAAATGATAGAAAACATTGAGATATGGTCATTTTAAAAATTTGGTGGGGAAATTCAGTAATTTGGTAGGGAATTTCACAATTTTGGTAGGGAAATTCAATTGATCCATTACAAATTACTAACTAATTAATTCCAAAATTTGACAAATTTTATGTTATATGAAGGGGCGAGTTTCTGTGCAGGGGCCGGAAAAAATATGTTATAAAGAGTTTTATGTTACATAGAGTTATGTTATATAGAGATTCACTTTGGCCTTATTTCATTCAGACCAACCAAACTGATCTCTGAGTTATGCTATATAGAGTTTTATGTTACATAGAATTATGTTATAAAGAGGTTCGACTGTAATACTAATAGTACTACAGTCGACGCTCTCCATAAGGGACCCCTCCATAAGGGACAGCTCTCTATAAGGGACAGAAAATTTAGCCCATTTGGTCACAGTTACGTATTCTCTCTAATTATACACCGGGTGTATAATTAGAGAGGGGCGACTTTTTCAAACTTCAAGTGGTCTGAAACTTCTGTTTTCATTACTTTTTAAGCTGTGTAAAAAGTGCTATTAGATTTTTGAAATCTGTAACAGGCACTTTTACAGAGCTCAAACAATAAATGAAAACAGAAATTTCAGACCACTTGAAGTTAGGGGGTGTATAATTAGAGAGGGGTGTATAATTAGAGAGAATACGGTAGTATAATTTGACCTAAACCGACGCTCTACATAAGGGACGCTCTCTATAAGGGACAAAAAAGTCGGTCCCTTCGAGTCCTTATGGAGAGCGTCGACTGTATTGGTATTAGGTACTAATTTTGTACTAGGTATATTTTAGTACTTAGTACTATTTCAGTACTATGGTTGAAAAACACACACAGATACAGTGGCGTACGCAGGAATTTCTGACGGGGAGAAGGGGCACCAGGCGATTTATAGGCCATTTTACCTACACCGTTTTTCAAATTTTTGAGGCCATTTTACCTGCGCCGTTTTGAGAAAAATCTGACAGGGGGGGGGCACGTGCCCCCCGTGAAATTTGAATTGGCGGGGACCCAAAACATTTTATTAGAAAAACATTTTTGTCGCTTTAATTTTTGAATTCCTTCAAACCCAGCAATTGCGGTTGCAGCGAAAAAGCGTGACTACTCAATTGACCCATATCATTCACCCAAAAGTTATTTCTTACAGTACATTGTCGAATAACCGTCACTGTGTAAGTGAAAAACCCTTGTCTTGCTTAGACTTCTTGGAAACGGGTGCGCGACAGTTCACAGTGCGCCACAGTTCACAGTATGGACAATTCACAGTCTGGGACAGTTCACAGTCTGGGACAGTTCACAATATGGGCAATTTACAGTCGGGGATAATTCACAGTCTGAGACGCATTTTACATTTTCTCACATTTTGTACCAAATCAAAGGACAAATTTTATTGGCTGTGTAATATATACGTTTTTCCGAATTTAGAAAACGATTCATCTCGCTACGAATATTTTTTGAATTGGGGCTTGTTCGCTTAAAAAATCCATTTGATAGTATCCAAACTGCGATATCCTATACCAAACCACAAACCTGGATTAATACGCTCAGGTGAGCACATGGCTGGTCTGTAAATTATTTTTTTTGCAAATAAAAAAAACGGTTTTTCTAACCTAAAATTCTGTGGTGAGTAATGTTTGTCAGAACTGAAATTGTGGTTTTAGCTACTCAGACTCTAAAACTCAGGATAGGTACAACCTGAGCAGGTGGATATCCACTTGGACGGCTTATAAATAAAACATAATAAATTAAAAAGTTTTGCCGCTATTCCATTGCACCGCTATTCCATCCCCTGCACCCCTTCGGGGGGGCTTGGGGGCTTGGAGTTGAGATGCGCACACCCACATACCTTAGACACAAAATCACTCGCAAGTGACTCAGGATGCATGAAAAGCATGCATACCAGAGTTATTTATGCGGTAGGCCCCAGTATTCAAAACTATGTTCAACATCTTTGATTATTGGCCGAAAAGGGTCCCCCTTTCCGGCCTGTGGTTACGAGCCAGAGGCTCAGCCATCCAAAAATTCTGCCTACACATCCACAGAGTTCTGGAATGGAATAGCTTTTGGGGGGGGGGTGATACAATGGAATAGTACCAAAGTTTTAATGCTATAATGGGAATTTGGGGATTTGATAAGGGAATTTGATTTAATAATGCTTAATTTTCGATTTTAGCCACCCGAGCCCTAAATATAGATTAGGTACCCTTGACTGAGATGGGCAGAGATAAATATCCCGCAAAATGGCCCATAAAAAAATTGGTCAAAAACAGAACCAGAAGATTAGGTTAGGGGATAGTCTCAGTGTAGGTAAACGGGTGCGCCAGTAGGGCGGGAAGATGATGAATAGGAATTACGAGGCCTGAAATTTGGGTAGACTTTCCTTAATACTTCTTATATGGACTTCTACGCACCACTCTAAACATGAAAATTTTGACCGAGTCTCGAAAAAAATGGTATCAAAAAGTCCAGAAGAAGAAAAAAAGAATCAGCTTTGCGTACTTAATTTCCGGATGCATTAATATTTAGGTATTTTCGGGTGCTTTTATTGTGAATTGTCCAGACTGTGAATTGTTCGTGTCACTTGGAAAAATGGACAGTAAAAAACCCAATAATACCGTCAACATAGGCAATACCGTCAACATAGCCGTCAACATCAACATAGTACCCAAGTTACCTTTTTGTCGGGCGTAAACTGCATTCAATAGGCATGGTACACTCCTTCAGAAAACGAGCCAAATACAGAAATTTAAAAAGACAACACACGTGCAACAAAAATTTTATTTCGACTGAACAGAATTCAACACAACAATTGTCTTTGATGTTGATAGATATTTTCTGATGCTTGCTAGTCGAACTTGCAACCAGGGCGAGCTTTGCGACACAGCACCTTGGTAGTGTGGACAGCTGGACCAACGAGAGCTTTTTCAGTCCCACCATGGCCGACAGAAGCGCGTTCGTTGCGGACGTCCACCTCCCAAGCATTTCCTTGCCATCAATCAGAAGAACACCGGCGAGATATCTCCCTTGTGATGATTGACGTGTACTGGATGCCATTCCTTGTTCGCAGAAAAGTCAGCAGCTTCTTTGAAAGAGCGCCAATCATAGTCATATCCCCGAACACGCTCAGGCAGATCGAGCAGCACCTGTGAGATTCAGTATTAAAAAAATTGAAAACAGGAAGAATAAAGCAGATAACCTGAATGGAACCAATGCTGTTTCGATACTCATGACCACCCCAAGAGAAGCACGCAGCAATCTTTCCTTTGTCATTCCAAATTCGACCCATCACCGGCTCACCAGACTGGTACCACAGAGCAACGTACTGATCCGGATTCTCACCAGGGAATGTAGTCAACGAACGGCCAAGAGCACGAATTGCTTTAGCAGGAGGAAACGGATCACCAGTTCTGAAGTCGGCCCAATTGTGCGTCATGATGAGGTTAGCTGGCGGAGCAGCTGGCGCCACTGGCGGAACACATTCGATACATTCGCAGGTCTGAGGCCTATAACACGTAAATAAATGAAATAAGGTACCCATAGTAGAGGACGAAAATGCTAACCTCCTTTGAGTTCACGCACGATAATGAGCATATCATCAAGAGCATTGCCGGTGACCTTCGTAGTGGTTTTGTCGTGAGAAAACAGAGCTGCTTCAGTCGCAAGATCCAAATAGCCGAGAAGAGCACCTTCAGGACGACAAGCCCAGAGAATTGGCATTGACTCCCCACACTTCACCAGTTGACGCTCGGAATCAGGCTTGACTTTGCGCTCCTTGTACTTGATCCAGTTGTACCAGTATCCAAGAGAAAGATGGTCACCCTTGTATTGCAGCACCTGTAACACCCAGAATATTTAGCAGCTATATACAGAAAGTCAGATAGAAACCTGGATTTCGCCTTCAGATCACGCGTCCCAGTCAATTCGGCCTTGCTGTAGGGGAAGCTGGCTTCGACGACCCCATTGTTGTTCCAGGCGCGACCGTGAATCGGTTTTCCATGCTTATACCACAGAGCGACGTACTGATTTTGCTGACCGAAGCACTTGACTGGCATCTCAGGGAATGGAGTACCGTAGAGCTAAAAAGAAATATCAGAACTATCTTCTCCAGTCATTTATTGATAAAAAAATTACCTGGAATGCCCACGTGTCTTCCTGAGGCGGCGGATTCGGCATTTCTTGTTCAACCTTTTATCACAGATAATCGAGACACAGAGAGAGAAGCGGGAGAACAGCAGACGATCAACGCACCAAAATGATGATTTGGTCTTCAAAATTGGCTTTATATACTTGATTGGCAATTTCAGAGACTTTTCCGTTTAAAGACAACAATATGGTCGTGACCTTCGAATTAGCTTCGAAAGTCTCCATTGTCAAGTTACCCATGGTGGATTTTTAGTCGATACTGTGGGATAAAATTAGAACTTCTGATCATATTTGTTGGACTTGTTTTTAGAATTTTGCTAATTTTTAATGGGGTGGCGGTGAGAATAGCTCGTATATTCAAAACATGCTTTTTATTAAATTTTCTTTTAATTGATCCTTTAGAGATTTTGCTAGCATTTTGACCTCCCGTCCGGACGTTGTCCGTCAATGTTGGAGGTATGCCACACGTGCATATTAATTTTAATTTTTAAACTTTCACCTCTATTATATAGGCCGTCCGGACGGTAGAGATTATACATTGTAATATTCAAAAAGGAACTAAAGTTTTTTTGGACAAATTGAAGTGAATAAGGCTGCTTAATTTCAGCGAGTTTTCTCGCGCAGTTTATTTCATTACTATCTTTTAAGATGAAGCAAGTGAAAGCGCTTTACGACTTTGAAGCTGCTGAGGACAACGAGCTTTCGTTTTTGACGGTGAAGTCATAACTATCCTTGATGACAGGTAATTGATAAATTTTATTACATGTTCATATCTTTTAGTTCAGTGATCCTAATTGGTGGCGTGGATCTTCAAATCGTGGAACTGGTCTTTTTCCGTCTAGCTTTGTGACTTATGAAGTTCAGCCTGTGCAGCAGATGAATCAGATGCAGCCAATGCAACAATTCAACAATCCTGTGGTGGATGCTACCTCTCATCCTGTCTTGCAGTCCGTCCAAATCGACGAAGACACTTGCTGAAGTGCATTCAAATTCTGGAGAACTCGGACCCTACTGGTGAAGTGGCTGATCCTTCGGAACTTGCATACTATGAGCAAATGAGTATCGGGCAGTCGGCTACAATCGAGAAGAAACTATCGGAAATCGACAAGCAGCTCAATATGTTGGCTCAAGTTGATGTGGCCATCCGAGATGTACTTGCCAAATGAACACAATTGTACTCGCAAGAATTGACAAAATGAATAACTGGTTGATGCGTTTTTTGCTTTGACCCTGTGTTGTGTTGCTAGCCAATAAAGTTTTTGCTAGAGCATATTTTTATTTCTATTTCTTTCGTCGAAATATTCATATTTGTTTGCGTCTCTCAGTCTTGTTAGGTATCTTTGATATTTACTTGCGGTAATATTTCACCTGCTTACGTGGTAACTAATTACCTGCTACAGTCAAACCTGGATAACCGGACACCCCCAAAAGTTCGTTCCCCAGCTGGGTCCGACACTTTTTTAGAACCTCTTTTGAATGTTTTTATCAATTCTTTTTTGACAGTCTGGTCGCAATTATCGCAAGGATGCCGATTTGTTGATCGTTTTCGAAATCCAAAAACTTTTCACTATAAAAGAAGCAAAACTGGATAACCGGACACCTATTTCTGAAAAAGGGTGTCCGGTTATCCAGGTTTTGCTTCTTTTAGAGTGAAAAGTTTTTGGATTTCGAAAAACGATCGGCAAATCGGCATCCTTGCGATATTTGCGACCAGACTGTCAAAAAAGAATTGACAAAAACATTCAAAAAGAGGTCTAAAAAAAGTGTCGGACCCAGCTGGGCAACGAACTTATGGGGGTATCCGGTTATCCGAGTTCGACTGTACCTCCACCCGTTATCGGTAAACGGCTTTCTAGTAGAAAGCCGGTTTACCGTGGTGTAGAAAGTTTCTACAACCACGGTCATTCGGTAAACCGTCTAAGTGCAAGCTTAATTGGTAAATTTACTTTATCGATTTACTATGCTTTGGCTTTGCGTTGCACTATGCTATCTCTCATCCTGTCTGACCCTCAAAATAAAACCGGGTTACCGTATAATTTAAAACCTGGATGCAAATTATTTATGTCCTATGTCGAGTGTCGAGAACCGAAACTGGATAAAGTTACTTTATAGAATTTACGCTAGAATCGTGCAAGAAAAATTGAAGATGATGTTCACGTCAAGAAGTTTGCGTAAGTGTTTGTGTGGTTCGGCTTGACTGTTCTACTGCTGTCTTTGCGTAAGGCTTTTGCTGTTCTGTAAAATTTTACTTTGATTCCATTTTAGAGATTCTTTGGGTTACTGCATCTGAAGATCCCCTGAAGGATGATGGACAAGATGAATTGTGTGAAAGTGCTGAGGATCATCGATTGAGTGTGAGGAAAACTCGTCAATCAAAGAAGAGGTCGATTGCTCGCTATCCGGATAGCTTTTTGATCATGCAGAAAGTTTTGTTGAGTTCGCCGCATGCTCAGTTTCCCTTCGTTTCACTTCTAAATCGCCGAAAATGGGTAGCCGAGGTCATCTTTATACAGTGCTGCCATATGTCCTTTTTAAAAGATTTGTCCTTTTTTTGGGAACCCAGATCTTTTTTTCGAAGTTATAGTCAAAACTTTTTTTTTTCGCTTCAAAATGGCAATAAGCACTAGATAAAATGGATTTTTTCTTTCGAATTCTGTTTTTGACCAAATGTCCTTTTTTAAAGTTTTGAGATGGCAGCCCTGTATTTACATCATTTTATAATTTTTTCAAAGTCCATGGCTTTCAGAGATGTTTGCTGGTCAGTCTGTCAAAGGTCTGGTGAATTTGTGGAACCGTGGCGAGCAAAACTTCGTTGTCAAAGCCATTGAGGCTAACTTCTGCAATGTCGACAATTTCACTGAGCGCCTTCACGAGGTTGTCACCTTATTCTGTGAGTTTTAAGGTTTATTATTTTTTTAGTTTGATGGCGTCTCTTGATCGTACCATTGAATCGGGGCGATCATGTGGACCTTGACTTCAGCTTCACTCCTTCGGAAGATGTGATTGGTGATGGAAGGCTTCAATTGGCTGTAAAAGTGCTCTATGAGGATGAAGTTAGTCTTTGCTGGACTTTCAGTCTTTTTATTCACCTTCTTAGGATGGCACCTCCTTTGTGATCACTGTATTCAATGAGTCGATGTTGGTTGTCAAGACTACTTTGCTTTCCTTAATGGAATGTGCGTTTTGTTTATTTGTGTACACCTTTGCAACTAATTTGTAATTTAATTTAAGTTGTTTGCCTAGCTTTTTGGCTGCCGTTGCTGGTGTTATCATTCTGTGGTTCGCGCGTGAGTATTTATCAAGGTTGGTTCAATGATTGCATATAGTCCTGTTAAAGTGCCTATTAGTTCGACTTTCAGGGTTATGAATATGTCGACATGCAAAACAACACGGATCAGCAGCTGACATTGCCGCTCAGGAAAATATTGAAGATAATAAAGAGAGCAAAGTTGAGGCTGTCGACTACGATTGGCTGCCAGAGTCTAGTTTGCCCGAGGAGTGGAAGCAGCAGAAGTCAAAGAAGTTGCGCAAGAAGAGACCAGTCAAGGCCAATTGAATTTATTTGTTTCGGCACAAATTCATGCCTTCGTAATCTTTGTTGCCTGTTACATAAAATGAATAAATGATTTCATTTTAAGGTGTATGCGACGTGTCGGACCGGGACGTTGTGTCCTCAGTTCTTGTTATCTGACATGAACTAAAAAATCGTTCCGACCTTGACATCTCAGGCTCAAACACCTTTATGTAAATTTTTTTACCTAAATGCACTCTATAAAATATTAGGTTGTGTAAAAAGTTTTGACAAAAAGTACGAATCTGTGCTCAGAAATGGCTCGAAGCTTATCGAACGGCGATAAAAGTACCATTTAGGCACTTACTTTTGATTAACCGTTATACAGATATTTTCAACTTTGTCTTATTGTATTCTTATTTATTTTCAGAGCTTATCAATGACGAAGATGAATAATAATATAAATAATATACAGTCGACGCTAATATCAAAGAAATTAACCCCCCCCCTTGAAAAAGTTGAAGTTGCGGCCTGTGTACACCTGGGGACGGGCTCCAGGTGTACACGAAATCGAGTGAACACTTAATCGAGGGTTCATTCTATTTATTTAATTAACCGTTGGCCAAATGATTTAATCTAGGTGTACACAAACCGAGGTGTACACTAATCCAGTGTACACTAATCGAGAGTCGACTGTAATGATAACTGTAATGAACGCTTGAAGGCGATAAAAAAACAGCGCCAGGGCCGTGCTTTTTTCAAATTTAGCGCTAAAGTGAGGATTTGACTTTTAGCCGTGAGTTCACAGTTTTAAGAGCAGTTTGTTTAACCCATTTATACGCAAGCTGCAAGAAAAAAGCCGCAAAAAAAGGTACCATTAGTTGTAAGTCATATTTGAAAATTGAAATTTGGTTTCACAAAATTCGAAAAACGAGTAATTTTTGGATACTAAAAACTTTCTTACTTTGTGGAAACTTTTGCATTTTTCTTAAATGTGTATGTGTAATTTTTTTAATCGTAATGTGTAATATGTAAATTTTTAATGGTATTTTGTGAAACAAAAGTTAGCTACAAAACATGGTATGATGTTAACTGCGTCCCAGTTACTGATATCGAATAGGGGCTCAAACCAGTAAAATAAATATTTTTTGAAAAATTAGGCCAAAAATGGGTTAAGCAAATAAACCACGCTGAACATGAATATTATTGTCAAATTGATGGTTTTTTAGCCAAGAAAAAGTTAGAATAATTGTAGCACAACCTTGAATCTACGAAATAAAACCTTAAATTTGGCAATAGATTCATGCTTAGCATGGATGATTTGCTTAGAAAAATGCTCTTGAAATTGTAAACTTACGGCCGAAAGTCAAATTCCGCTAAAGTCACAAACATTTGAATTTCGAAAAAATTCGATACTCGAATGTTTTTTTCTCGAGTGGAATTTAAATTTAATGGTGATACAAACTTTTCAAGAACTAGCTAAGTCGATCTGCGGCTGCATGACAATTGCGCAAAACGACAATTGCGCAAACGACAATTGCGCAATCGACAATTGCGCAAACGACAATTGCTTAAACGACAACTGCGCTAACGACAATTGCGCAAATTGACAATATTATATTTATATTATATTATAGTTTAATTATTAAATATTAAATCAATGTGCAACTGTCGTTTGCGCAATTGTCGTTTTGCGCATTGTCATTGCAGCCGATCTGCGTTTTACAGAATTTCAGTATTCGTCCTAGAAAAAGTTATGGCCTTTCTAAGTATGAATATCTTGAAACGCCATGTACTGTAGTAATAACATCAATAATAACTGCAAACTGTCTGGTTCGCAAAAAATCTTTGCAATTGCGCATTTTTGTGTGATCTTTATTTTTTATCTTTACAAGTTTAACTATGGTGGTAAAGTGAATTTCTCATTCCTTATTCGATTACCAAGATTCGTCTGCAGCAGGATTTGAGTTTGAAGCACCTACCACTTCTTCTGCTACCGACGAGTCAGTAACTTCGAGCTCGTTCATTCGTTCATCCTCTTCTTCCTCCTCCAGCTCCTGTTCTATTATTCTGGTGCGGGATGTGGTGCTCAGCAGTCGAGAGCTTAATTCTGATAGAAATGATGTTGGGATGATTCTTGAAGGATTGCTGGCAGTACTGTTTGCTTCATCGTCATCTTCCCTCTAGCTCATCCTCATCGCTTCATCTGCATCAAAACTTGGCGGAGCAAGGAGCTCAAGAGTAGCTGATGATGTTGTCGTACTAGCTGAAATTTTTGAGCTGCCCAAAATATATTTTCATGATTTCATCCACTTACTTGACCTGGAAGCGGCTGAAGCAGCTGCGCTGGTTGTGGTCCTCCGCACATTGGCGTGTAGTTGGGCCGTTCTTCGAGCTCTGGCCGGAGCTACTGGGGTATTCTACTGTTGAATACGCGTTAGCTGGACATTCAGGAGTGGCTAAACCGGGGATTGAATTCAATGATGTCATTCCATCCAAAGCTTTGGATCTGGACATTGCACTGAGGCTTGTCTGTATTCAGAGCAAGCCAACTCAGGTTGATTAGTTTTTGAAAGGAAGTCTCCCAAAAGTCGGTGAATTTGTGCATTGGAATTTAACTAAACTCCAATTTTGTTTATTGCATTTTTAGTAAATTATCACCTCAGAATGTTTTTAGCAGGGAAATAGCTTTTTCATAGTTCTGATTCTTGTCGTAGAGTTTGACCATCAAGAAACAGCGTCTAAGACATAAGGTGCTTTGTTGGTAACTTCATCTAATAGAGATATGGCATCCAAGTGTGAATTGGAGTCCTCTGACAGTACTAGGGCCATTAAGGAACTTAATTCGGGGATTGTCTTCGCCTAAGGCATTTAGCGCATTTTTAGTCATTCTCTGGGCGTCTTGCAGGCGTTTCTGAAATTTGTATTATTTTTTTTTGAAACAAAGAATTTGACGTATATTTAAAGTATTTTTTCATGCAAAATAGATTTTGAAAAGGACCGAGTACCTGCAAAACCAGTGATCGCACAAACGTCTCGTAAACATTTATATTAGTGCTATCATTGAGCAAAGCTTGTTGCAGGTGGGAATCTGCTTCCTTTAAACGCTTAGCATCCAACAACACATGTGCTTTAAGCAGCAAAGTTTCGGACCTTTGACGACCTTGAGAAGAGAGGGTAACAGCTCGGTGGGCGAACTGTAGTGCTTCTGTGATCCGGTGCTGCAGTTTGGCCAGATAGCCGTAGGCAACAAACATTCTGAACACATAGGATTAAGACCCATTAGTTTTGTGGCTAATGCTTCCAGTTCTTTCTTCATTTGTAGCTGAAGTTTGGTAATTGCAGTTAAGCAGCTACGATAACAAACTAAAAATACCTGAGCCAATAGGGAAGCATAAACATCCATTCCATGAGTGCTACTGGATCAATAGAGTGTGCCCTTGGAAGCAGTTCAATGCCTAAGTTTAACAAAAATTACTACGTAAATTATCAATGGTAATATCAGAGGGTATGCATAGAACGTCAAAAAAGAATTTTCCCAGCATTTTTATTTAGCCGAGCTGGTTCGGCTATATAACTTGCTAGGATCAAGATGACTAAAATTTGTGCAGCGATTTGCAGGTTTAACAGATCAGATTGTGTAATAAATGTATTTAAGGTATGTCATTTGCTGTGTGGCGCAGTTAATAGAGTTCAGTATCATTTGAACTCAAGGATAATATTTTTTTGCCCGCAGAATTCTCGCTTTGCCCGCAGAATTCTCGCTTTTGCCCGCAGAATTCTCTTTTTTGCCAGCAGAAATATTTTTTTTCGCCTGTCGATTCAAAAATTTTGCGGAAATTTAAATTTTATGGTTAGACAAAAACTTGGATCGCTCAGAATCCCACCCAGAGTGGCCAAAAGCCGCTGAAAGTTTGTTTTTGAAGGTATACAAGAGGGGTAAACTTTTAGCGAAGAATCAATTGCACGCATCAGAATACCACTATGATCGGCTCAATCGTCCAGAATCCACCTTGACCATCCAGAACCACCCTAAAATTGGTTCGGGATAGTTTAATGCTGTTTGTGAGTAGTTTAAAGTGGTTTAAGGTGTTCTGGATGGTCGAAGGTCGGATTCTGGGCGATTGAGCCGATCATAGTGGTATTCTGATTCGTGCAATCGATTCTTCGCCAAGAGTTTACCCCTTTTAGTAAATCCCCAAAAACAACTTTCAGCGGCTTTTGGCTACTCTGGGAGGGATTCTGAGCAGTCCAAGTTTTTGTCTGACCATAAAATTAAATTTTCCGCGAAATTTTCTAAATCTACGGGCGAAAAAAAATTCTGCGGGCAAAAACGAGTATTCTGCGGACAAAAAATATACCAGCCTCAGTATCATTTGAACTCAAGCTATAGAGAGCAGTGTGGAAATTTGAAATTATTTTGTCTGTGCCACTTTTATAGAGAAATTTGCCAAATTTATGTTGATCATCCTGACCAGGATTGTTAAGCGCTGGGTAATAGAAATGAAAATAGAGCTATAAATCGTTCAAATCGAATTTTCTTGGAGCGGTGTCATACATAGAAAGAAAGCTCGTTAAATTCTGACCTAATAAGATGTGGGTTAAAACAAGCGTTTGATATTAGAAAAATGGAGTAAAAGTGCTTTGAACATGCCCGGCGCTTAATTTTTCATTTTTAACCCGAA
Organism: Ditylenchus dipsaci; assembly: GCA_004194705.1. Lineage (NCBI taxonomy): Eukaryota > Metazoa > Nematoda > Chromadorea > Rhabditida > Anguinidae > Ditylenchus > Ditylenchus dipsaci. The sequence goes on along the minus strand of SADC01000328.1, from coordinate 115,859 downwards.
AATTAAGCGCCGGGCATGTTCAAAGCACTTTTACTCATTTTTTCTAATATCAAACGCTTGTTTTGACCCAATCTTATGAGGTCAGAATTTAACCAGCTTTCTTTCTATATATAACTGTCTCTAACGTGAATTCGATCTGGACGATTTACAGCTCTATTTCATTTCTACTACACAGCGCTTAGCTCGGCACTAAACCAATCATGAATCATGATTCATGATTCTGACTATAGCAACTCTTATACTGCATTACTTTGAGAACCAGGGGTACCGTGAAATCAATACTTGACAATACTTCTGGATTGTCTAAATACCATTAAGTTAAGCCACCTTTTGACGGTCACCAATGATGTTATAGAAATGAGCGAGCTCAAGGACGATCCTTCAAACAAAATTTTATAAGTTAAAAATTAAAACTTTTGTTCAACCTCAAGTTGTTACTGGAAAGTTGGTTAAAATCTGTGCTCCTTCCATAAACTTGTGATGACACTCGCTTGCTTTGCACTGAAATTTTAATGATGAAAAAGGATCGAATCCAGACAGGTTACCTAAACCATGCCCTTGACTCTGGCTGATTGATGGAACTATTGGGTCGTCCTCTATCTTTAGGTTGCCAGAAGTGATCAAGTAGCTTTTGCACAGCAAAGCTTCTGGCACTTCATTGGCTACTGCTCTGAAAATTATTTTGCTAGTGAAGAATTGAGAGATACACAACAACTGAAGTTGCTGATGATTTTGGAGCTAAGTGCATCCTGGTCTTGTAAGTTTTCTCGTTAGTAAGTTTAATTTGGCAAGAGCGAATAAATCTTGGGTCGGGTTTCGGAACGTGAACAGCTCCAAACAGCGCACAGCTTCCTCAAGCTTGTTGTCATGAACTAAAGCTTTGTGCATCCTGAACCGCATTTCTCCAACATTGAGCACCTAAAATGTCAGAATTACGATATACCGTATTTTTCTATTAGCGCACCCGGGTTCATTATTTTTCACCCCTGAATTGTCAAATTGTCAATCAAAAAGGATAATATTTTTTTTGTCCGTAGAATATTTTTTTTGTGCGTATATTTTGAATGTCCATTGAATATTCGTTTTTGTCCGTAGATTTCTCGTTTTTGTCCGTAGATTTTAAAATTTTGCGGTAATTCAAATTTTATGGTCAGAAATGACTTGGATTGCTCAGAATCCCACCCTAGAGTGGTCGAAAGCCCTTGAAAGTTGGTTTTTCTGGGGTTTACTATAGCGGAGTAAACTTTTTGCGAAAATGTGATTGCAAATTTTTTAGTCTGAACCAACCGAACCAAATGCTCGTCCACTTGGATCAAAAATTTTTTTACGTTTTTCATGCTTCAAAACCGGTTTTCTGGACTAATTCATGCTGAAGATGGTTTGACAGAGGTAAAATGCCGTTCTGTCGGGTATTTTTTGAGTTTTGGGGAATAATTTATTTTGGTGAAATCAATTATTGCCCAAAACTCGAAAACTACCCGAGAAAACGGCATTTCACCACTGTCAAACCATCTTCAGCATGCCCAAACCATTTCAGATAACAGGTTTTGGGACATGAAAAACGTTTAAAAAATTTTGATCCAAGTGGACGACCACTTGATTTGGTTGGTTCAGACTAAAAAATTTAAAACCACCCTCAATCTGGAATTCTGAGCGATTTAGCCCATCAGACGGCAATTCTGATGCGTGCAATCACATTTTCGCAAAAAGTTTACTCCGCCTATAGTAAACCCAGAAAAACCAACTTTCAAGGGCTTTCGACCACTCTAGGGTGGATTCTGAGCAATCCAAGTCATTTCTGACCATAAAATTTGAATTACCGCAAAATTTTAAAAATCTACGGACAAAACGAGAAATCTACGGACAAAAACGAGTATTCTACGGACAAAAAGAAATATTATCCAATCAAAAATAGCCTTAACTCTAAAATCCTAGTCAAAAATAGGAGGGGGGGTTCATTATTAGAGAAGGGTTTCTTAATATAGAAAATACGGTATGTACAAACTGATGCATAGACATTTGACGATTTTCGGGACATTTTTCTGATCGAAATTTTAATTTCAGTTTTCTTCTGTATGGGACACTCGTTTAAGCCTGTCCTAACATGCCCTGGCCTACCCCAAGTCCAAGGCTCATCCTAACTAAACAGCTAAAAATAAATGAAATTAAAAAGGCGTGAATTTTAAAAAAGTGTCTCAAAAACCGCCAAATGCTCATGTGCCTCAAAAACCTCTTCAAATTGGTTTTCTGCATTTTGACGACGAATGACTGCCAGTATTTTGAGCACTTTGTCATAATACTAAAAGATGGAAATTTAATATTTTTTGGAAAAATCGGATTAAGAACAAATTACTCTTGCACTTTGGGCATAGTGAGAACAAAAAAATAAGCCCCAGCGATGCACATGTAGACAAATGCTTGCTCGTCTTCTAGCAACTGATCAGCTATTTTATGTTCCTGCAAATTGAGTTCCACAAAAAGCAGGAGGTCATCGTAGAGTTCCAACTCGTAAAGACGCTTGGTGGTTTCGAATAGGTCTATTTTCATTGGCTCAGTAAACTAGAGAGTGCTAAATTACCGTATTTACTCTATTAACCCCACATGGGGAGTTATTTCAACCCCTGAAAAATCTTGAAAGAAATTGTTGATCAAAAATGGCCCTAACTCAGAAATCCTAGTCAAGAAATGAGGGTCGGGTGTTATTAAAATAAATACGGTAAATTTTTTTCCTTATTAGAGAGTTTACCACTGAAAAAATAAAACTTTGCTCTCTGGATAAAGATTATTCAATATTAGATTTATCTAAAAAGGTCCTACAACGATGTGTTACAGAAACGTTTGAAAAAGCAAAGCATTACTTCAGAAATTTTAAATGGTTTGCGAGACATACTAATCAAGATTTTTTGTGGAATAATATATACCGTATTTACTCTATTAAACGGGCACTCTCTAATAACCGGCCCCTCAACTTTGAGGACTTATATCTCGGAGAAGAGTGAATATTTTGCGAAGCTGTTAGATGCATTTTTTTAACTCCCACGAGCTCTATAGATTCTAGGTTTTAGATTTTAGTTGAGCACCCGGAAATCCCGAGATCGACCTCACAATTTTCAAATTTTCGAAGGGTTGAAAATTAAACAGGCATGCCCGTTTAATACAGTAATACGGTATACAGAAAGAGATTCCATACAGCACAAATACCAATAAAAATAGAATATAAGGCCACCTCAGAAAGTTCATGGTTTTTATTTCCGAGTAGCTTTGGAGAAGGGTAGGGGTGAGAGTGGATTATGCCAAGTAGCGGGCACTTTTTTGCACCTAAAATACTTCAAAAATTATTAAATACATATAAAACATATTTAACTTGCTTTTTTGCCATTTTAAAGCGCTTGTTTCTCAAACCCTCAAAAATCTGAAAAATTTCGGGCGCTCAACCAAAATCTAAAAAAGTGGAATCGTAGAACTGGTGGGAGTTAGAAAATGCATTAACAGCTTTGCAGAAAAATTTCTATGGGCTGAGATACAGGCCTCAAAGTAGGGGGTGCGAGCTTATTAGAGAAAATACGTATACACGGTGAAATAAAAATATACATTCTTTCCTTGCACAAAACTATGCACCATCATCTGTGCACTCTAAGTAGCCAGCTTTGAAGCTTATTAGGTTTAGCCTAGGCCATAATTGGTGAAGTTCTATGCTCGATTCAAAAGATTCAGATTCTGTCAGAAATTCGGGCGCATTTTTAATACCTTGACTGAGAAATTGGCCGAAATTGACTTTGAAGGTCTATAGATTTATTTCAGTCTATTATCTAGCACCTCCAACAGCCCGATTAAAAAAAATATATTGGAACATGGGTAAGTAAAATCTAACAATTTTTAGCGCTTGGCTTGTTTTAACGGTGTGGCAAGCAGTGCAGGGAATTTTCAATTTTCTCGTCCTCGTACTTCGTACCAAAAATTTTCGGGACTCGTAATTCGTACTCGTCCTCGTACCAACTTTTTAAAATCGCTCGTACTCGTCTTCGTCCTCGTAGTACGAGGCTAAAATATACTCGTATTCGCCTTCGTCCTCTTCTTTTTCTCGTTCTTTGTGTTTCGCTCGTACTTTATACTAAAAAGCAAAAAAGTAATTTTTAAAAAAAAATTCACATATTTGCTTAAATGATTATATATTTTGTTGTTATATGACAATAGATTGCGATTTCCTCAAAGTAATTTCAAGATTTGACGTTTTCATTTGAAAAAAACCAAAAATATTGGTACATTGCAAATCCCTTCGCCTATTGTGAAGTGAGATCTCTGAAAAGGCTAGGTATTGAATTTCTGGCTTCGCTTGGCCACTATATTGCCATTGATGAAACAAGGGATCCTCTTTTTTAGGACGACGGTGAAAAGAATCAACGCATTGTTGATGATCACCTTGAATAACTAATCAAACGCTAGTACAGTCGAGTCTCGCTAACCCGGCACCCCGCTAATCCGGCACTCAAACGCTGAACACTCCTGATTAACTAACCCTCACTAATCCGGCAGTTGTATTAAATAAATCAATTAAACAACATTTGTATCAATATTTATTTCAATGATCTCAATTGGAAGATTTCTTCTACAAAGAACAGCTTAAGAAATAACCACAGAGTGAATTAACACATTTTTTAATGGTTTAATGTGATTTTCGATTGTTAAATTTCGTCTGAAATATCAGGTTGTCCGAAAGTTCGCGACCACCCCTAAACGTATTTGTCTTTGGTTTTTGGCAATTTGTTCAAACCTTTTTTAAAGCATAACGCTGCGTTACCAAATTATTTATCCAGGAGTAGTTTTCTTCGTGCTTTATAATAAATCTCATCGATGAATTGAATTTGCTAAAAAAGAAACCAGGCTCGGTAGAATACACCAATATAGATGGTGTTTCAAGAAATTCCCCGGTATTAAAATGGGCATAACTTTTTTATAGGCCGTTTCCGAAATTCTGTTTTCACAGATCAATTTCTCTTGACGGGCAATTTCGTTCAGTGTATAATGTACCCACTGTGGTTCGGGATTTAGCCATCCAGGGGCCACCCATAGACCAGAACCAAAGGGGGACCAAGCAAAAATCGTGTTTTTGACACTATACACTAAACAAAATGCCCGTCAAGAGAAAACGATTGGCAAAAACTGCAATTCGAAAAATGGTCTTTGAAAAAAGTTATGCCCATTTCAAAACCGGCAATATTCTTGAATTTTACCGCTATTGGATATGAAAAATTAAATTTCGGAAACGGACCTCGCATCTCACACCTCGATTTCGCACCTCACACCTCCATTGTGGCCAAGGCATTAAATACGGTTGTGATTAAAATGTCTTGGCTAATGTCTTAAATAACCCGGTTAATTCCTGAATCGTACCTAATTTTAAAAGGATATTGATTTTTAGCTGGATGCAAGAATGAGCTAATTCCGTACTTGTAATTTTTTGAGCCTCGTACTTCGTCTTCGTACCTGTTTTTGGAGCTGCACGTACTCATCCTCGTCCGTGTAGTACGAGGACGAGTGCGAGGACGAGTACGAGGATGAGTACGAGGACGAGTACGAGTACGAGGACGAAAGACGAGGACGAGTTCCCTGCACTGGTGGCACACCAAGATAAGCACCACAATAATTGCAAGAATAACGACTGTAAGATGAGAGAATGTGAAAATTGAACTGCGGGATCTGCGCCGGATTGCATGGAATAGCATGCTTTTTCAAAAACAATCGTCAAAATCAGAATACTTGTGATTTTTGAAGACCAAACTGTCAAGACAGAACTGGCAAAAGCCTTCAAAATCAAAGAAATCAAAGATGAAGCGCAAATCTTGCAGTTCAAATCTTACAGTCTCTTGTCTAACTGTTGCAAAACTTACGGCGCAATTTTTGGATCGCCTACCCTATTTTGCATATCCTGAGATGCAAATCTTGCAGTCAGTGTTGTGCATTTGGCTCGTTCGCGAGCGAGCAGCTCGCGCCCCTTTCGTAAAAGCACGCGAGCAGATCGCTCGCCAAATAGCTAACTTGGCGAGCCGTATGGCTCGCGTGCCATATGGCTCGCCAATTTAAAGAACAAATGATAAGAGCTCTTTAGCTCGCGACCCATTTGGCTCGCATCTATGATAGCGTATGGTTTGGCTCGTGGAAAATAGTGTCAGTTGAAAAAAAGCCAAAATCTTGTTTATTTTTTTCATTTTTTCAATTTTTTGTCTGATTTTTTTGCAAACATTAAGCTAGCAATACTTATTTTGTCTTTTTTTGTCCTTAACAATAAATTGACGTTCAAGACTCACATAAAAGCGCGAGCCGAACCACTCGTTTTTTGCGATACAAATGGCTCGTACGGTTTTTGGGTCGCGTTCGGCTCGCTAAAAAAATAAGTACGCGAGCTAATTGGCTGATACATATAAATAAAGGCGAGCCATATGGCTCGAACCCATATGGCTCGATAGGACATTCGATTTTGGCTCGCGAGAGCCAAATGGACAAGACTGCTTGCAGTGCATAAAGATGTAGAGCAAATCTCGAGCGCATTTCTTGCAGTTTGAATCTCACAATTTCTCAGATTGCATTTTAAAAGGGAACAGGACGATTGATCCCCGCTGATTGATCGCCGCCGATTGATGCGCCGCCGATTGATCCCCGGCCGATTGATCCCCGTTCAATTAAAAAACGTAGTGAATAAAATAGGTAACCCGGTAATTTCACATAAAGTTCATTTATCAAGGTTTTTAATCAAGAAATGACAGTAAAAGTTTTCTTATACTAAATTGTGTGTCGAACACGGTTCGAAAATACCAAAAAAAGGATTTACTGAATCAAATATCCAGTACCTGGCTAGACACGTTTTCTAAATGTCTACCGATTCCAAAACCTAATTGTCTGGATTCACCGGAAAAAATTGCCTATCAGTCTAACTTTCACTCTCATTCGCACTCTCACCCTCAGTGAAAATTTCGCGGAATTTAAATTTTTAGTCTGACCAGTCAAACCAAGTGGTCGTTCACTTGGAGCAAATTTTTTTCACTTTTTCGGGTTTCAAAACCTATTATCTGGACTAATTCGGGAATGCTGAAAATGATTTGATAGTGGTAAAACGCCGCTTTCTCGAGTAGTTTTTGAGTTTTGGTAAAATCGAGTTTTGGAAAAATCAATTAGTCTCTATATGTGTTCATGCCGACGTCGAAAAAAAATATGCCTTGGTCCTCCCAGTTGATTTTTTCCGATTTTTTCGATTTTTGCCTTGGTCCCCCAAGCTGATTTTTTCCAAAAAAAATTGTTTTTAAATTGTCTCAAATATAATTTAAATACACTTTTTGTGTTAAAAAATACACATTTACGAGACTACCCTAAGATTGTTTAGATCGTTATGTCGGACCCAGGTTGGCCGCTGCACGACTCAAACCAGCACATTTTTTGTAGAAAAAGATTGATGTAGTTATAGGTTAATATAAAAAACCATAAAATTTGCGCAGGCAGACTAATACTTTTGTGAAAAAATTGTTTTCTGAGACAATCAGAAGAAAAAAATTTGCGGGAAAAAATCAACAGGGGGGGGCAAGGCATATTTTTTCGGCGTCGGCATGAACACATATAGAGCCATCAATTATATTCCAATACTCAAAAATACCATAGAAAACCTTATTTTACTATCATCAAAACATCTTCAGCGTGTCCGAATTAGTCCAGAAAACAGGTTTTGGAACATAAAAAACGTAAAAAAAAATTTGCTGCAAGTGGACGACCACTTAGTTGGTTGTAAAACCTCTATTAATATGGCCCCCTCGACTTTGAGGGTCCGTATCTTGAAGCAGAGAAAATATTTTGCAAACCTGTTAATTGCATTTTCTCAACTCCCACGAGCTCTACCGATCCCGATTTTTATATTTTAAGTTTACACCCACAAATCTCGAGATCGACCTGAAATTTTCCTGATTTTGAGAGGGTTAAAAAAATCCGGCCGGCTTAACTAATAGAGGTTATACGGTAGTTAGTGCATGGATTATCTATAAGAACTGAAGTTGGATCATAGAAAAATATTCTAAATTTTCAAAGTTCTTTACAAGACGAAAATATTACTACCCGGGTACCACTACACTACCTGAGTTTCCTTACTTGGGTACGACTACCTGGGTACAACAAAAACCAAGTGGTCGTCCACTTGGAGCAAAATTTTTTTTACGTTTTTCATGTTCCAAAATCTCTTTTCTGGACTGATTGGAGTACGCTGAAGTTGGTTTGATAATAGCAAAATAAGTTTTTGTATAGTATTTTTTGAGTATTGGGAAGTAATTGATTTTATCAAAACTAGGCACTAGGCATACTTGGTTAAAGACTTGTTCAGGTAGTCCTCCATGGTTTCTTTCTTCGATATTTTCAAAGTGATTAGAATTCAGAATTTTTGGTAAAATGACATGACATTTTTTAATTGAACGGGGATCAATCGGCCGGGGAACAATCGGCCTGGACCCATTTTAAAATCATATGATTTCAAATTTTATTTCTCCAGTCTTGCCACGCCGTTTTAACAGCCTCGCTTATAAGAAAGTCTTTTATAAAAATGTTGAAGGTATAGACGTCTCCCAAAAAAAACGTTTTTTTCGGAAAACATTTCCTAATTCAAAACTTCTGCATCTTAAAAAAAATGCCTGCGTAACATCACCCTAATGATATTGGGTTTGACTGTATTCACTTGTTTGGCCCTGCATCTTTGTTATACCTTTATTTAAACGTGTTTGTGTTTATTTGCTCAATAATAAGTACTATTGAAAATTGCATCAACTGCTGTGAAATTCGCACTCAATGGTTATAATGGGGTTGGTCATTGGATGTAGATTACATGACTGGATAGCTCCTTTGTCGCTGCTGTTGCTTTGCAGCCCTCTTTTGAGGTCACTACTATTGCTGCTACTGCACAAATGGACGGAATAGTGATGATGTTCAAATTCTGCATTAGCCTCATGCTGGGGAGGTATAATTGATTGAAATTTTTTAATAAAATCATGTTGTCCTGATAATAAGCTAATATTTTAATATTTCCGTGGAGGGTAGGGTCAAATACCTCACTGTGCAAAAAAATTCTAATAATGACCGAATATTTTTTCTGCTTTGTTTCTACCATGTTTTAAGCATTTTAAACTAAAATTAGCTATGGGGGTGTGATTGTTTGGTTAAAAGAAACCTAAAATTGTTTGAAACCCAAAATGTAACCTTAGTAAAGTTAATATAACCCCAAAAATGTAACCCCCACAAGACAAATTTTCGCGAAAAATGAATTTCTGGCAAAAATATTCAAAACATCGTATAAAAACACCATAGATAAAATATTATAGAAAATTTTACTGTTTCTGTTGAATAGTTAGTATTTTCAAGCATATTCACGTTTTTTTATTACGTTAAGGAATGTTTCTGTTTTTTAACTTCTTTTGCAAACGAAAAATTGTTATGGGAGATAACTGTTTTCCACCCTCGCCTGCATAATAAATTAGAGTTTCTGTTTGTCTTTTCAATTCAAAACTTTGTAGTTGTTATTGCCCGCGACAAAATTGTGCAGAGAAAGCAGGTTTAGTTGCGATAAAAAGCTTAAGCTTTGTTTCTCATATTTGTTTTGGGCATGCCTTTTTTGAAGCTGATTTATTCCTTTTTAAATCAGTTACAAAAGCGGGAAAATCAGCTGCAAAAAAGGTTATGCCCATTGGTTTTTAATTCTGTTTGGGTATTTTTTGATATTTTGCAGGTAATAATTTTACAGCCTTTCGCTATCTTAACTTTTTCGCCATTGTTACATTTTACCAGCATTTTTTGAAAATTTTAATTTAAAAAAATTACAATTTTTTCTATTTTCTTGATCCGAAACAGTGGCTGTCATTAAACCGGCCCATGTACCATTTTGAGCTCTAGAACAAAAAGGTTGTTTTCAATTAATAAGTTTGTAGTCTTGATGTATTGTGTACTTTGTTTTTTTTTGGTGCTATCGTAATGTTTAGTAACCCTTTTGAAACTTTTAGGTTATATCACCTTTTGTTTTATTGTTGCTTTGTTGTAGCTTGTAGCCATTTCTAATTGACCTTGTTTCAGATGGACCAAAAAAGGTTCTAGACAGGAAACTACAAACTTTTAAATTGATTTAAATAGTGCTCATGGCCTTCTTGTTTGTACCTATTAGTCTCGCCAGCTGTGCTTTAGAATGTTCTCTAAATTTAAAAATTTTATTTTTATTTGCTAGAATTTTTAAAAATTGGCTCAAATTGTTTTAACACACGAAAATACCCTTTCATCCCACCAAATTCTACAAACTTTTTGTTATAAGTTAAAATTTTGCTATTAATAGCCAAGCTTAGGCTAGCCAAATAAGGCAAATTTAGAATTTTTCTATTTTTTTAGAAAACTTCCAAAAGTTTATCAGGAGCCAATTTTTTTATTTCTAATTTTGGAAAAAACTTCAATTCTGCCATATTGTCGTATCTGGCTCATTTTTCGCCTTCATCCCCCTACTGTTTTTTCGTTTTTATGTTTTCAGTTATGACTATGACGTGGTCTCCCGTTATGCGTGTTCTAAATGTTTGACTTTTTACTCAGAATTATTCCTTTCTAAATATAATTTTGAAACAAAAACACCAAAAATAGGCCAGATTTGACAAGCTATCAATTTTTGTACGCTCAAAAGCTAATATAAATTGTTTTTGCTTGCATAGGCTGGGAGTCTGCAAGGCTTCAATTAACTAAAAAATATTGCAAAAAAGTTATAAACGATCATGGACAATTTCGACAGATCTCTGAGCCATATTATCGGGCACATTCCAGAATATTTGTGGAAATATTTACATCCAGCAATTCTAGTACAAATTAAATGAATTTTAAAAAAATTTGAGTAACTTTCAAGTTTTTGCCTAACTTTTTAAACACCACTTTACAAAAATAGCTTGAATGAGGCAAATACGTTTTTCAAACAAATCAAGGTCTGTCTCAGCCAGGGTATGAATCATTTAGATTCATTGGTTAGCCCACTTTCACCCAATGCAAACACAAAGCTTTAGAAATAGTGGCGAGCAGGCCCACTTTTTAGCCGAACCATCGGCTGATGTCTTTCATACATACACACCCAACCATCAACTTGTTTTTTATTGTCGTTTGGTGGCTCCACTTCCGCTATGAGCCTAGTCCCTCCCTACTCACCATTATTCATCTGATGCTAATGTGATTATGCTGTTTTAGGTGCATCATTTTATTTCCCTATTAGCTGGACAGGCCAATTGCCAATCACCATTTCCTTGTGTCTGATCTCAATTCTCTAATTTAAATTGTATTTTCGTTAAACATGGCTCAGTATGACTATTGGCCAAGGTATGGCATGGACAATTACAGGTATGCTATTAAATTGTCAACTAATAATTTAAGAGTCCATGAGAATTCTTTGGAAACTAAACTGTTTCTACCATTGATATATTTGACTTAACACGGGAACGGCTGTACGTCTGATGGTATGTCTTTGTGCAGAATTTCACGCTGAGCACGATGGTGAAAAAAAAATTGAAAAAAAAAACTCTACAGTGGTCAGCGGCCTTTGCGAACCATCAATGTCACGACTTTTGCCTATGCCACTTCAAAGAGTAAAGAATGCCACTGTTTTAACATATTTTTTATATTTCATGTGCAAAAGAAAGCGCAGATTGCGAGCTTTCAAATGACATATTGTGGAGGTATTTATGACAATCATATGAAAAATTTTTGGCTCACAGTAACCATTGTGGTTTTTTTCAAAAACGTTGTTCATACAAAAATATGTACAAATAAATGTGGAAACGCGTTTTTAAGTTCATGGTTGATACTGTTCGACAGAGCAAGAAAAACTGCACCAGACAGTGATTTAAAGTAGCCTGCAATCAAGCTTTTCGAGTGTTGAGCAAAGGTTCAAAAGTATATCCCAAAAGGCATCTTGACCTGAAACTTCGATTTTGCTACATAAATCTGAAATTCTGACACTTGATTCGAGTTCAGCATGGTCGATTTACTTAAAAAACTGTCAATTGATTATCACAATCATTGTCAAATTTCAAATTCCGCTCGAGACAAAAATTATTTGAAATTTGAAAAATTTTGAATTTAAATTTTTTTTGTCTCGAGCGGAATTTGAAATTTGACAATGATTGTGATAATCAGTTGACAGTTTCCCAAGTAAATCGACCATACTGAACACGAATCAGGTGTCAGAATTTCAGATTTATGCAGCGAAATCGAAGTTTTAGGTCAAGATGCATTTTGGGATTTACTTTTGAACCTTTGCTAAACACTCAAAAAGCTTGGTTGCAGGCTACTTAAAGCACTATCTGGTGCAGTTTTTCTTGCTCTATCAAACAGTATCAACCATAAATTAAAAAAACGGCGTTTCCACATTTATTTGTACATATTTTTGTATGAACAACGTTTTTGAAAAAAAAAAACACAATGGTTTCTGTGAGCCAAAAATTATCATATGATTGTCATAAATACCTCCACAATATGTCATTTGAAAGCTCGCAATCTGCGCTTTCTTTTGCACATGAAATATAAAAAATATATTAAAACAGTGGCATTTTTACCTCTTTGAAGTGGCATAGGCAGAAGTCGTGACATTGATGGTTCGCAAAGGCCGCTGACCACCGTAGAGTTACTTTTTTCCAATTTTTTTTTCACCATCGTGCTCAGCGTGAAATTCTGCACAAAGACATACCATCAGGACGTACAGCCGTTCCCGTGTTAAAAGTGCCCCGATTTATCGAAATAATAACAGATACTTTTAACAGTCATTTGGAAACTAACAAATTTTGCGTAGAATTTAACCCCAAATCACGTAGAGATTCCCGTTTTTGTCTAGCGAGAAATCCAGAGTACCTCAGTTTTTCAAAATCCCGATTTTACTTCACGCATTGGATTTAAAATGCTAAGCCTAGTTCCAATCAGTGCATTTGACATTTTCATCTGAATTTATTTTGATGAAGAATTGAACATTAAAGGAAACACAGCAATTTGCAAAATACGGATTAGCGCTAGACCACCCTAATTACGGTGCGTAGCCTTTTGGCCCCTTTTTCCCATTTGGGAAAAAGGGACCAAACGCCTTAATAAGGCGTTTGGCCCCTTTTTTCCCGAATTTCAAATTTTTTATGTGGCGCCATTTCAAACTCGTCATAATTTTGTTATTTAGTGTGGATAATCAATTTGTACAGTGGGCCTTGATGATTTCATTGTTTTTTCTCGATGATAGGCATCTTGTCCCCCTATTGATTTTCCATGTTTTTTTGCCTCGGTACCCCCTGATGATTTTTTTGGGAGCACCCGATCTGCACTAGAACCGGCATGAAGATGTCGGAACAAAAATAAAAGCGGTGGCCAGTGTTTTTCTTTTCGGAACGGATGAAGTTGCTGTAGCCTTCATTTGTTTTTTTCGTATAGTATCAAAAGAACTGAATAAGACAAAAAACTTTATTCCGTTAACCATAACATACCAATTCAAGCAAACATAATACCAACCATAATATCAACAACAAAGAGGTTATAAACTGAAACGTCCTATTCTTTCATTTCTTGTCTGACATCTAAACAAGAACAAACACTGGAGACATAGTGACCATTATCAAAATTAGGGCTGATGACTTTAATATTCCGCTCCACTCTCAATTTTTTTAAGATACGAATTCCCGAAAAAATACACACTAGGTTGCCGAATCATCAAGGCCCCACTGTTCAAATTGATTATCCACACTAAATAACAAAATTATGACGAGTTTAAAATGGCGCCACATAAAAAATTTGAAATTCGGGAAAAAAGGGGCCAAACGCCTTATTAAGGCGTTTGGCCCTTTTTTCCCAAATGGGAAAAAGGGGCCAAACGCCTCTACGCGCTAATTACAACGACAATTTTTTTGAATTATTTTTCGTTTATTATTTAAAATTTTGACCCTAGTAGCGAATACCACCCCCCCCCACAATTTTCACCTTTTTTACTTAAGTAAAAACTATCCAAATTATGTCCCAGACCGCGAAGATATGCGTAAACTCTTTATTAGTTACAACTACCGTACGCTGGCCTACCCTAAGCCTAAGGGCTAAGCATAAACTTGTTGTTTGCAAGGGTAGTTACAGCAATTTTAAAAGGTCGGATTTTCGGGAGGGGGGGGGGTATTTGCTACTAGCGCCAAAATTTCTTTAAAATTTTGAGCCATCAACTAGTCGAGCCCAACGTCGCTTGACAAAACCAGATCGGACAAGTTAGCCGACTATTGGGGCTCTTGTCTTTTTATTGTGTGATCAAGAATAAGCCCAAACTACTAAATGAAATTTCTTTTTAAATGCTTGCAAAATAATTATTGACATAATTAGGGTGGTTCCACGCGAATTCAAATTGCTGTGCTTATAAAGTTTCATAGTCCTTTAAGTTAGGTGTTCTGTGTTTGCTCTTAAAGTCGCTCACTTGCAGCTATGTAATGCCAATAGAGAAAACCTTTGACTCTATTGGCTCAACACCTGGATGCAGCACTACTGGCATCACTCCATAAGCCTTTCCCTCATCTATATTCTCTTAATTTATGCTGGTCAAAAAGGTGAGGTACAATGCATAACTGTATTTATTTCTATTTGATTATTTTAGTTTATGGATTCACGTAAAGCCCTGGCCCTGGACGGGCCTTGTTTGGTGGAACCTGGGTTTGGCAGTGTTCTCACTGATGGGCATGGTCAGAATGGCTCCTGAGATGTGGTGGTCTATCAACTCCAATTCTCTAACTTACTCTATTTGCACTGCCTCGTTTGCACAGGTTGGTGTGTGCTACACAAACTTACTTATTTTCTGACAAATTCATGACCAATTTTTTGAATTTTTGAAACTAATTTCAGATTTACCGACCTTTGAAATTAATTGTTCGTTTAAGGGCGTGACTGGCTTTTGGACTGAAAACTTTGCCATGTCCAAAGTGTTTGAACTGGCAGACACAGCCTTTATTGTGGCCAGAAAAAGGCCGCTTATTTTCCTGCATTGGTACCACCATGTGACTGTGTTGGTCTACACTTGGGTCAGTCATTTTTTTACATACCGTATTTCCTCTAATAACTCACCCTGCTCTAATAACTCACCCCCCCCCTCAACTTTGAGGGCCTATATCTCAGCTCAGAACAAATATTTTGCAAAGCTGTTTATTGCGTTTTCTTAATTCCCACGAGATCTACCGATTCCAGTTTTTAAATTTAATATTTTCACCCAAATCTCGAGATCGACCTCAAATTTTTCCAATTTTCAGCGATCCAAAAAAATAACTCACCCGGGTGAGTTATTAGAGGAAATATGGTATATCCGTATTTTCTGTATTAAGTCCGCGCGGTAATTATTGTTCAACCCTTAAAAAAGTGTGAAAATTTTGAGGTCGATTTCGAGATTTTCGGGTGCTCAATCAAATCTGAAAAGTGGATTCAGGAAAACTCGTGATAATTAAGAAAACGCAAAAAACAGGTTTGCAAAATATTTTCTCTAGGTTGAGAGATGAGGTCCGTAGGGTGGGGAGTTATTAGAGAGGGGGGACTCAATAAAGAAAATATGGTGATTTAAAAAAGTATCCAATGCTTTTGGGGACATTTTGTACAGAGATTACAATAAAGTTATATTGTAGCATGCCTACAAAGACCACACAGCCTCTGGCAGATGTTTATCTTCATGAACTACACTGTTCATGCTTTTATGTAATCACTTTTTAATTTATAAAATTAACCTTGTTTTATATTGTTTTTAGGTACTCTTACTATGCCCTGAGAGCACTTCGAATGCGTTTGCCTAAATATGTGGCTATGTTCATCACAGGTTAGTGCTGCTGGAGATGGTTTACTTAAATTTGAAAAAATGAACATGATAATTGTTTCAGTGTTGCAAATAACCCAGATGGTTTTTGGAGTAGCCATTGGTATCTCTATCTACCGTATCAAAGGCTGCGGGAGGGCAATGTCAACAGACCTGGTCCAACCTATACTTCTCCTTCACCATTTACTTCACCTACTTTTGGTAAACAAATTATAAATTGGCAAAGAAATTAGAAGATAAAATTTTAAAGGGAGGGTACATATCTTGTCCGTATCTGGTTCCGCATGGAAATCGTGTTAATTCAAATTCAAACACATTTGAAGGTTGCTGGTTTGATTTCCTCTGCCCTCACGCTTTATTTTTTTAATATTTTTTTTGTGATTAAGTTAAACACCATGTGTTCTAAGGCTAAAAATTATCAATTTATTGAAGGGAATCATTTCTAGAATCGATCTTTTGTCATTAACAGCCTTAATTTTACTATTTAGTGCATATCACACTATAAAATAAATAATTCTTACCTAGGTTTAGGCTCTAACTTAGCTCAAGTAATCGTGCATCTATTTTGTTGTGCTCCCAAGAGACTTAAGATAATTTGATACCAAACTCGGAAAAAGTGTTAAAAAATAAAGTGTGCGGCGGAGGGATTTGAACGAGCGACCTTCATATCTGTTTGAATTCAAACGATTTCCATGCGGAACCAGATACGGACAAGATATGTACCCTCCCTTTAAATTCAAAAAATAAAATTATGGCAAATGTTCAAATTTTCGCACAAAGAGTAGGCAAATACAGCAACCACATATTTGTCACTATTTTGTCAACTTAGTGACAAACACTACAAGTAATATAAAATGCCTCCAAATATAGCCTTTTATTTGTGACTTTTAAGCATACATTTTTAGTACTTTTTCGTTTCTCCAGTCCCATAATTGCAAAATTATATTTTGAAATGGTAAATAAAATTTTTCTTTGTTCAGTTATTCTGCAACTTCTTCTACCATGCTACCTGAAGCGCAACAATAAGTATGTGGGGGTCACCAACAAACCTCACTAAGTCTGCAAATGGATTGATCAGCCATGGTAGTCTCAAACAGCCTGCAGCCCTCACCAATGGCTCCTTGTCATCCAATGGAGATTTGCCTGCTGCAAACGAGTACAAACAAAAGGCCAATCGAGATATGCTCTTCCGTCTTCGGATGAATCTGACAATGCATCAGGATTTAGTAAACTGAGAAGGGCTTCCGCTGTAGCAGCAAATGCAGCTCTGACAGCGCGTCAGAGAAAGAGGGATCAGAAGATGTAGATACGAAGAAGGCAAATCACAGTTAAGTGGTCCGATGGCATGTTATCAAATAGATCATATTATATTATACCATTTAATAGGATGCAAAATTGTCATTAAATCAGGGCTCCCAGACGCGCTTATTCATAAGAATTGCCCTTATTTTGGGATTCCAAAGCTTATTTTTTGAAGAATTTACGTCAGATAATTTTACGTCAAAAAGAATTTTATAAGAATTTACGACAAAACCTTATATGTTGTCGCTAAAAGACAATAAGCATTGGATAAAATAGCAAATTTCGAAAATGTCCTTATTTAAGCAAATTTCATTGTTTTTGAAATTTTTATCTTGGAACTCTGAATGTAATTGATCAGTGGGTTATGGGTAAAAATCCTCCCGCAAAAATCCCCCAGCAAAAATCCCCCCAACAAAAATCCCCCTAGTAAAATCCCCAGCAAAAATCCCCCCACAAAATCCCCCAGCACAAATCCCCCCAGAATAGAAATTGAAATTAAATGGACATTTATTCACGGACCCGGACTTAAAATAAGCAAATTATTGTCAATATTATCAATTTGTTAATCAAAATTGGGACCCTAAACACGGTTTGATAATACCAAAATATCGGTTTTGCTATTCGGAATCCCCGCATCGAGCTAGAAAAATACCTTAACTGTCTGAGGGTACCTGAGGCTACCATGTAAGCATCTTAACCGATGCTGGCAGCAAACACCAATTTTCTAACCAAACAGCTTCAAAATTCCTATTTCGTTACTTTAGCATAGCAACACCTATAATTCAACTTCCCAAGAATTGGTAGTAGGGCATCTTAATAGTTGTACTGAAATGGTAGAACTTAGGTGGTGGAACTTGGGTAGTACTACCACGGCAGTGATACTCACCTAGTAATATCCAGTTATCAGGTATACAGGTGGCTTTACCTAGTTGGTTAGGATATCCACATAGGAGTTAGGTCCTTTAGGCATTGCGAGTTAACTTTATACTTAAAGTATTGTGAGTAAAACCAATGACTATACTACACCCTCCAGGCAATAAAGTCATTACCTCGTTCATGCTTCGGTACTCCGGTTTACATCGGCACTGGGACGTCTTTAACTATAAAAAGTGTTCATGACATGATTTTGGTTAGAATACCGTGGTTTGAAATACATTTGCTTAGATACATTTGCCTCACTTCAATTTTTATTCTGGGGGGATTTTTGTGGGGGGATTTTTGCTGGGGGATTTTACTGGGGGGATTTTTGTTGGGGGATTTTTGCTGGGGGGATTTTTACGGGGGATTTTTACCCATAACCGATCAGTGTGTGTACCGTATTCCTGTAATTAACGCCCCCCTGTAATAAACGCCCCCCTCGACTTTGGAGGTTTGTATCTCGGAGCAGAATAATTTTTTCGAGCCGATTTTTATTGGGTTTTCTTAGTTCCCGCGAGCCTTCACGATTCCATGTTTTGGATTTTAGTTGAACACCCAAAAATTTGAAAATGACTCTAATAAACGCCCCCCTAGAGGTCGATTGAAAAAATAAACGCCCCGGGGCGTTAAATACAGGAAATACGGTATATTTATGTATGATAAATAAATAAATAATATTTGTTTAATTTGACTTTAGTAATCTTAAGTTCTGACGAGTTAAAAGCACAGCGAAGAGAGAGATATGTAGACACAACTGACAAAACAACACAACACCACTAAAAGGAAAAAACCAACAGAGGAAAAATGATGGTAATTTCTGAATGAGATGAATTTCTGAATCAGACATATACCATAATAGCAAAATTATTGAAAATTGATGTTGTATTCTTTAAAAATTTACAAAGACTTTCAGCCCGAAAAATCCGCTTTAGATAGTTGAGAATCGAGTCAAGAAATCCCGTCATAACGGCATGTCCGATCTAACGGTACTTCAATCATGTGCCCGGAGGTGCCTGTAGTTTTTGCTGTGTTTTTGTAGTTTGTTTTTCTATTTAATTCGCTTTCGGTGGTTTTTTTTATTAGAAAAAATACTCAACATATATTTAATTTTTTGAAATATTTCGTTAGTATCCCGAGCAATATATTAGTACAGGGATGTCCGAATTTTTGAACTATTTCTTTTGCTCATAACTTGTTAAATACCGTATATGCTCTATTAATTAGACACCCCCTAAGTTCAAAATCGTGTTTTTGGCATTGTGTTTCTGACCGACTTTTGATCACTTCTCTCAGGCAAGTCACCAACCATTTGATAGCTCATCTTTCTAGCTACAAAATGGGTGGTAACTTGCCTGAGAGAAGTGATCAAAAAGTGGGTCAAAACACAATGCCAAAAACACGATTTTGAACTTAGGGGGTGTCTAATTAATAGAGCATATACGGTATGCGTTATTTCTGCGAGAACTCTTTTTTGTTCAATAAAGGAGACACATTATTTGTTATTTTATGATAGAAATTTTGATTTTCTATGGTCGCTTAAAGATTTCGTAAATTTTTCAAAAAAATGTTTCATAGGCGAACCACTCAACTCTTGCTGAAATTGCGTCCGTGAGTTCAAGAAAGGAGTGTAGAGCGAGCACACATGGGAAATACTGAGAAAATATTAGACTTTGTTACGATCGATCGTCGATGATAAAGAAAGGTTAGTCCGTGATCTTTGTTCCTATTTAATACGACATGCGTATTGAAGCTATTTTTTTTTTAAATCAACGAAATCTTAAACCAACCATCGAAAATCAAAATTTTTATGATAAAATAACAAACAAGGTGTCAAACGAGTTTCTACTGACTCCTCTATTGAACAAAAAAGAGATCTCGTCGCAATAACGCATATTCAATAAGCTATTAGCAAGAGAAAGAGTTCAAAAAAATTGGACAACCTGTATTGTTACGTAGTGATGATTCTTTAGTTTTGCCTTTTTTCATTTCATTTATTTAGAGAAATAGCAGCTGTTATTTGGGATGAGCTGTTTTGATCGTTTTGCATTTAATGAAGACTTAACATAGAAAATAATTAAAAGTGCAGGCCTGCTTTCCAAGCTAACCTTTTTTAACCCCCACATCAGGTGCCTCATTGAAAAAAGAAAGACCCACATGGTTAGCTAAAATAGATAAGTGTTGCTAGCTTGAAGCAGTGGAAAACACAAAGAATACCCAACAGGTGATTAATTTATATGGCAATGGTGAACATCAAGTCACGAGATTTTGAGCACTTTACCAAGGTCGTTGTTTTTGATATTTTATGATAAAAAAAGATTTTGCACGTATTAAAGCAAAAATATTTGCTTTTCGCCCACAATGATATAATAAAGAGTAATGTAAATGAAAAAAAGCACGGCCACAATTCCGCCGGAGACAATTCCGTGAAGGATAATTCCGCGACGAATAATTCCGCGGAATTTCCATTTTCGACGTCTCTGTTCGGAAAAAAACCTGATTCTGACACCGGATTTGTGTTCAGCATGGTCGATTACAGATTCACCATCTTTCAAATTTTTACTTTCTGTCCAATTCCAAATCCCTCTCGAGGCAAAAACGGGTTTTAGATTTGAAAGTAATTGGATATGCAATCGACCATGCTGAATACGAATCCCATGTCCTAATCAGGTTTTTTTTCCGATCAGGGACGTCAAAAATTGGAATTCCGCGGAATTATCCGTCGCGGAATCGTCTCCCGCAAAAAATTTACCAAAAAAATGTGGGCGAAAAAGTTGGGTCGCCCTGTATTTCTAATCCAATATTTTTTTATTTCTCATAGCTAGCTCCCATGTAGCTTAACCACTGTCACCGATTTTCTTGGGGAAATCGATGGGCGAGAAGCTACCTTCAAAAATGGTGCAAAAATTTGTGTCAAACTTACAACTTTTGATGCAAAATGAGAATTTCAAAAATTACCTTGCAACTGAGAATTTGAAAGCTTACTAAACAATTTAGCTGAATTTCGAAAAAATATAGGACTCACTAGAGTCGACTTTTATTGTTCGCTAAAATTTTTCTCGTGCTATTTATTTTGTTATTTTTTTATAATGAGTTGCCTTGAAGGAATGGCAGCAGGGCATGTGATTTGTTTGGATCAGATCAATCAACAAGTAATTAAACACATCACTCTATCGATGTACCGCCTTTTTCTGAGCTGCTCCTCCCCTTCAGCAGTAGCTAAAACAATTTAAAGGCTGTTTATAACTGATCCTCAAGAGGTGTATATAAGGTGAACTCCATCCCAACATATCCATCAGTTTTCTGGTTAATATTTCTGAATTTAATACAACTTTCACTCACTCCTGCACTCCTACTATGTCTTCATTCGGAATTGTTGTGGACAACCTGTCTAACACTGTGTCTGAAAACGAGCTCAAGGAAGAGTTTAGGTACTACTTTTATCAATGCTACTAGCGCTTCTACAATCGCAAATTTAGCATGTATGGACCTGTCAAGAAGATCAACATGCAACGCAAGGGCAGTGACTGTAAGCGAATTGGACAAGTTTTTTCGAAATTAAAAAAGATTGGTTTAGGTATGGCCACCATTGAGTTCGATAGTGACAAGGCTCGCCAGGTCAGCTGAGTTTTGTTTTAAAGACCAGGCCGACAATATAACTAAAAACTAAAAATTAATTTTATTCTATTTTCTCAAACAACCCCATCCTCTCCCTAGTTCAAAAAGCATGTTTAAAACATTGTGGTTTGACCTTTTTGTGGATCGCTTTCAGGCAAGGGTGGCAGTCAAAAACACAATGCCAAGAACAAGATTTTTGATGGGGAGGCGGTTTTATCAGAGAAAATAGGACAGCAGAATTTTAACAGTAGAATTTATACTTTCAATATGGATAGCTTTAAATTAAAAAAAATTAAATTTATAAATTTATTGATAAATTTGTATGCAATAATTATTTATCAGTATTATCTTTGGTTCAGAGTGCCATTCACTGCATGAACACCAGGAGCTCAAAGGTCGTCTTATGCACATCCACCCCTCTAAGTAGTGCTGTAAACTGCTCCTGAGTGTATTTATTATTATGATGGACAAGCACTGTAACAACTTTGATTTAAATTTTGTGTATTGCTTATGTATATTTATAAGTATGGATAAATTGATAAAAAAAATACTTCCAATTTAGTCTTTATGATTAGCTCTGCTTTGATTTTTTGCAGTATAATGTAAAAAGCACTAAAACATTAAAAAAATTTTGACAAAAAAATCGAAATTTTTTGGCTCCCACAAAATTTTGCTGGAAGTCGGATGGCTCAGCTCTGCGAGTTTTCAACATTTTATTTTGAAGGTTTTTCCAAAAATTAAAACTTTCAAATAGTTGAAGAAAAAAGGGAATTATTTGAATCAGACTACGACCAATATCGATTGTGGCATATCTATTAGCCATCCATTCTCCACTATAACAGATTTTCTGACCGTTTTTCGAAGTTTCTTTACTAAATTAAGCTCAAATCATGTTCTGGTATTTTTAACACATCATTTTCTTTTCTGCGAGCAAAAAATTTATTGCTTTAAATGAGTGCTTGAGAAGAACACATCAACATTGTTTATTTGAAATCCACTTTTTATAAATAAATTAAGGAAAGTAGAGCTTCACTAATTGCAAAAGTTAAGCTCAAAATTTGGGTCTTTTGGAGTGGGCGAAAGCCACTGACTTAAGTATTGGGGACATACACACACAACAACACATACAGACTGAGCATAACCACATAAATAAAATAAACAACAAAAATACTGATTGGATCAACCAAAACCAGTGGACTTGCCACCTGGCGGCTGGATCACTTTTGTGGCTGAACGCTGGGAGGATCGTTGACGACTGAATATCTGAAATACAAATTTTCGCATATTTTGTAAACTTCACACATTAAAAAATTGCAAGTTTGATGGCTAATTTTTTTATTTGTTAAATCAAGTTTGATATTTTTGGAGATTTTTAAAAATCTATTCAATAATCAGGTTTTTTTTAAACTGCTCTTTTTGCTAAAAAACGGGTGGCAGAAAATTTTAAACACAATCTTTATATAGTATTTGGGTCGGGGGGGGGGGTGTGTCACACTTTTTTGTTTAAGTCTAATTTTCTGCCATTTTTGCCAATGTAATGTTGGATATCTCTGCGGAACCCTCAAGTACAATATCATGCTTTCTTTTAAGCACAAACACGTATAATTAAAATTGCTTCTAAAATTTTTTTCTTGACCTCCAAATTGGGGATGGTGGGATTAGCCTGGATTTAAGGTGAATTTTTGTGTTCAAGCCACCTTTCACCAGGTAGTGTAGGTAATGGTCAGTTAGGGTGTGTAGGTAGACAGATAGGATAGTTAAGTGCTCAGGTGGAATCTCTACAGTAAACTTTGATATAACGAGGACAGACAGGATAGGTGAGATGTTCACAGGTAGGATGGATGATCTACCGAACATAAAAGCACTCGAAAGATTTGATCTACGCGAACTACTAATATACATCAACTACTAATTTCCCGGACCATAGGAATAGTGCCCAACCACTAATGTTCCCGAACGGCATAGGCGCCGATAGGCGCCTGCAGACCCTAGTCATCAATATCAAACTAGCGGCAAATATGATATTGCAGTTGGCGACCAAATCTTAATGTTTACTTACTTCGATTTCTAGATCCCTCGCAGTGCTGCTCTAGCATTGGTCTCCACGGTTTTTTAGTTAAGTTAGTAGTAGTGGACGAGGAAGAGCCAGGTCTTGGTCTTCATCAATTATGCCGCTGCATACACTGCTGGCTACAGAAGTGCGACGGGACTGACCACTATCATCCACTTCTTGTTTCTGGTTTGCCTCTGCCCACTGCTTGCAATGACAAATTGAACGTCTGAAAATAAAACTAACTATTTTAACAATTTTTAAAGTTAAAAAACTGCCCACCTTTCCCTCAGTTGAACCATCCCGAACATAGGGTGAATTGGCTTCTAGTGGCAGGAAATAGTCTTGCGCAACCCCAGTTTTAGATGATGTTTGACCTGTTCTAGATGGCCCCACAAATTTGCCGTCAGTGTAGAGCACTTGCCCAGCACATATTGTGGTCATTGGAGTCGCACGTACTGACATTTGGTGGAAAGGTGTCAGAAGACTAGACAATTGACGACTCGAGTCCAAATCCCACAGCACAAGATCAGCATCCGACCCAACTGCTACTCTGCCCTAAAACATCAGAAGTGTTGAAATTCAGTCTGTTAGTTAAAAAAATCAGAAATTTGAAAAAAAAAAGATGGTTATAGATATCAATAAATGAATAATGAGCATTACTGTTTTTTGTTTAATAATATAGCAATAACTTTTTAAAAGAAAATTCTAGCCATACTTACCTTTCTCGATAAACGTTGAACATTTTGGCAGATTAGAACTGGTGACAGCCACAAATCGCATAGGATCTAGTTTGCCTAATTGGACCACTGCCTTCTCCCACAGCACACTCATGCGTTCTTCGATACCTGCTGAGCTGGGAATAATGCCCGAAGAGGTAGTCTTGACCATTCCATTCAAGGTGGATGCTATTTTGGTTATGTGGTGGTCAGATACACACATGCACAATGGATTGCTGTAATTTACATAGTTGGTCAAATAACATAAATCATGACGGAATTTCGGTAAAAAATGAAAGTATTCGTTCTGGTTTTATCAAAAGAAAAATAGCTTCATTATATGGACATATTTTGAGTTAGAAATGATTAACCGGATATTTTCTCACAATAAATAAAAATGTAAAAATTTTGGTAACACAGTTAAACTGCTGTAAATATCCTACTTGGCTAGCATCTCCAAAGCATCTTCACTGTGTGCTAACTGAGGACGAAGAGGAATTCTGTCAGCGGACATTTGAACTAGAAGAATCAGCACCCGAAAAAATGGCGGCCACTGGAACTTCCGCTGAGATCAGAGCCCCTTCTTTGCGGCCATCCGTAGGGCTTGACTTGCTTCTGACGAGGTGGCTGAAAGAACGGAGAATGGAGCATTTAGCAGCTGGCTGAGAACACAAACGCGATGGATCTGCTCTGCCTCCAGCTAAAAAATTAATGGTTATAAAATGAATAGATAGTGTAATTTCTTTTTATGTGAGATTTAAATTAAAATTAACACCCGTATTAAGTTAATTTTTACTAAATTCGAAGCTCTTTGCTTTCTATTAACTTTCCCTGATAGTGTTATGTGTACTATTTAGAAATAGACTTAATTGCAATGAAATACACAAAGATGAAGAGGGACTTCATCCAATGATTCATATGCTAATACGAACCCTTTCTTCTTTCTTTTGCCTCTTTTAGACACGTTTAGGAACCTTCAACTGGAAAAAGCGTCCATCTTTCTTTGCTCGCAAATTAGCTGATATTTCAAACTTAAGTGCAGTAAGGCTTTTTATGAGAGCTGTACAGCTGAGTATTTGTCCTCTAATTTTCATAAAAAAATTACACAATATACCGTTAAAAACGACGAAAATAAGGATCACTTAAATAATATAGGATACTTTGGTAACACAAAAATTGAATTTGGAAAAATATTTGATTCTTCGAAGTAAAAGTTATTGTATTTACGGCCCTCCTTGATTCAAAATAGTGTTTTCAGCATTGTGCTTTTGACTATTTTTTGTAGACTTACCTCAGGCAAGTTAGCAGTCAATTTGTAATATCGAGATGAGTTACAAAATGATAGGTAAATTGCCTTAGAGAAGTATTTTAAAAATTGTGTGAAAACACAATGCCAAAAACAGGATTCAATCAAGGGGAGGTCCTTTATTAGAAGAAATACGGTATATATTTATTTTCAAATTTATAAAAGGGTGCAGGGAATTCAGAATCAACAGATAGCTTATTTAATTATGATTTAAAGTTTTTCGTATACAGTCGACTCTCGATTTAAGGACACCCCCAAAGTCGTTCCCAGCTGGGGTCCGACACTTTTTTTAGTTCGATTTTCGAAGCTTTTTTAAAATCCGGTTTTGACAGTCTGGTCGCAAATATCGCAGGATTGCCGATTTGCGATCGCTTTTCAAAATCCAGAAACTTTTTCTTCTAAAAAAGGCAAACCTCGATTTTTAGAAGGAAAAAAGTTTCTGGATTTTGAAAAGCCATCGGCAAAATCGACATTCTTGCGATATGGCGACCAGACTGCCAAAACAGAATTAAAAAAGCTTCGAAATCGAACTAAAAATTGTTCGGACCCAGCTGGGGAACGAACTTTTGGGGTGTCCAAATCGAGAGTCGACTGTAAGTGTAAACTCTGTCTAGTTACCTTAGCTGGCCTTGCTTGCACATATATCTGTGCTGCTGAAAGTCCTTTGTGTTTTTGAATCAATCGCTTCTCCAAAGAGCAGCCATTCTTTGTTCTCAGGTAGGATACGACAGTGTGCCCCAGCTCCTTGCTGTGCTCCAACGCTTCAAACATCTCTGAATCAGAAGACAGCTCAAGAATAAAGGAATTGACGCCCTTCTCCCTACATATGATATGTTATTGCTAGGGTCTAATAATAGATATGTGAATATTACCGACCAACTGGCTCATTTCTAGACGAGTTTTCTCTCCTTTCCACTGGGACACCACCACACTCAGGCCTACATTGCACTGGGCTTTGCCAGGAATGCTGGCGCGAATACGATCAAAGCAGCTAACAGAGATTCACTTTCATTGCGAGTATATACAGTGTCAATTATCTAAATTCAATTTTATTTAAAACTAAAGTTTAAATTGACTTTACACATTATATTTTCGTGTAATCTCGATAGCCTACTCCTAAGTCAGTGCTGAGAAGTCTCGATTTATTGAGGGCAGGGTTCAACACCTCAATTTTTTACATATCCGTAAACTTTTTTAAATTCCATTTTAATTTCCATTCCCTTCAGAAGTCCTCTTTTTGTAAACCCTAATCTAGAGTGAACTGTGCGAAAAATTTTAGGTCTTGAACTTTTTAATACTGTCCTTTTACATTCAAAGACACAGTTTGCAATACCGAAATGTTTTTAGCAGAAACTACTTTTGGTGCTGTTTTTTAATGTTTTGAAAAAGCAATTGAACTAATATTTTCATTTGAGATGTACTTACAGTAGTGGTGCCTCCAGCCAAAGCAGCTTTAGTACCAGCAGAGAAATCTGCAGAAGAGCTATTTGCGGAGAATTGTGTGTGAACATCGATTCCGCGGGAAGAACCCAGCGTCCATTTGCTTCAATCACTTGTGCCCCTTCTGGTGCTTTCAACTGTTGTGATGAGATTTTTCTAGAAAAACACCGTTTAAAATGTTGGATCCAAGGAAGAATCAATTTGAGGATTAGTTTAAACAAAATTTTGAATTTATTGGACCAAAATTAACCCATTGATTTAATTTTTCTCGCTATCTATGAAAAATACCCGCTCATTTAAAGTTGGCACTTATCTTTGAATAAATTGCAGGTAAAAAATCTCAAAATTAAAATTTTAAAAATTCCCGGATTTTTTCGGCACCCTGTACATTAATTTTTAAAAACTGTCCAAAAGACCTACTTTACAATGCCGTTTTCGATCCAAATGTCAGCAGCAAACATCTCGTCATCATTGATAATCTGAGCATCTCTAATCAAAAGCACTGGTCCCACAGGCCCTCCTCCCCCGCCGGCTTCACTTCCTCCTTCTCCGAACCATTGGTAGTAGCAGCTACCATACCTCTTCCACCACCTCCCGATCCACCTCCTCCGATACTAGGTTGTTGAGGTCTGGAAGAAAATGAGGGAGCCCCGAAGTGTTCTTCCGATCTGCAGCTTCACCTGTTTGCTCTCCAGCTCCGTCCGACAGTTTGGTGGTGGTAGGCAAGGAGTTGTGGTTATTGACTGGTTGGAGAGGCTGGTGTCCCGCCCCTTCCTTTTTAATCGATGGATGCTGTTTGATGCTGTTGTTGTCTGCCTCTTCTGTGTCTATATATGTCTTTTCAGGGTTGGCTAGGTTTCCGCCTTCATCCTCCCTATGTAAATTGTGGTTTGGGGGTGGTGGTTGTCTCTGCTGCTTGTTGGATAATGTGGTAGCCATTAGAGTCATGCACAGCTTGTTCGTCATCCTCCTCTTCTTCATCAAATGGCAATTCAGGGCCTGGATCACTTAGCTGTATAGCTTGGACGCTTGCAGGGCTGAAGAAGGGGGATGAGCTGGACAAGGCATTCACATACCTACTAGCACCCCTTTTGGGAGAAAGCTGCTGTTGTTTTTCTTTTTGCAAGGAACTTTCTTGTATATGTGGTCCGGAGTGGCCGTTAGATCTATAAAATAAAGCAAGCAATAAATTTGTAAGTAGCTAAATAATATGAATGCATTTTTTCTTAATCACCATCTTAAAAGAGCACACTAGCACGCTATACCGCAAATAAAATCAAGGACACAATGTTTTTTCTTGAAAATTTACCTTGCTGATTCAAGAATAAAATTCTACCTAGTTTTTAAAAGTAGTGTAACATTCAACGTTAAACGAGTGAAAACAGGAATAGTTGAACGGAATTGCTGGTTCTCGCACTTTTTGAGTGTTAGCGCTGGTGTACCCCTTTAATTTGTGTGTTTAAGCACTCATGATAATTTGAAACTTTTCTGAAATCTCGTAGTCATGAGATTTAAAGCCCACAAACTTTTCAAATTCTAGAATCAATTGCTTTTTGTGCTCAAATAAAGAGTTAGTTGAATTTGGGTCGCCCTGTATGTAGTGAACACTTAAAATAGTTGACACATATTGCGGTAAACACACAACAGCAAATAGATTTTTTTGGGTAGGAAGAGCAAATTGACCAACCTAGTTCGGTGGGC
This sequence comes from Ditylenchus dipsaci, assembly GCA_004194705.1. Lineage (NCBI taxonomy): Eukaryota > Metazoa > Nematoda > Chromadorea > Rhabditida > Anguinidae > Ditylenchus > Ditylenchus dipsaci. Next base: position 86,973 of record SADC01000328.1, on the reverse strand, counting down.
TGTGAACAGCCCCTTTTAAGTGTTCCACTTGTTGAATGGTTGTCGGACTCAATTCTTCGGATGAATAAGAGGAAGAAGAGGATGCTTTAGTGTCTTCGCTAAAGTGCTCAGGCCCTGGCTCGGAAATGAGCGCTATTGAAGGGGATGGATGCAAACATAGGTCTTCAGGTACATCCTGCCTGCTGCAGCTCGAGGGTACTGAAGTAATCTACTTAAAAATGTGTTTGTAAAGAAGTAAGAAATCTAACCAATTGTGGTAGACTCGGTATCTGATGACGAGTAAACATTTTTGCATATTCAATTGCTCTTTCTCACCGTTCAAAATGACTTTTTCTTAGTAACAGGTTTTCTCGCATCTAAAAACAAAATTGAAATGGCCACTTTGTTAAATTGATTACGCAAAGTTAAGTCTTTTTTTTGTCGAATTTAGCATATGGAATTAATGAACTTTAGAAAATGATTTTGATAAAATTGTTCCCCTGCTCTAATAATACGACCCTCTCGCTTGGATCAATCAAAATATATTTTTTTTCTAGAAATGGCTAAATTGAAAAAGTACTCGCCAAAAGAAGTGGAATGGAGCAAAATTGGAAATGGCAAAATGAGATTTTTTAAAATTTGACAGGAGATTGATTCTGACAGGTTATTTACATGTTTTGACGGTGTTTTCACCCACGGCTTCTAGAAATTAAGATTACTTTTAATTATTCTTGATTTCAAATAGGCTTCAAAAGTTTGTTAACACAACCTTTGAATACAGCTGTGCTTATCTTGAAGACCAGAAAAAGAGAACGTAACTAACCGTCCAGCTTCTCCTCAGATGCACCTCCAGCAAACATTTCCAACATTGCAGACGATGGTTGGAATGCTTTTTGTCTGGCTCTATTTGCTCTTACTGCTGGAGGAGTGCTCAGTGTTACAGCAGCAGCACTGCTCTTAGTCTGTTCTACAGGCGATGCCCTGACGCCTTGCGAACTGCTTGGCGAGAAGTGTGTAGAGCTGGTGCTGGGGAAGCTTTTCTCGAGTTCTTGCCTGAGCCAATTGGAGAAATTTTCCTTGCAGTGTTTGGAGGGCTGCTTCTTTTATGGTGAGTTTAGGTGGGTCTTCCGGTGAGATTCCATTAAGTTGGAGAACAATATTTGGCTTTCCGAGGGTTCAGGCGTGTTTTTACTTCTCCCCCAAATAGTTCCAGCATTTCGGTGGAGGTTTCAAAAGATGCCCTTTTACGGGCTTTGATTGCTTCAAGGCTTGCTCCTGTTGTTGTTGTGCTTGCAGTTTAGCAGCTTCTAATTCTTTGGCTTTGAGCAGCAGAAACAATGGTTGCATTGACAAGCGTTGGATGACTAATATACTCAATCCTGAGTATGGAGCCAATGCAGTGCACAGCACTTGGTTTATTAATGCTCCCAGTTACAGAAGTCACTTGTGAAAGAGTAGGTTCTTGGTGAACTTTTCGCAACCTCCGACGATTTCTGGTTTTGGAAGACTTGGTTTGGGAAGGGAAGGTGAGAAAAGGCAGCCAGGGAAACATAACACTTGCTTCCTGCTAGGTCTTAATAATCGGGAGCTGTAGGATCCAGTTGTTACTGAAATTAAGTTATGCTAGTTTGCAAATATTTCCTCACCTTAAATCGCTTTATATTTCAACTCTCAAAAATTTGGGGAAGTTTTTGAAGATGGCGGGATTTTTGGGTGAAATCCAAAATATTAAAAGCATAATCGGTAGAGGTCGTGGAAATTAAGAAACACGAAAACAGACCCTCAAAATGGAGTGATGGGGCGGGGTGGGTGCTTTGGTAGACAGGGGGGGGGGTCTTATTAAAACCTTAACGTCACTTTTTAATAACCAGGAACCCAGCTGAATAACCACTCACTTCTCCACCTTTAAAAAGCCACATGTCTGCAAGTTCACTACACAAATGTCTTCGAAGCCCCCGTATAAACATGATTCAAAAAACACCCCCCAAATAATTCTTCTTAAAGTTAAATTTTAGAGAAAAAAATCCAAAAAAGGTATCGAATATTGAAAAAAAAAAAAAAATTGACAAAAGTTGCAAGTCATCTGACTTTTTGGAAGAATAAATTATCCAGTTTTATCTCTCAAAAAGACAAACCTATTGTATTCGCAGAAATTTTCCATCAGAAATGCAAAGCACTCTATGGACTGGCATGGACTTCAGATCGGTGACCTTAACTAGGAAAAACATTAATCAGCACATGGACAATGAAAAACAAAGAAAAAAAGATTTTTCTGAAAGAAGAAGAATAGTTCTGTAATTTAATTGAGAACACTGCTTCTGTATTGACTCAGCCTTATTGACTAAATTCCCTACAACCACGACAAAAAACATTCCACAAAAGCTTTCAGCAGAACTCTCTTTTTCGAGGTCAGCCCATAAACCCTATTCCATGGTGCAAAAACAAGGATTAACACAGGGTCAATATCTTCATTCTATTTTTAATTAAGTCAGTCACAAAGCCTATTTTCTGCTTCCAGAAAAATATAAAATTAGACATGACTAGGGTTGGTATTAAACTCGGAATTTTTTATCCATGGAAAGGGACAATCCAAAAAGCATAATTTTACAAACAAAAATCATTTTCATACTGTCAGTTGGGTAGACATTTTTCGCGTAATTGGAACCGCAACCCTTCTTTTCGGTTCAGGCTGAAATTTTTTGAGTACAGTCGAACTAGTTACAAGGACACGGCAAAAGAATGCGTTCCTGCCTATGGTCCAAAAACTTTTTTTAGCTCGATTTTCAAAAGTTTTTGGTAGTTGCTTTTGGCTTGGCTAGCCCAAAAATAGCAGGGATTCAAATTTTTGGTTCAAATTTTTTTTTCTAAATGGCAAGAATTTTACCGTAAAGACTCGCGGGTCTCCATATAAAGTCACTCTATTTAAAAAAGGTGGCGTTATATCGAGAGCAGCAAATTTTTACCGAAAAGTTTCATAATTTTGTTAATATAATCAGCAAAATCTTAATCTTTACGATTCTAAACTAACCAAAAATAACTGCCAAATGACCTCAAAATATGACAAAAAACAGTGTCAGACCTAAGCCGGTGACGAGCTTTTGGTGGATTTGTACATCGAGAGTCGACCGTATTTGGCAAAAAACACCTCACTATTTAAAAAAATTACTGCTTTACCTAACATTTAGAAAAAAAACTTGCTACAAAGGTAGGAATCGAATGCAGTACCATTTTTGAAATTTATTTTAGATTTCTATGAAGAGTTCTGTGATTTTGTTAGAAAATGATTTTAGCACTATTTTGAACAAACAAAAAGTAAGTAGTAGGACAAATGTGACAGCTAAACCAGTAGCAGTAGTAACATTCTGCATGTGCACAACCAAAAAGCTTTTTGGGGTGCAAGGAAGAACAGAAACAGCAAAGAGGGTATACATCTTCCTTTTTTCCAAGAAATCCAGAAATGACAACGACCACGAGCAATGTGCTCTTTCTCAATCTTCTTTTCAAAAAGCCAGCTTTTTGGCTGCATCTGGCTGGTTTTTTACTATTTTTACACCCTAGTTGAAATCAATGCTTTTGGTAACTAACAAAAGCCGCATTTTTTCTTTTCCAAAATTACGAAATTTATAGCCATAAAAAAGTTTTTTAGTTAGCTATGTTAATATTTTCAGAAGTACTCAAAAGAGCAGCAGCAAGCAGAAAAGAAGCAAAAAATATATATAAAAAACTTGGTGGCTTACCCATTTCTAATGAGAGCATCCAGAAACGTGGTGGTGTTGCCATCTAGAGAAGCAAGAAAGAGTCACACACACCACTGCTGTGTGTCTTGACTTGAGTGCACCAGCTAGACACTATGTGCATGCACATAGTTAGTGAGGGGCAAATACACCCACCCAGTCAGCCACTACATATGTTGTTGAGCAGGCAGAGAACAACCAGCAAACTCGCACTACTGAGCCTCACAAGAGGAAGAAATAAATGAAACATCAAGAGAGAATTGACATACAGGGTGCCCTGATTTCTACCATTTTCGGCATTTTTACCATTTTTCAAATTCGTGGTTTGAAAAGTGTCATTTCCCACTAATTTGAGATGGAGAAAATCAAATATTTTGAAATTTAAACTGGGCTAATGCAAACTTGGCTGATTAAATTTTAAAAAAATTCACTATTATTCAGGGCCACAATCTGTACTTTCTAAAAAATTTGTACTTTTTTCAAGTCGCAAATCTTTTTTATTTTTGGAATTTTCGTCAAAATATTTTTTCTCGCTTCAGAATGGCAGATAAATATTTTTTCCTTGAAAAGTGGTCAAAATGTACTTTTTTCAAAATTTTGAGACCGTAGCCCTGCTATTATTTCACTCACCATCAGTGGTGTTGACTAAGCTTCGAGTGATATTTCGATACAATATATCGCTGGACAACAACACTACTCACATCCCACGATTATGGCCCAGTTGGAAAATGGCCAAGTTTACGTGATAACATTTGAAATCGGCCCGATTTAGTAAGACCAATTTTAAAATGGGCCTCTTTTCTCCAAGTAAGTCTTGTTTGCGCTTGTTGTCAGAAACTTTAGCTCTATTCCACAATGGGGGCTTTTTGCCTTGCCCACCACCCCCCCCCTCCCCTGTTATTTTTTCGGACTTTTCAAGCTTTACGCTTAGGCAAGGGTAGGCCAGCGATGTTATGACGGGCTCAAAAATATCTTAGACTAATGTTTAAGTCCATCCTAAGATACGCTGGCCTACCTTTGCCTAAGTTTTAGCCTAAAAATCACAATAAAAAACAACAGGGGACAGGCGAAAAAACCCCCATTGTGAATAGGACCGAACTTTTGTTGTGTTTGCAGCATTTGTTTGTTTTCAGAAACAAATATTTTGGTTTGATGTAACTTTTTTCAAACAGACCAGCGGTCTGAAAGCACCCTGTAAATAAGAGGAGAGCATAGATTTTTGCCTTTCTTTCATTTGGATTAAGCAGAGGGTCAAAGCATGCAGCACACCAAACTAGAATTAAATTGCGAAATAGATAATGCACATAGGATGAGTAAATTCCTTTTTGGGGCTGCTTAGCTAGAAGGGTCAGCTGGAGTATGTCCTTGAATGTGGTCATATAGTTGTTGTTGACTGCCACCTGCATTCAGGGGTAACAATGAGCCGGATGGAGAGCAATTATTTTGTTTACATGTGTCCAGTTTGCTCAGCTACCAGATGTCTATATGAGATTGCAAGGGACTTTTATGGTTTGAAAAGGGTTACCGTATTTTCTCTATTATTCCCCATGGGGATTATTTTTCAACCCCTAAAAAGTCAGGAAAATTTGAGGCCGATTTCGAGATTTTTGGGTACTCAACCAAAATCTGAAAAGTGGAATAAGGAGTGCTGGTGCTAATCAAGAAAACGCAATAAACAGATTTGCAAAATGTTTGCTCTAGGCTGAGATATAAGGTCCATATGGTGGGGGATTATTAGAGAGTGGGGATTAATAGAGAAAATACGGTATGTTATCGAAATGCGCATTTATCTACAATGGTAGCAGAGTGCTATTTTGGCTTAAAATCGATAGTAATTGTAAGCTTTGTAGCATAACCAATTTCAACGAACACAACGTACCATTTTGATATGAAATGCATACAATCGGCGCTCGATGCAAGATACACCCGTGTTCGGTCCATGGGTGTATCTTGTAGAGTTTATCCTATAGAGCGTCTTTTTCCATAAAAAGACAAAGATGCCCCCAAAAAAGGCTAGGGGAAGATTTCCAAAAACGAAAATTGCCAAAATGAAGGTTGCCAAAACGAAAATTGCCAAAAACGAAAATTGCCAAAACGACATTTGCTTTTAGTGCAGTAACGAAATAAAAGTTGTTATGTGTGAAAAGCGTATACAGTAAAACCTCGGGGCTTGAGTTCAGAATCACCGCCCCCCCCCCCCACGGGACTGATCAGGTGGAGGAGATAACTTCATATTCATGTTTCTCGACCCCGATTTCATGAGAAAGCCGCGCGTTTTTTTGGTTCTGAGAAAAAAAAATTTTCGAACCACAGGGGGGTATCATGGTTTTGGCTCAAATCGAAAACACCGTCAAAATCATTAAATCTCCCGTCAAATTTATTTTTATCCCGTCAAATTCAAGTTTTCCACAAAATCATTATTTCTCCCGTCAAAATCATTAAATCTCCCGTCAAATTTAAATTTTTGCATAAATTTTGCGGGAATTCAAATTTTCTAGTCAGAAAATAACTTGGATTGGTCAGAATCCCACCCGGAATGGCCAGAAGCCCCTGAAAATTGGTTTTTTTTGAGGGTTTAGTAATGGGGGAGTGAACTTTTTGCGAAAAATCGATTGAGCGGATCAGAATTCGGGTCAGATGGCTTAATCGCCCACAACTCTACCCTGAACCACTAAAAACCACCATAAACCAGGAATTCTGGGCGATTAAGCCCATCTGACCCGAAATCTGATCCGCTCAATCGATTTTTCGCGAAAAGTTTACTCCCCTTTAGTAAACCCCCAAAAAACCAATTTTCAGGGCTTCTGGCCATTCCGGGTGGGATTCTGACCAATCCAAGTTATTTTCTGACTAGAAAATTTGAATTAGCGCAAAATTTATGCAAAAATTTAAATTTGACGGAGATTTAATGATTTTGACGGGAGAAATAATGATTTTGTGGAAAATTTGAATTTGACGGGATAAAAAATAAATTTGACGGGAGATTTAATGATTTTGACGGGTGTTTTCAGAACAGCCCATGGTTTTTTAGTCAAAATTTGAAAAATTTAAATTGGCGCCTTTTGAATTTTAAAGGGAATAAGGGCTGTATAGGGAGGGGAGGGAATAAAAGGGCCACTAATCACACAGGGCCCACTAACAAGAAGATGTTGAACATAGTTTTGAATGCTGAGGGCTACCGCATAAATAAAATCTAGTATGCATGCTTTTTCATGCATCCAGAGTCACTTTCGAGTGATTGTGTCTAAGGTATGTGGCTGTGCGCATCTCAACCCCAACCCCCAAGCCCCCAAGCCCCGAAGCCCCAAGCTCCCGAAGGGGCGCAGGGGGCTTGAGAGTTAGAGATGCGCGCACACACTTACCTTAGACATGATTCCGAGAAGTACTCTTGACCATAAAATGCATATAGAGTCTTTTTTTGCCACGGCCCAGTTGAAAAAACATGGTGAGGCAGGCGAAGAATATAGATATTCAAATTTATAATGTTCTGCCATACAAGTGGCCCCTTTTTATTCCCTTCCGCTCCCAATACAGCCCTTATTCCTTTTAAATTCAAAAGGCGCCAATTTAAATTTTTCAAATTTCGACTAAAAAACCATGATACCCCCCTGTGGTTCGAAAAAATTTTTTTTTCTCAGAACCAAAAAAACGCGCGGCTTTCTCATGAAATCGGGGTCGAGAAACACGAATATGAAGTTATCTCTTCCACCTGATTAGTCCCGTGGGGGGGGGTTTGGGATTCGTCACTGCAACCAACCTCGTATAGCGACACCCCTTAGACCGGCCTTAAAGTATCACTACACTGGAGTGTCACTATATTGGAGTGTCACTTTAGTCATTTTCCTTTAGCCAAACCAAACGAATGGATAAATGAAGGGTACGTTATGTGAAACTGAGTGGTATATGTTCGTATTCACTAAGCTTTTATTTTTCATGGCAATTTTCGTTTTCGGCAATCTTCCCCTAGCCCCAAAAAGTGCTTTAAGGGTATGCTCGCGCCCGGTGCAATAATTCCTGCATTTAAAATTATCGGGTACCACGCACGCCAGAGATTTGAATTTCAAAATCGTTTTTGAAATCATTTGTAATCCTTGTGCTTTGATTTTTCATGACTTATCGGTATTGTCGCTCTTACTTTTTCTTGGTCTACTCAAGCAAATCTACCTCATTGACTGCTTTGGTATAGTCATTGGCCATTGGTATGCTACTTTTTAAATTATTGCTGTGTTAACGGCTACTAGTTTTCACGCCTTTTCAGACTCTACCCAAATAATTGAGCAGGCGACAATTGGGTATTAGATAAGTTTTTTTCATATTTCTGCCGTCTTCTGCTTTTTTCTCTTGTGTATTTTAAGTGCCTTCAAGTAGATGCCAGAAGAACAAGCGATAAATGAAGTCCAATTCTCTGTGTGCTGAATATTTTCATGAGTTTGCTTTCTGTACTGTTTGTATTTTTGTTTCAATGAATTTTTAATTTTCCTCATAAGCCAGCTCTTCGTTCCTTTTGATAGCAAACACAAGTGTTCCAAAAGTTAGACGGTCTTTTTGAAAATCATAGTTATACGGACTATGAGTTTGAGAATCTAATTATGGCCGTGAATCTACTTTCACTCTGACTCTTGAAGATATGGCTTTCTGATTATGACTTTAGAACAGTGGTCACTATATAAAGTATGTGTAGCTAAATCCATGACTGTTTCTACGTTTTCTCCAGAGAAGCGCTGTTTTCTAGCGTTCACATTCTTTATTACACAATATTGTGCAATGCCCTCGACTTTGAGGGTCTGTATCTCGAGACAGAGAAAACATTTTGCAAACCTGTTTATTGCTTTTTCTAAACTCCCCCCAGCCTTACCGATTCTGCTTTTAGATTTCGTGTTTACACCCGAAAATCTCGAGATTGACCTAAAATTTTCCCGGTTTTGAGAAGGTTGAAAAACATCCGGCCGGCCTTACTAATAGAGGTTATACGGTATGAGTCCACTGGGAATCGAATATGAGAAATAAAAGTATTCGCATTATGATGTGCACCACCTCCCCCTTTAAATATTCTAAAGTTTTTATTTAAAGTTGTTAAACTTTTTGTGTTTAAGGTATGTGGGTGTGCGCATCTCAACCCCAAGCTACCAAGCCCCATGTGCCCTCGAAGGGGCGCAGGGGCTTGGTTGTGTTAGAGATGCGCGCACTCACTTGCCTTAGACATGATTCCGAGCAAGACTCTTGATCATAAAATGCATATAGAGTCTATTTTCGCCACGACCCAAGTTGAAAAAATGGTAGAGAAACAACCAAAAAAATCCAAAAATGTCTCAAAAAGTGGCCACTAGGGCCAAATTAAGCGCCGGTGATATCGCCATTTGAAACTATTTTGGCGCCGGAATGAGATTGTTTATCTGACATCAATTTTATTTCTTTTTAACTACGCTCAAACAATTGAAGGAATAACATAATTTTTAGAGCGAACAATTGAGGTTACCAATGATTCAAAATATATCTTGATAAACATTCTTGAGTTCACTCAAATGCTTGTGGAGAGACATCAAAGCATGTGAAAGAAGCATTCTGGGTGACTTTCATTCTTTGACATTGATAAGTGATCAGACTGGAAGACGTTCGGGTGTCCAATAAGCACACAAACTTCTCTTGCTCGAGTTGTTCCACATTGATTCTCAAATTTGATTGACGACCAGTAGCAGTAATAAATCTATCACGGAGGAAGCCCAGACCATCAGAACGAGCTAAGGAGACAAGGACTACATCTGACTCTCTGCCTTGGAATTCATCAACCGTGAACACTTTTATTTTCCTGAGAGCGCCAGATAACTCTCTCAATTTTGTAGCGATTAGATCAACTTGTGCTAAAAAATGCTTAGAAAGTTTTGTACATTATGGCTTATTCACGTACGTCGAGTTTGACTTCGAGTTCGGATCTTCGCAATATTTTTTTTCTTTTAATCAAAGAGGCATGTACTTTGAAAAAAAAGAAAGCGATAATACCATTTACAGCCCACTAAAATTTTAATTTTACAGTTGAAACTCGATTTAACGAAATTCAAGGAATCGGCCAAGTTACCGCGTTGGAAATATTTTTAGGCTTTTTTTTTCAAGCTTTTGCCAGTTCTGTTTTGACAGTCTGGTCTTAGAAATCACAAGGATTCCGATTTTGCCGGTCATTTTCTATCAAAATCAAAAGCTCGATAAAAAACAGGTTTTTTCGTCAAATCGAAATTCTTTGAATGCAGTTTTGAAGCACTTAAACTATACGCCACCCACTCGATTGCATCCTACGCCACCCAGAATTTTGCCTTGGTCCCCAAGCTAATTTTTTATGAAATTTTTTATTTCGCTACTTTTTAATAATATTATTTTTTTCACTTGCATTTTTAATTAAAAAGCCATAAAATTTATTGTGAAGAAATCGAGTTTCAACTGTAATATTCAAATTTCAGTGGGCTGTAAATGGTATTACCACTTTCATTCTTTTTCAAAATACATGTCTCTTTGACTAAAAGAAAAAAATTATTGTGAAGATGCGAACTCGAATTAGTGAATAAGCCATTATGAAATATGCCCTTGCTTTGTAGGAGACAAGGCGACAATAGAACTTGGAGAGAGACCCTTTCTAAAAAGAACTTCGCTGCTCTGATCACCTCTTCGGCTTCTTTCCTAAACAAAAATTTCATGTAAAGTTACAAGTTGAGCATCTCATTACAAGTTGAAAATGCTCCGAGAATTGTCGGAATTCTTGCTGACACATTGTTCACGGATGGAGTCAATTGTTTTACCTCTACCCTCAGGAACTTCATCGATGACAAATCGCGCATCTGGATGGCATTTAGGAAACGGGAGCTGAAAACGCTCTTCAGCGGCTCAGAATCGCGACTGCATGTTATCTTATCGCTAAATCATTGTCAGATATACACTTAGAAGGTTAAAAAAATAAAATCAACATACGCATAGAAGAGGGAGAATTGACGAGTAAAGAGAGGCAACCTTCCTCTGTAGCAAACATTCAGTTGAACTTTTTGCACAGCAGGGAGATGAGTCCAGAAAATAGCTTGAGCACTCACAGCAAGTTCTCCTTCGATATCCGGACAGTCTTTGCAAACGATTCCCAGGCCCTGCTCTTGGTCCCCAAACAGAGTCAGATTTGAAATCGGCTTGTTGCAAATCATTACATTCTTCTTGTAAATTTTTCCAGATGCATCCCTTGAAACTTTCACTGGAGGAGCTTGGGTGTTGAAACAACCCATGAATTGAAGCAACGGAGAATAGGACGCCTCATCCATCAGAATCACGTCGAAATGATAAGAATTTTTGAAATGAACCGAAGAAACTTTGTGAAGAGTAGTAAAAAACAATCCTCATTCTCTGAATTTTTTTCATTCCAAGCAACTCCAAAATTGTTATTTAACTTACGGATGGGATAATTTCACGATTATGCTGTGAAAACTTCTGCAATTCAGCGGAGTCATTTGCAATATTTCAGCAACTTGTTCATCCTTGATCTCGAGGTCAGAGTGTTCCAACGAATAAGATGACTCCAGGTAATCAGCAAATATTCGAACGGTCTTGTTGACAAATTGCGCCATAGAAGCAGTAATGTCTTCACCATGAAAAATTTGAACCATTTCAACAACCACTTCTAGCAGATGATTGACAGCAGAATTGGTCACAGCAACACATAACACAGTTCCACCAAGCAAGTAATAGGCAAGAGCAACGCAAGCTGCGACACGAGTTTTGCCAGTGCCCGGAGGACCCTAAAAAAGTTTTCTGTAAAACAATTTAGTTGAAAGTTATCACCTGCACAATACCGATGGAGTTCTCTTGCAAGGCGATTTCTACAGCTGTCTTCTGACTGTCATTGAAACAAACAAACTGTGTCAAATTTCTGGCAGTTTCCAAAAGCTCTTCTCTATTTATTTGACTTGGCGGTAGCTTCGAAATTATTTGCGGCTCCATCTCATTCGAATTCATAGCATACAGATTTTCATCAAAATCTGGCACAAGGCACCTCAAATCCAATGGCAATCTCCAGATGCAAGATTTAGCTGATTTCTCTCCCATATTCTTGGCATACTGCTTGTAGAGTCCATGAGAGGACATTGGACGAACAAACATTTCACTGTGGACAGGAAAGTAGTACTCCGTGAATCCTGCAGGCGATCGCTTAACCAAACCCAAGAGGTCTGTGCTGTTGACATGAACTAAGTACAAATTATACTACTTTACTACTTTTTGAGCTAGTAAAGATGATAAAAAAAACCTTGAATGAGTTTGCTTGAAAGACGATGAACAAGACCAAACATGTCTGTAGAGACCATCTTCTTTTTACCAGATTCGTCCATTGAAGGGTAAGTCAACTCAAAAGCACATCGTTTGCTGGAGAAGATGTCTAAAAACAATAAATTGTTAATTCATCTCATGGGAGTTTGAATCTGGCCTGGTTCTCCCAGAAACTCAGCTGGATTAAACATGAGGACACAATACTGGATTTCTTCACCACTCAACAGCGTATTCTGTAGTCTCACATTGTAACTCCGTGGAAAGTTTGCAGGAATCCATTGGCTTTCAATATCTTCGACTCGTGGTGGCAAAGAATTCGACAGTTGACGATAGCGAGTGATAAATGGTAGAGAAGGCCTCTAAAATAAATATTTGGTACTTGAAAAGCATCCTTATAATGACGAACCGGATCAGCGACACTGACCGCATTTTTCCTGCACCACATACACATTCGCATCTTGGAGTCTCCACTTTGAGAATTCTGAGACAATTCTTGCACGGGAGTGGGCAATTCTTGGCAACGTGACCCTTGAGCTCCTTATTTTTGCAGTTCGTGCACTTCTCAACATAATGTCCCTGAGTCGAGGCTTCTGGGCTATTGGAGCTGGCTGGCGGTTTTGATTCACAATAAATACTAAAAAATGTTGTTTTAAAAGGATATAAGTGTTGAAAATGAGAAATATTAGAAGATGGTTAGCAAAATATACCGGGTTGAGGTACAGACGTTTCCTCATTTTTGGCGTGCAAGCGTGAATCTTGGATTTCTGTGACTTAAAAGGCTGAATACAGCTTGAACATGAATGAAGACTGTTACCTTCAGAGACTTCCACTGATACATCCACTGTTATTTCCAGACCCTTTTTAGCTTCCGTCAAATCCAAGCCATAGGCTCCTAAACAAAAATTTGATATTAATGTTAAACCTACAGAAAACACTTTAGTTACCTGAACGGAGCTTAGCTTCTCTCTGATTATTTATTGAGGCGCTTGCAAGTCTGCTTCTTCTAAAAATATTCGATAAAAATTTGAAGGTTACGGGAAAATAACACGACACCTGAATGAGATCTGGCTGCTTGCTTCCCTTCGACAGAACCAAAGCCATAGGCTCCTAAAAAAAATTAATATAAAAATGAAGACTAAAGAAAAGACTTTAGTCACCTGAACGGAGCTTAGCTTCTCCCCCTGCTTTCTTTGACCTGATTGCGAGCCAGCTTCTTCTGAAAAGGTCCGATAAAAATTTGACAGAAAATAACACAATACTTGAATGAAATTGTTCTGCTCCCCCTTCTTCTCCGGAAACCAGTCAACCATTTTGAAATAGCTGCACCCACACGAAACTAAAATAGAGAAAGAAAATACATACATGCAAAGCAACACTGGAAATTCACATATGGTTCGAAAAACAAAAAGGTGCTAATTAAAGCAAATAAAAAATGGTCGTGTTTTTTCCTCACCCTGTACTTAATAATTTGTTGATTATGACACTCTGACGACAACTGCGATTGATCAGTATTAGTTGATGGGGCTACTACATTTCAGGATAGTTAAACGCGTTGATTTTTTTTCATTTTCTCAAATGAAATTTTATTAGGATAAAATCAATTTTAGACTCAATAAGGCATGAGGAATCCAGAAACAAAATTACTTGATGACAGACAAAATATCAGAATGTGCATTGGTAGCTTAAGATCTGCAAAAAAATTAAAATATGGCGAAGAGTAATTAATTAAAAAAAAACCAATAAGATGTCATACACGTCATACATACATCATACAAGGATCAATTGCTCTTAATGATACAAGTACGGTGCAAGCGCTTGAACGGTATTCACGATCTACCATTCAATCACCACATTGACAGATTCAATTGGAAGGAGCGTTTTGGAGACTGAGTAAATGTGTATTTTAACTTTTTAACGAAATAGGACTATCCCGCGGGACTTTTTTAAGACGAAAAATAGTCCCAAAAAAGTTCTATTTAATACGTTTTGCACTTCCCTGAACACAGCTAACAGATTAACTTCCAAAATTCTCCCGAAACAAAAAATGGGAAAAGGAAGCAGGGATTAAACGTAACTCATATTTTCACACTTTCTTCAAAACGCACTACTTTTCTTTTTTGTGCTGCTCAGTGATAGAATAATGGATAAAAGGAGCCCTCTCAAAGCAAAAACAATCTGCTTTAGAAGGGGGCTTTCTAACAAACAAAAATGGCTGCGGAAATTTCGCTGAACAGTGACACTTGATCGAAAATTCATTCAGAAAGTCTTTTTGCCTAGCTTCAGCAAGAAAAATGATATGAATCACCCAAAAATGATCAAGTGTCATCCTTGTGGTTATGCGTAATCTGTGCGCCGTAATCTGTGCGCCGGTAATGTGTGCGCCAGTAAAGTGTGCGCCAGTAATGTGTGCGCCAGCAAAGTATGCGCCAGTAATGTGTGCGCCAGTAATCTGTGCGCCGTAATCTGTGCGCCGGTAATGTGTGCGCCAGAATATGTATGATAACGATAGCTACCTAAGATGGTATCCTGAATACGTGTAAATAGGTTCCTAACAGGTATGCACATCCAGATAGATGATTATCGATAATACCTTGGGGAAAATACCTTGGCGTTATGTATATATCTTCTCAACACATATAAGCACAACCCCAGTGCCCGTATTCAGGGCGCAAATCGACAGAAAATAAGATATATTTTCGGACCGATTTTGGAACCGATAATCGGACCGATTTTGGGACAACTGTTCCATTTGGCATAGGGGCGTTTGGCGGTTGGCGTGACAAATGTCACAAAAACCGCCAAACGTCTTAACAAAACGCCAAGCTTTTGAAATTTGAATTTCATTTTTGTTTTTTGTGCGGTCGTGTGTGTTTTTTGCTATTTTTGCTCTCTCGTTTTTTCTCAAAGTCTCATTTTTGGGTATTGTGAAGGTTTGTGGGTTATTTTCTATACCGGCAATTCTCATCGGCCCTAATTAAATACATACCCATTTAATTCATTCCTTGTCAGTAATAGGGCTCGAATTGGGCTGGTAACAACGACTTTTTTCATTTTTAGCACTTAGGGTAAACGTGTTTGAGGGAATTTAATTTCGACATGAGAATCCTTACTTATTACCTGTATTCTGCTATTCTCACTGTCATTTTCAGTGTTTGACTAATTAGCTAACTTTATTTTTTCACTTTAACGTCGTGCGCCTCGGAACTACTGATAATTAAACTCTCACTTAGATACACTGTAATTTCTCTAGATATCTTAGTGACACTGAACAATCGCGGTGACCACTCCGTCAGCCGAGTAAATGGTGGGCTCCGACTGGACGGCGGACAGCCGATGAACACAAAAATAACAAATGTCGGCACCATTAACACGGGAAAGGCCGTGCGTACTAAACTACGCGTTTTGTGCGGAATTTTACGCTGGGCATGATGGCCATGATGAATTCCGCACAAAACGCATAGTTTAGTGCGCACAGCCTTTCCCATGTTAAAGGAAATTCAGATAAGACGGTGAAGGGTCAACTAAAAACATTTATTCAGCCTCAAAATAATAACAACTCGTAAACAAGGGGTTAGATAACAAGTATTTCTGAAGTCTCAATTTTTCATTACTTGATGATCCTTCATTACTTGACGAAGTGGCTGTACTGGTAACAGTTTTTCCATTTCAATAGTGTCCAACGGCTGAGGTCTCCACTTGGACTTGGGTGCTTGTCTACGAGTACGACTTTGACTTGCTTTGCTTCTTTGCAGAGTTCATGGATAGCCTGAATTCAGAATGTCAAACTTGATCTCAGCATAGCAGTATTCACCCTGGTGGCGTCCATGTCAAAGAGTCTGACCCGTTCCCGAGTAAAGTCAATTTGTTGTTGAGATCTTTGCCCACTAACTTCCAGAACTGTAATAGAAGAGGTAAGAGAGCTGAAGTTTCTCTTCAAAAAGAACCTGCTCAGAGACGGTGTACGATCAGTTAGCAACGGTGTCAGTTAGCAACGGTCAATTAGCAACGGTTTTTTTCAAAAATTTTCATACTTTTCAAACAAAAGTTTTTATTTTAGTAAAAAAGTTTTTCTGGCGTCTCCCAGTAGCCGAAATTTCCTCAGTAACCCGTATGAAAAAACAGAATTTCTAAAAAATGCTTGTGTGCTGAGATATGACTTGAAGTTGGAGTGCCAATATGCACCTTTCAACTTTGGGTAATATCTCAGCGCACAAGCATTTTTTCGAAATTCTGTTTTTTCATACGGGTTCCTGAGGAAATTTCGAATACCGGGAGACGCCAGAAAACTTTTTACTAAAATAAAAACTTTTGTTTGAAAAAGTATGAAAATTTTTGAAAAAAACCGTTGCTAATTGACCGTTGCTAACTGACACCGTTGCTAACTGACCCCTCCCCTCAGAGACAAAGCTTTTGAAGGCCTGTAACACAGAGTTACTAATCTAGACAACCCGACAAAATCAAACCTTGTAGCGTTCGACCACAAATCCCAGTGTTGGAAACTGACCTAAAGATATAAGATTTGTAAAATTAGGCTAGGTAGGAGCTGGAGGCCAGAGACAGTGGCTCCCACTAATATATGAGGTGAGGGATCGAGATGGGACTGCAGGTAGGCAGCCTAACAGAAAGAAACTCTCGCAAAGGTATCTAGCATAGGTTCAGAAACCCCTTTCCTGCTATTACTGTTCTTGGTCTGGTTTAATAAAAAGTGAACCATGTTTTAAACCCCTCGTGTCCCACCTCCATTTCAGACTCACACAGAAAAAAACCATGTCTTAGATCCTGTGCCAGCACTTGTTAAAAACTTTACTGGTGGCACAAAAGACATGGGGGAATCCCCGTTATAATAACGGTAAATCAAAAGTAAGTGCCTAAATGGTACTTTTATCGACGTTTGATAAGCTTCGAGCCATTTCTGAGCACAGATTCGTGCTCAGCGTGTCATTTTACCCTAGAAATGTCGTTTCAAGACATATTTCGAAAAAATGTTTTTTGAATTTTCACCGCGTACTTTTTGTCAAAACTTTTTACACAACCTAATATTATTTCTTTGCGTTTGTTTTTTGATCTCGCAATTTTTCTACAACCTCTCTAACCGAAATATAAGCGCCCAGGTAGTGATACCCTGATGGTAATACCAAGGTGTTGTTACTCAGGTGGTAGTATCCAAAGAGTGGTACCGAGGTCGTGGTACCGAGATGGTAATACCCAGATTGGGGTACCTAGGAAGTAGTTCCCAGGTTGAGGAACTCAGGTAGTGTAGTGGTACCGGGTAGTAATATTTTCGTCTTGTAAAGAACTTTTAAAATTTAAAGTGTTTTTCTATGATGCAACTCCATTTCTACTGGATAATCAGGGCTCCGAACTCAAATTTTCGAAATAAAGGACATTTCTGTAAAATAAAGGACACTTGGTCAAAAAGTGACGTTTATCCAGTGTTTACTGGGTTCTGAGTAGAGATGATGAAACCTGTTCGGACGGGATTTCGGGACGGGATTTTCGGCCAAAAATATTTCGGGATCGGGATTTTGGAAAAAAAAATTGGGATTCCGACGGGATCCCGAACAAATTTCGGGATTTTCAAGTAGAGAGAAGAACAGTAAAAATTCACATATTTTTGCCATATTTTCAAATTATTGACTATTTTAGAGGACCCTGTCTCTTCCTTATCATAGCGATTTGAAAGATTTGAATGCGCGCGGGACCACACACATTTCGTTAATAATAATTTCGAAATGTTTTATTGCATGCGCTTATTGTTTAGAAAATAAGTTTGTAAATTTGTTCAAATTTTAAAACTATTTACTAGTCGAGCCCAACGTAGCTTGACATCGCCAGATCGGACAACTTATCCGACATTCACTCATCCACAACTCAGAACTTCTGAACACCGAAAATAAAAATTTTGACGTAAAATCTCAAAAATTATAAAGATTTTGGGTCTCAATTAAAGAACAAATCTTTAAGTAAAGGACGTTTTCAAGCCCTGTGGATAATTGATGCTTCAACTAAACCAAGTGGTCGTCCACTTGGATCAAAACTTTTTTACGTTTTTCATGTTCCGAATCCTGTTTTCTGGACTGATTCGGACATGCCGAAGATGGTTTGATTATACTAAAATAAGGTTTGTGTGGTATTTTCTGAGCATTGGGAGACAATCGATTTTTCGAAAACTCGATTGCACCGAAACTCAAAAATACCCGAGAAACGGCGCTCTACCAATATCAAACAACCTTCAGCATGCCCGAATTAGTTTTGGTACCGAAAAAGTGAAAAATTTTTGCTCCAAGTGGATGACCACTTAGCTTGGTTGGTTCAGACTAGAAAATTTAAATTCCCGCAAAATTTCGTAGCACAGAACCGACTTTTACTTATATTTCTTTTACTTTTGCTTTTTACTTATCTTTAACTTTACTTCTTACTTTTCTTTTTCGAAGGAGTTACAAAGAGCAGCAGGAGTCAGAAACAATTTGGCCAGATTTTTTTAATCTTTTTGAGATCAGGCACTGGTCCCGAGCTGAAGACTGTCAACCACATGCAGCTTGTAGTCCTTGAAGAGAAGTTCAGCCAGGCGAATCATAGTCGACATTGAATGAGCAGAATTGCCCTTGGAAGCACCCTGAAGACGAACAAACTCGTAGAACGACGAAGCTTTGGCGATGTTGTAGCACAATTCCAACTTGTCCATCGAGTCTCAGTTAGAGGTGTTAGGAATATAGTAAGCAAAAACATTACAATAAGCGCACTATAGTCGAGATAGAGAGCAGGAGAGCAGGCGCTGTATCGATGTTCAACAGCCTCGAGAGACCCAAGAGTTCTGTAGCTTGACTTCACCCCCGGAAGAGCCCCTTCAGTTCCTACACGAGGAATAGCATTTCTGTTTATCACTGCTTTACTCTAGAGGATGAAGTTAAAAAAAGATATGCGATAGTATAAATTACAACCGGCCAAACTCTGCCCTTTAAAGGCCAACGTTTGGCAAGTTCTTTAAGTGTACTCATATACATAACTAATTTCACTATCCGAATTACCCCTGCTTCCTCACGAGTTTCATCGTACATGACTGAGAGAATGAAGCAACGAGTCTGACCAGCCTTGGGTTCTGCTGTGCGCACCAAGAAGTCACCATTTCGTTTGAGCAATACCCGAATATCCTCCTCAGGTAGCTGGAAAAACAAGATGTTAAAGAAAAAAGAATAGAGTCAATAGTCACCCTTCCCATTTTTCAGTCAATATCGGGTAATTGGGGAGTTGAGAAAATTGAACCGGGAAAATTGAATTGGTACAATTGATCAACTTCACAACAATTGTCTTATTTTTTGGTATAAATGGTAATAATAAAAAATCGGCTCAATTTCTCTCCGGCTCAATTTTCTCGGCGAAATTTTCCACGGCTCAATTTTCCACAGCTCAATTTTCACGGCTCAATTTTCGCAACTCCGTACCTTCTGCTACACCATTTTTTACATGTCTAATATTGTCCAAGACAATTTTAATTTTGGCACTTCGGCGTAGTCTTAGGTGCAAAGTAGGCAAGCGCCTGTTAGGACGGGCTCAAATGTGTGTAAACAATAGCAAGACAAAAAAGCATTAGTAATTAAAGCCAGTTAAATGTTTAGCGAGTCGTGGAAATACTTTTGAGTGATTTATGTCTCAGGTATGTACCGTATATTCTCTATTAGAAGGCGCGGGCCTTCTATTTTTCAACCCTAAAAAAGTCGGAAAAAATTTGGGTCGATTTTGAGATTTTTTCGTGCTCAACCAAAACTTTAGAAGTGGAATCAGGTAAGCTCGTGCTAACTAAGAAAACGCGAAAAAACAGATTTGCGAATTTCTTTTTCTAGGCTGATATATAGGCCTCAAGGGAGGCCTTCTATTAGAGAGGGGCCTTCTAATAGAGAATATACGGTATGTGTGCGCATCTTAACTCAAATCCACCATGCATCTTGGGACCCGAATGGGAGAGCTTTTTATGACCATACTCTTGTAGGGTGCTTACAATGGAAGTAGGAAGTTTGATGTCGAAGTCTTTAAAGTGTCCAAACTCTACGAGTTTCTCTATTTTTTTCGTTCTGTGAACGTATTTTGTCTATCTTCAAGGTCCTTGCTGACAACTGGAAAATAAAAATCAGAAATAAAATCGGACCACCGACATACTTCGACATCCGACTTCCTATCTCCACTGTAAGCAAGTGTTTGATCACAAATGCCGTATTTTCTCTAATTATAGACCCGGGTCTATAATTTTTCAACCTCTTGAAAATCGGAAAATTTCGAGGTCGATCTCGAGATTTTTGGGTGCTCAACCGAAATCTCTAAGCGGAATTGGCAGAGCTCGTGGGAGCTAAGAAAACGCAAAGAAGATATTTTCAAAATGTTTACTCTGCGCCGAGATACAGACCTTCAAAGTCGAGGGGGGTCTATGATTAGAGACGGGTCTGTAATTAGAGAAAATACGGTATATAGGATGTTTTCGCCAACTCCAGTGACCAGAACAGGATAGAATACCTTTGAACCGAGCCTTTACACATTTTTGGTCTAAAAATTTAAAAGGCATCTTGTGGGACCTGGAATGTATTGAAATTTCGGCACACTGACGACTGGACAAAAAGTATCTGACAAAAAATTGAATTAGACAAAATTCATGTAACAATTAATTCAAATGTGAAACAATTGGTCTTATCGTCGCTAGTAAACAATTAGGTACTTGATTTCGAACAAAACTAAACCTGAAATTACATTCTAAGCCTTGTTTTGTTAGAAACTAAGCTAAAAATCCGCACAGAAGTTAATGATGAATGATAAATGACTGTGCGAAATTTTGTGAATTGGCGAAGGACAATCCAGAACGCGTGGCCATGGCCCCTTCAGTTCTGTAATCTACAGCAGTAGTAATTACCGAATATTAGCGCACAAAAATAACTGGGTAAATGGGTAGGTAAGGGTAGGAAAAATACAGTTAACTATCTGGCCCTTTTGTAGGGAGCTCACAATGGAGGTAGGAAGTCGAAAGGTTTTCGTGTTGGTTCTGTGGCGCTTCTTTGCACTTTACCAATTTTTATAATCTGTGTTTTTTATTTATTCTAAGATTTTTGTTTAATACGACAAGTAATACATATTTATCGCTTTTATTTATCAAGGATATGGAAAATAATGGTAAACACGTGCGTTTTCTTATCAGCTGTTATTTTTAGCTATATCAATGAGAAAGCTGGCAAAGGGTGAAAAAGGAGTCAAGCACCGTTCAGGTAATACTCTGAGCTTCATAATTACCTTAGCAAGACTTTTTTATGCAATTTTCAAGGTGCCTCTGACTCGAAGACAGTCAATTCGGGAGGGAAGGAAAATCTTAATCGCTATGAAGTTGAAGGAATTCTTGAAAATAGAGTTAAGCAGCGTTCAGGTAGTGCTCTAAGCTTCATTATTACCCTTTAGAAGCCATTTATATGCGGTTTTCAAGGTGCCTATGACTCGAGAATAATCAAGTGGGACAAGTTGAAAAAAGTTGATGGTACGCTGCAAGAAGTTTCTTCTCCCCTTATTGAAAAATACGTCATTTAGGTTCGAGTGCCAAGCTCCGTTTAGGCATGATTCACTGTTAAATTTTTTCGACAGCTTTTTCACAAATACACTCTAGGGTCACTGGCATTTCTTTAAACGGAAAGACACCTGCTTACTTTGCTGCTCTGCTCTTTATGTTCTTCATCCTCGTATTTAAAGGTTATTTTTATTTTTGTCTTATTCTAAACAATTTTGTAGCATCACCAACTGCTGCAGCTACTGAAGTGACCAGATGTCGAAGGAGCAATCTCTGCCCGGTAAGAATCATTTTGAATTTTTATCTGAATACAAAACTTGGCACTCGTAGCAATAACTTTGCTCCCTCCCATAGTTAAAAAATAGTTTTTATCATGGGGTTTAAGCTCAGGCTAAGCGTCGGACAGGATTATTTCATACGGACTCAAAGATGTCGTTCTTACTTTTTTGCGATTCGCGAAACCTTTAGAGTACGGTTCTACTGGAGAACACGGTGCTCCCAAAACGCCTTGGTCCTCCCTGTTGTTTTTTCGCGAAAACAGCTTGGTCCCTCCTGTTGTTTTTAAGGTGATTATTAATGTTAAAGGTGATCATGTTAACCATAATCACCTTGCTCACCATAGTCACAGTGTTACAATAATCATAATGAACAGGAGCGACCAAGCTATTTTTCGCGAAAAAACAACAAGGAGGACCAATGCATTTTGGGAGCACCGTGTTCTCCAGTAGACCCCTATATCAATCCTATAGTAGACCCTACATCTGGTACCTCAAACAGGTTTCTGCATGAAAAAGTTGTGGGAAAGGAAGAAGATTGTATTCGCTACTACAATCTAAGTTGTAACTGATGATGAAAAAGTAACCGCGAGGCTGTTTTAGGTCATCAACGTTATAAATGTCAAGAAACCAAATATTTCCGAGCTGTTCATCAAGAGTTGTATAATTTTTCCGATCGTTTGTGGAGTCTTTGCGATTGTTCGGCTCGTTATGCGTCACGTTTCTAACACTTGCTACGAAATCGCACCCTTTCTTTTCTTCTTTGCTGAAATGACTGCTGCTTCGTCGTTCATTATCGGTGTTCATTACTACGATGATTGGAGGTTATTTTTACATCAAAGTCTCAAGACAGACTTACGGTCCCTTCAATTTGTTATTTGTAGGGACGTCGTGCTTCTTGTCGTGAATAACTTCCTCATGATCCTTACTCTCTCATGCTCAGTTGTGATGCGTTATGGAAATGCCGAAGAAGCGAATACTATGACAACTGAAGCCCTCGCTGTTCTGTACATTCGAGCCTTCTTCTTCGGTTTGGCGTCTCTAATCGCTATTGGACTTCGCTATCCACCATTTCCGCTACCTTAATTAAGTAATTATGTCGTTGGGTTTTTCGCGGCTCTTTTGGAGTACCGTTACATCATAAAGGTTAGAAATCTCTTCTCAATTCGTATTAAGCAAAGATATTTCCAGATTCCTTCCAACAGAGCACAGCAAGGCCAAACACCAATAGTAAGTTCATGAAATAAACTCATTAGAAAATATTACCTAAAAATTTTTATATAACTGAAGAATGTACCAGAGAAACACAAGAAATGATCGCGGCAAGGAACGAGCGAAATTCTTAAAAAGGTATACCTTTTTGAGTGATTGTTATTTTTTATCTCTGCGAAATTTAATATTCTTCACATCTAATATTTTTCACATTTTTTGTGAATTGCAGAATGGCGCATGCAACGACTTTTCACTGCTCATGCTCAACAGAGACTTTAAGAGAAATATTTTTGTTCTTAGATGTAAAGCAATCTTTTTAAACTACTGTCATTGTCTCGTACATTTTCACAATTCGCCTTTATAACTCATCAAGTGCATCATTCAAAACTTTTCCAACATCGTCAGTTGAAAGTTAGTTTATTAAATATTTTCGACTGCAGTATGCTTCAGTATTAATCTCTGAGGAACAAAGACAACAATAAAGCAGTAATATTTTTTGAAAATTTTACTATTTTTAGGGTGAGCTGAACAAAAAGTTGTGGAATGTGCTTCTGCTCCAAATTGTGCTGTGCGCTTTCATATTTCTCGGCTGTGTTGTATACTTGGTAATTATTACATATAACATGTAGAAACATGCCTTATATTTGTGTTACAGAATACAATATAATATCTGCTCCAATATGTGTATCCCAAGTTTCTCTCACTGCTGTATTGAGCTGAAATTCACTACAGAGAGTACGTTTGTAATCGAAATGAGGTTAGAAAAACTACTTTTGCTTATGATATTACGTATTTGATATAGTTGCTGGAGAAACATGTCGAGCTGCTACTAGATCTTGCATCACACCTTCGACTTGATCCACTTACAAGAGCGTGCGAGAACTTCTTAGTCAACTGCCAGTCAGTTCAAATGGAGAGGGAGCACAAGTTCAAATAGCTGAAAAATATGGTCTTTTGAAACTTATGGTAAGTAGCCCTTTTTTAGCTCTTTTGTAAACTTAACTATGTTTAGACAACGACCGCTCGATCAATGTATGAAGATCTAAAGAAATCTCGAGACGCTGGAAAATGACTAAATATGTGCTTGTTGTGTACCTGGGAATTTATGTACTCCAAAAAGTACTCAAAAATTGCGCTGATTTAAATAAAAGACTTTATAGGTGGCTTGTTTTTAGCGCTTTTAAGGTGCGTAACCTTTATGTCTTGGTATCTCGTATCTGCGGGTTTTTTTAACTTGGTATCTGCGGGTCATTTGCCACTCTGAATCATTTAACTCGAACTCTCTGCTGATGTAACTTTAAAGCGGCCGATCTCGCTAAATTTTCTATTGATCATTTTGAGTTCATATTTAACAGAAAACGCAGAATACTGGCTTTCTATTGACATATTGTTGAGAAATATATGATAACTAAATAGTACATTTTCGCTCTGGGGTGGTAGTAACATCAAAATATCCGTGAATATTTATTTTATTTTATTTTTTTTATTGTTTACGCAACAAGTGCGCGACGAAAACAAATACATATTTCTTTAAAAATAATTACATAATAAATACGTTTCGGCGTATAAAATCTGCGGATACGGATAAGCGGTAGTAAGAATCGAAAATTCGCGGATGCGTATAAATATCCATGGATAAAATCCGTAATAACAATCACATATCCGCGGATAAATATCCGTATCCGCGGTATTGTCCTTAGCCTGGTCGGGGGCAGGATAAATCCGCGGATAAATTTTTTCTTATGTTTTCTGAAATCGATTAATATTCAAAACTCGTAAATTCGTTTAAATAGCCGTACTATACTACTAAGAAAGGAATTTTGTTAAAAAGGAGCGTCTTAACCGTGTTTTTTCTGCATTCAATTTTTTCTTCCAGAAGTGTTAAAAATAGTTATTTTATCGTTTTAGCACAAAGAAAATTCTCAGCAATTATTAAAATAGGATTTCAAGAACAAATATATCTGGGAAATGTTTCTACTCCGGATTTTGACATAAAGATTGAAAAAATCTTTAAGACTTCTTAATGTACCAATTTTTTCAAAAAAAAAGTATTGGCTTGAGTTCAGAATACCACCCCCCCCTCACGGGGAGTGATCAGGTGGAGAAGATAACCTCATATTCGTGTTTCTCGACCCCGATTTCTTATGAAAGCCGTGCGTTTTTTTTGAACCTGAGAAAAAAATTTCGAATTACAGGGCGGTATCATGGTTTTTTAGTCAAAATTTAAAAATTTAAACTAGCGCCTTTTGAATTTTAAATGGAATAAAGGCTGGAATAGGGAGGGGAGGGAATAAAAGGGGCCACTAATTACACGGGGGCCACTAACAAGAAGATTTTCAACATAGTAATGAATACTGGTGCCTACCGCATAAATAAACTCTGGTATGCATGCTTTTTTTTATGCATCCAGAGTCACTTTCGAGTGATTTGTGTCTGAGGTATGTGGGTGTGCGCATCTCAACTTCAAGCCCCCAAACCCTTGCGCCCCAAAGGTGGCGCAGGGGGCTTGGAGGCTTATTAGCAGACGGAAAGTTCCGTCTGCCGATATTAGAAGATGGAACTTTTGCAGACCCACATTTGAAGACGCGACATTTGCAGACTTATGAATTATGACCTACGAATTTACAGACTGCAATTTCGGTCTAAATTTATCTGATGTCTAAATTTATCCCCTTCGGGGCGCAGGGGGCTTTAGAGGTAGAGATGCGCGCACTAACTTACCTTAGACATGATTCCAAGAAGTACTCTTAATAAAAAATGCATATAGAGTCTATTTTTGCCACGGCCCAGTTGAAAACATGGTGAGGCAGGCGAAGAATACCAACATTTGAATTTTCAACGTTCTGCCAAAAAGTGGCCCCTTTTATTCCCTTCCCTCCAATACAGCCCTTATTCCTTTAAAATTCAAGAGGCTCCAATTAAAAATTTTCAAATTTTGACTACATAATCATGATACCCCCCCCTCTCTGTGGTTTGAAAAAGAGAAATTTAGAATCGAAAACACGCGCGACTTTCTCATGAATCGGGATCGAGAAACACGAATATGTAGTTATCTCCTCCACGGATCACTCCCGTTAGGGAGTGGGGAGGAGTGGGGGCGGCGATTCGTCACTGCAACCAAAGTATTTTTCCTATTCCTGTTACTTATTGTATAATTAAAAAAGGCTTTAGACAGATTTAAGGGAACACTTGTGCGAAAGTTTTCGAAAAAATGGTACATAAAAAGTAAGCGACATTTTTCGACTGATTTTGTAATAGTTACAACACAGGAAGATATGTAGCTGTAATCCTATCATGGTTTTAGGCGGGAATAAAAATAATAGATTCACTTTTTTACTTTTAGTGAAAATAACTACAGTCGAACCTCGATAAGCCGACACCCCAAGGGACCGAACCCAGGGTGTCGGCTTATCGAGGTGTCAGCTTATCGGGGTGTCGGCTTATCGAGGTTTTCACTTTATTTAGAGAAATAACAACTATAATATATAACCAGGAAGTGATATTAATAAGTTCGAATACCAGGAAGTGATACTAAATAACAACAAGAACAGGGTGCGCGATGCTTGCTTGTAAAACCGTTTTCCTGTGAAGCCGTTCCCTGTAAGCGTTTCCTTGTGAGGGAGGTTTTCCTGTGAGGGACGTTTTTCTCTGAAGATCGGTTTCTTGTAAAAGAGGACGAGACTTCAATTTATTTTTTATCCACGCTTTTTTTTTGATGTTTTCATGTATTTTCCAGTGTAACATGTATCGTCCAAAAAGAAGCGAACGAAGTATGTGGAAGTACTGGTTGTGATGGTACTGAGGTGCTAGGTATTACCCAGGTAGTGATCCGGCTCCCACATTGTCTGATCTACCTCATCAAATAGTCTGATCCACTTCGAAAAACGGTTCAATATGCTGAATCCTGCGTACTACCACCTTGATAACAAGCTGAAGTAGCAGCATACAATTAACAACTGGACATCACCATGCGAATGACCCGACAACGACCTGAGTATTACACTTTAACCAGTCAAGGAGGGAGAAATTTTCGGAGGGTAGAGGGAGTTGTTTATCATTTCTAATTGCAGCCATGGGTATCACTATCTAACTTAAACTAACTGGGTTCTACCATGTAGGTGCCACCTGAGCTCTACCATGTAAGCACCACCAACTTGGTATTACATTCAGACCCACTGTCTGAATGCCTCGACACTCGTACCGACACGTGGATATCTCTTGATCTCACCCACTATAATCTGAGTACTACTTTCTCGGTAGTAATACTTCCGTACAACTATCTGAATACCCTGTATGGTATATATTTCAGAATTAGTTGGACCCGTCATCAAAAGTTGAGTCTGAAAATTTTTGGCGCCGATTCAAATTTTAAGGGTGTCGGCTTATCAAAAAAATTTTCTTTATGCGGACCGGCTTTGGGTGTCGGATATCAAGGTGTCGGCTTATCGAGGTGTCGGCTTATCGGGGTGTCACTTTGCCTTATTTCATAGCCGGCCAACCAAATCGCCTCAGGGTGTCGGCTTATCGAGGGTGTCGGCTTATCGGGGTGTCGGCTGTATGCTAATAATTTATTGGCAGGTTTTTATCAAACGGCTTATCGGGGTGCGGATAAATCCGTGGATATATCCGCGAATCTTAGATGCGGATAAATCGTGGATTTTATCCGTAGCCGCGGCTATTTATATTCCCGCCTAAAACCACGATAGGAGCACAGCTATATATCTTCCAGTGTTATATTACAAATCAGTCGAAAATGTCGCTTACTTTTATCTTTTCATGTACCATTTTTCGAAAATTTGCAAAAGTGTCAAAATGTCAAAACATCAAAATGTGTAAATCCCCATCAAATTTTCAAAACTTCTTGTTCTCAGTGTTTACTTTCTAAATATGTTTTTTTTTGCACCAGCGTGTAGCCTGATCTCTAGTTTCTACTAAGCTATCAATTGGCTGAATACAATATCACAAAGTGGAAAAACAATTCATTTTGAAAAAAATAGTGTAGTTTTAAAAAATATAATTGTTTCTCCACTTTCCAATATTGTAGTCAGCTAGTTGATAGCTCATTAGAAAATTGCTCGTTTATAAAACTCAAAATTTGACGGGAGATTCACATATTTCGACGGGCGATTTACAAGGCCTGGTTACCGATGAGGGCTAACAAGTACGAATATTAATTCGCAGATTGTTTTTATCATCAATTCGACATTAGCGATCGGTTATGTGCAATTACAAATTACCATAGCAACATTTGCAGATATAATCCTTGAAGATGCGAGATATGCAGTCTGATATCCGCGTCTCAACATTTTCATTAAGACTTTACGGTGCGACACTAACATTTGTAACATTTCACAGCTTTAAATTTGTGTACTGTAATTACAGACTATACATTGGAAAAAGCTGTATTCACATGTTGGCATTTACAAATGCGCAATTGCAGACGCGACACTTGCATACCGATATTAGCAGATGAACTTTTGCAGACCCACATTTGCAGCGCGACATTTGCAGACTTAACATATCTTGCAGTAACGGGAAACTTATAATTTTTTTCATGGAGATAGCAACATAAAAGTGGAAACCAACGTCAAAAGATAGATGTCAATGTCTTTTCCCCCGTTAAAGAACAAATCTCGGTCTGCAAATGTCGCGTCTGGAATATGGGTTTGAAGATTTTGTTCTGAAATGTTGTTTTCTCAATAAGTAGTCTGTTATTGTCGGCCTACGAATTTACAGACTGCAAATGTCGGTCTAAATTTGTCTGATATGTAAAAGTAGTGTCTTAAAATGTCTAGTTGTGAAATTTTGCAGCGGTTAATGTCGTGGCTTTGCTTCAGAAGTGTTCCAAAAGCCTTCAGATTCATTCTGGATTGCTGTTTCAAAAATTTTCGGTCACGACGCTTGTAAATTAATCACGCACCCCCGCCACTGCCCCCGCTCACAGCTTGCTCCCCTCATAGTCTCTAGTCCTCATCTGTCACCAGGCTATTGTGATGGGTGTTTTCACCTACCGCCGTTTAAACATTTCGAAAAGCTGAAATAACAAACAAATTGTTTAAATCGCCGCCAAAAACTCCGTTAATTACTGTTGTTGGCGCACAAAAAGTGGTGAGAGGAAAATGGAAGCAAAGTTGGTTGTTGCCTTCATCATCAGGCAAAGGAAGGAAAAAGAGTCTCTTTGTCATTTCTTTATCTTCTTCTTCTCCATTACGCCCAAATTGATGTTGATGATGATGATTTGCACACTCACTTAATCGATCATCATGAGATATACGCATTGTTCATTTGCTTTGTAGTCGTAGTAACAGCAGCATTATAATTCTGTAATATCTGTCTTTATTTGTAGCACATCAATTTATTAGATTAGGTTTTAGTCATATGACCTTTAGCTTTATTGGTCTTAATTTTGAGACTGACTCTACTGTTTTAAATTGTTGAAGCTCACATTTCAGGAATTCTTGATTGGTCCCACTTGAGTGTTATTGCGTGCACTATTCCTGTAATTTTTCCGTCATGTTCAACATCAGCAGCCCTCAAGGGTCAGTTTTTTGAATACATTCGACGCTTGAAATAGCGAACACCTTCTGGTTCGTTTCCGCCAAGGTCCCCACTTTTTCTGGCCCACATTTAAAGTCTTTGTCAGTTCTCTTTAGTTAGTCTGGCCGGGGAATAGCGAATTCCTATTTTACCGGTAATTTTTGTAAATGAAAGGTTTATCTAAAAGGATAAAAAGGGCCCGCGCCGCTCGATATAACGAACCTTATCAACTCCACTCCACCTTGCCATTTGTCTAACATTGCTATTACAAGAAAGACTGGTAAAATTTGAATCCTTAAGATTTTTCGGACTACACTAACCAAAGAAAACTGGCAAACGACTTGAAAATCCGGAGTAAACAAGTGTAGGACCGTAGCGGTAACCAACTTATTGGGGGGGGGGGGGGTGTGGAGTTATATCGAGCATCGACGTATTTATTTTTTACTTGTTGTATATATCAGTCATATTTTTAGAACAAGACTTAAATGAAATCCTTCAAAGGCAAAGATGCAGATCAAGGGCTAGCAGGGATGATATCACCAAAGCTTTGAAAACATTCACAGATTTGCGGCCGACCTTGTAAATCATTTGTTCCAGACGGTCAGACCAGGTGGTGTTGCTCACTTGCTGTACTATTCCTGTCCGTTACAAGGTTTTATTTCTAATTTATTTAGTATAGTCTTCATATTTAATATAGTCGATCGATGGAATATTTTGCCATAATTTAATTTCTATAACTTTCAGGGCAACACGTATAACATCCGGTGGCTCTCTACTTTCTGGACAACCATCCCTACACTGGTCCTTTCTGCTATGTCAGACCAACAGCTACCATGCGGATTCGAGTGTCTCCATCAGTGGACGAAAAGGACGAGTTTATCTCCCTACTTGACAGATTGGCGCTATCCTGGCTATGAGACTAGTGGACTTCTTCAGGTTTGTGCCGATGCCCTGACCTACTATTTTAAATTTATCTAGATGATGACAATGGCTTTCCAAGACAAATGCCCAGCTATTCAGTCTCCTCCAGCATGCAAATCCAGTGCCTAACCCAACCACTCCCTATCAATGGCAGCCTCTGGAGGTGCTACTCCCGTATCCCCGCAATTCCGGTTCCCACTTACCAACTCCTTACCCACCTTCAGGTGCTTCTGGATCTGCATCAGTCGCTCCCTATCCAACAGCTGGTCCAATGAGTATGCCGATGCCAATGCTTATGCTACCCCTCAGCTAATTCAGCCTACCAGCCGCCCTACCAGCCATATATGAATCTGCCAACGCTGGTTCTCGCTCTTCTCTTAATTCCAACCAGTCTTCAGATGTATCTCAGCAACAAAAGCCGAATGCTGGCAATGCCACCAGTTGGGATGCTTATGGAGCAGCACCATACAATCCAGTCATATCAAGGCGAGTTTGATAAGTGCCATCGAGGACAAGATTAGAAATCGCTTGAGAGACAAGATTGGTAAGTTTTTTCTCCTGCTTTTGGGCTGATAAAAGCGATATAATGCCAGAAGAAACGCCTAAGTTGTATTTGCCAACAGTTTTTTAATTTTACACCTGTTTTGCAAGTTTTTTGTTTTTGCATGTGGCAACCCTGAGTATAGACATTGTTTGGTACCTCAATGGGTCTGCGCATTTCATCCCGAACATATTTTGGCTATTTTTACAAAAAAAGGTGGGAGTTGGGTTTTGCCTTGGTACCCCCTGTGGATTTTTTGTGTTTTAAGGTTCAGACAAGGGTGAACAGTGTATGTTGGGACGGATTTAAACATGAGTCTATGATACGTTTGAGTCTTTTTTAACAAACGCTACCTTTTCTAAGCCTAAACCGTTAAAAAGTCCTTAAAAAGTCCTAAAAACAGGCAGGGCCAGCGCAACTCCCACCCCCCCCCATGTTGGAATAAAGCTCATTTTCGATCTTAATTCTAAAATTATATACCATGAAATTGAGAAATTTTTAATTTCAACAGTCAATTTTGAACAACTACTTGTGAATTCAAAAACCTAGCCTCAAAATTGCCTTTATTAAATTCAAAGTCGAGCTCTAGTTGTAAATATGGCCATGTAAGATGATTTTGAGACCCTAATATTTTGCAGGAACTCCGTTTGCCGAGCTGCAGTCAGTCAACATCAATCTCCAAGAGCTACAAACAGGGCAGCAAAAGCTGAAAGGCATGCTTGAAAAGATTGACCAGGAGCAGAAACAGCTGGATATTATTTTGGTCACCTATTTGGTAGGCTTTTTCACTTTTTTGCCGCAGCCCCAAATATTTTCAGGAAAAGAAGATTGAGTTGGAGAAAGCCTTGGAATCTTGTGTCGGAGCAAGCAATGGAGGAGGCTCTCCCTCAATAGATGATGCCATAGATGCAAGCACTCCACTGCATCGGCAGATAGTGAGGTGCTATGTTCAGGAGTGCTATCGATGACACCATCTATTTCCTAGGACAAGCCCTGAAGAAAGACACCCTCAACCTGCAGACTTATCTAAAGTATGTGCGCCAACTGTTCTCGGAAGCAATTTATTACATCGGGCCACCATCCAGAAGTGCAGGCAAAAGGCTAGACTCCTATCTAACAAGCAGATTTATTGTCAACGAAACTGAGTTTACTTTAATTTTTTGCGCAAAATACGGGATTAAATGATGGCAAGAATATAGTCTTTTGGAGGGTTTTGGGTCGAGAAAAATTAATGGTCTTTTATTCAGTTTAGTTAGGTGCGTGTGATAAATTTTTATTCGAATTTCGTATTAATTTTAAATACCACATTTACCGAAAAAATTCTCTTTTAGATGGACATCGGAGAAAAAGACTTTAGAAATTCAAATATGAGAGGGTCGCTGGTTCGATCCCACTTCGGCGGAAAATTATTTTGACTGCTCATATTCGGTTATTCATTTTTTAACTTGGTTTATCTTAAACTGGACCGATTCCACATTGGTTTACGATTTGGAGTTGAACAACAGTGAAAAAATTGTCAAAGTTTGGCTCATTTCGCATTGGCCCAATTTTCTCCTCTCCAAATATTCGAAAATTTTTAACACTAAGCTTATAAACAATATAGCCAGATTAATTTTCTTTAAAAAAATTTGCGTTGATATTTATTTAGTTAGCACTGGTAATTACTACCACAAAAACTGTCCAGCTAAAACAGCAATTCGGCCTGTGTTTACAGATTTCTGGCACTGATTAGCCAATTCTTCGCGCTGCCAACAATTTGTTGGTAATCATCAGCAATAGACATACACACTCTTTTTTTGGCTTCTCTTTTTGTTAGTCGGAGTGGTGATTGAGTGATGACTCAGTCAGCACTCCCCCACTGTTTTCTCTGTTCTTGTTGTGTTCTCCTTCCTTCACATCTTTGGGGATCAAGTCGTCTACTAAAACAACAACAACTGCAGATAAATTTCTTTGTAAATTTATTTATGATCAAACATATTTGATACTTTTTTGCCTACAGTTTATTGATTAGCTGTGAAATAAGTGGAAAATAACTGGTTTCATCTTCTTTTTGCCTTTCTCTTTTCTTTTTTGATTTGATGTGTGTTCCAATAATAAGAAAGATACTTTTTTCTCCGCACCTCCCTGTGGTGTATGTCACAGTTGTTGTAACCTTCTTTTTGGTGTGCTCTCTCAATTGCCGTTATTAAAATGGTTTCTATTGTGAGAGTGGGGAGGAGGAGTGTCAACACCTTATCTGAACACCATCTACCAATAAGGCAAATGGCAGAGTCTTTAAAAACTTTGTACAGCAGCAGTAGTGGACTTGGCTTAGCTACTTACCTTGGAAGATCTTTAAAAAATTCAATATTCTGAGTTTTTTTTAAAGATAATAACATTGAAGGTGCATGCCTACGCGTTCAGAATTGGTGTGCGCCAATTCAAAAAAATTCCCAATCATCAAACTTCTGTACGGATTTTTCAACTTGGCTTCTAATAAAACAAGGCCTAAAATTCGTTTTTAGGTATATCTTGTTAGAAACCAATTTGAAAAATCCGTACAGAACTTTGATGATTAGGATTTTTTGTGAATTGGCGGGCACTAATTTTGAACTCGTGGGCATGCCCTTTTAAATCATTTCAAAAGTTCGCACCGTTTTTCAAAAAAATATTGTTAGCATTGTTTTTTACTATAGACTTAACAAAAAATTAAATTTGACTACTTATCTCGTAGTCAAGATTTTCATCTACAAAATGGTGGTGAACCTTCAAAAAAACTGTTGAAAAATTTGTGGTAAAACACAATGCCACAAATATTTCTTTTAAAAAAAACGGTGCGAACATTTGACACGACCTATAATAACTTTTTTTGACTCACAGCCGTTAAAATTCTTTTTTCTTGCCAATTTTTAGCATTTTAGAGAAATCGGTGTTTTTCTAACACGAAAATTATTCATGCGATTAAACTATAAATTTTTCAAATTCTCGAATATTCGAATAATGGAATCTAACGCCACCTAAAATTGTCACAAGAAACAGGTTGAAATTGTGCGTGGCAGATGTTTTCTACCATTTTTTGAGTCAAATTCAAAACAAAATTGAATAAACACTATATTGTAGTAAACGAACCAACAATTGTGTCAAATTATTTTCTAATTTTCACTTTAGCATCTCTTCTGTATTTTTGAGCCAATTTTTTCGATCTTGCTTTTTACGCAAAGAACTTTATATATATTTTTTAAAGAATGTACTATTGTAGCTGATTTAATTTGATTGAAAATTATTTTTGTTAAGAGTTCGTTCATTTTTTGCTTTTACGAATATGACAAATTTTGCGTGTGATCAAATAAAGTAATTTAATGACTTTTACTTGTGACTGTTGTTGTTGATGACTTAACTGATGGCTGCCTGTTGGTCAGTAAATAAATATTTGTGTTTTTTACATGTATTGCGTACACTTTTGAACAACAAGAACAGTTTTGGCTGCTTTCAGATATAATCTTTCTATCCCACCAATAAGAAGTCGATTCCGCTTGGATCAACAAGGCACAAACTATTTATTATTGATTGGCTGTTCATGTAAGTTGAATTTGGCTATATAAAATGTTTTTCTGTCATTAATAATCGTTACCTAACACATAATTTGGGTGCTCACTAATATGAAACACTATTTCGTTTGTACTTTACACTTCCACCTTCATTTTGTACCGGTTTTTATTTTTTGAGGCTCTGCTTAGGCTTATGTAGGATGCTAGGACATACTCAACACCTTTTTCCACAATTTAAAAAAATCAGGTTGAGTTGGTTTTGACTTATGCTGAATTACCCTGCGTATAAGCACAATCCAAAAATAACAAAAGAAGCAATAGAAAATGAAAGTGTCGCGTAAGGTACTGAAGTACCAAAAATTTTTAATATGTGAACTCGGCATTTATATCCGTATTTTTGTAACTTCTTATGTGAATTTTCTAGAGTTGTCAAACGGCTAAATAGCCGGCTAATTGCCGGCTATTTAGTCGCTAATAGCCGAAAATAGCCGGCTACCGTATAACTCTAATAGACGGGCATGCCCTTCTATTTTTCAACCACTAAAAAATCGAAAAAAAAAATTTTGATTTTGATTTGAGATTTTGGGTACTCAAAAAATCTAAAAAGCGGAATCAACTAAGATCGAGGTGATCAAGAAAACGCGAAAAACAGATTTGCAAAAATTTTTTTTGCGCTGAGATATAGTCTTGAGGGTGCCCGTCTATTAGAGGGTGCCCGTCTAATAGAGGTTATACGGTATTTGTTTATGTTTGATTGATTGGTGTTTTACGCCGAATAAAGCTTGGCTGGCTAAATAGCCAAAAATATTCCCATTTTATATAATTTTTTAGTCTTTTACGGGATAGGTTCCGTCTTCAGGGGTAACTTTGGTTATGTTGTCTCCGCTTAAATGAAGTTCGCCATTGAAACACATTAAACAAACATCTAAAACTTCAAACTTCGGTTATACGCCACCTCAGGGGACTGTCTCTATAACCGAGGTGTCAGTTGAATAAGAATAAGCCAAACTCAGCCAAATACAGCATATTTAGGTGGCGTATAACCAAGGTTTGACTGTATTTCCATTTGCAGATCACCGGCACACCTAGTAGCCTCTGTGAGTTGCTGAGTTGTTGTTTCGCAGTCAAAAAAGTGGTTAAGTGCAACCATCTAAAGCCACAAGCACTAGTAGCAGTAATAGCGGTGCCAGCAGCTAGCAATGCAGGCCATAAAGTGTGTGGTTGTGGGTGATGGTGCTGTGGGTAAGACGTGTCTCCTGATCAGTTACACTACTAATGCCTTTCCGGGCGAGTACATCCAACAGTCTTTGACAACTACTCAGGTTTTCAACTGTTTTCAAGCAATTTTCATTTTAATCATTTTCAGCCAATGTGATGGTAGATGGTAGACCCATCAATTTGGGTATGACTAGCATAAAATTTTAAAAAATTCTTTTATTTTTTCAAAAAATTTTAGGCCTGTGGATACAGCTGGTCAGAAGACTACGATCGTCTCAGCCTCTCAGCTACCCTCAAACAGACTGCTTTTTGTTGTGCTTCAGTTTGGTAAACCCAGCCTCGTTTGAAAATGTGAGAGCCAAGTGGTATCCAGAAGTGTCACATCACTGCGCAGGACACCAATCATTCTCGTCGTGAGTGGTTTTCTTTCTTCATTGAAAATTTGAATTCAAACCTAGACATAATGACACGTCTAGGGACCGGCCTTAGTGGTCACTACAGTGGAGTGTCACTATAACGATGATTCTTTATGAAATTTCTGTCATGTGTCACGAAAAATGACAGAATAATAAGTACCAAGAGTCAACATGCGCCTATCGTGCCTCCACCGTGTTTGTACACATTGATAGCTGTAAATCAATTTAAAAATCGCAGGCAGATATTTTGCAGAAGTTTGAAAAAACTGACTGAAAATTCGGCTTAAACACAAACATCCACCAAAATCCAGGCTAAAATCCACCATCTCCAGTTTGGAGGAACTTAAAAACTTTTTTCAGAGCCACCTAGATTTTACAATATTATGTTCGAAAAGAGCTAAAATGTTAAATTTTAGGGTTCTGGAAAGATATCTGACAAAAGTTTGCAAGAATGGCTGAAAATTTGACTTCAACACAAACATTCACCAAAAATCCAGGCTAAAGTGTCCAATAAAAACGGCGTCATTTTTTAAAATTTGGTGTACGTAACCTTTTGCCTGGCCGATTTCCAGATATATCAGAAATGTCCACAGTGTACGATTTATTGTTTCTGGCCATAAATTGTCCCATTCATATCATATACTTTTTCTGTTCCGCCTGTTGATGGCTTGATAATCGGCTATATGCTTAGAGATATTACAATCTTCATTGTACCGGTATTAATATTGCTTCTCAAACACGCTAGAAATCTTATTTCC
This sequence comes from Ditylenchus dipsaci, assembly GCA_004194705.1. NCBI lineage: Eukaryota > Metazoa > Nematoda > Chromadorea > Rhabditida > Anguinidae > Ditylenchus > Ditylenchus dipsaci. The sequence continues at coordinate 50,031 of SADC01000328.1, read as the reverse complement.
CATTAAAAACATCGTACAAGGGTAGATAAAACATAAGTTGGTTCAAAAATTTCCTTAAATTTTTTGATTTAAATTGTTTTTGAAAAATGATACAGTTTTATTGGACACCCTGTAAAGTATTAAAAAAACAATTTTTGGACTTTAATTGACTGAAAATGGCAAGTGTCACCATATAGAGATGTTTTCTCAGTCGGGACCAGCCATAGGTGTCACTATATTGGAGTGTCACTGTATTGGAGGTATAATTGCTTACCGTATTACCTGTGATAGACCACCGGGTGGCTTATTTTTCAAATCCTAAAAATCTGAAAATTTCGAGGTCAATCTCGAGATTTTCGGGCGCTCAACCAAAATCCAAAAAGTGCAATCGGTAGAGCTCGCGGAGTTAAGAAATGCAATAAACAGCTTTGCAAAATAATTTCTTTAGGCCGAGATATATGTCCCTAAAGTTGAGGTGAGGGCGGCTTATTAGAGGAAAAATACGGTATGTTTTAGTCAAATCCAACCGGATCGATCCAAAGGTGACACTATATTGGAGGTGTCCCTATATCGAGGTTCAATGTATAATAATTTGATTTGGCCCTTCGAGTTTGAGAGTAATTCGCAACTTTTGAAAGCATTTCAAAAGGCTAGAGTAATAATTTACTGTGTTCCAGGAACCAAACTTGATTTACGAGATGACCCTAAGACAGTGGAAAAGTTGCGTGAACGCCGACTGGCGCCAGTGACACAAACTCAAGGCCTCCAAATGGCCAAGAGGTAATATTTCACTATTTACAAATAAAAGAAAGAGATGAAATAGGAAAGAAACCATAAAATCGGTGTTGTCAAATGCAACTTCTAAGCACTGATTAATCAGCACTAAATCTTAAAGTGTTCACTAATTTACTCAATCCGTTCGCTTTCATATAATTCCTCCTACACCCACCTCTTATCAGTACCGAAATTGGGATAAAATGAATTCTGGGTTATTTGACACATTAGAAGATAGAAATTTTTAAAATGGCAATTATAGCATACAACAAGGTATACACTTTATGAGACACAATCCGTGAGAATGGATAAGTGCCTGGCATGACGGAAAAATGAAATTTTTTCTTTAATTTCTATATTGTGGCCTGAACTCTGGGGAGCTCAAAACAGCTGGACTCTTTTTAAAATGATGATATAGGAGCCAAGTAATAATCGTTTGAAGTTGGTCGGTCATCAGGTGCCACTTTTACTCACTTCTCAACTTGAAAGGTATCTAGCTCCAAGTTTTCACCATCAATCCAAACTCATAATAGCTTATCTAGTCCTCATTAAAATACCCTTCTAATGTGCGTAAGATTTTTTTCAAAATTATTCAGAAAATTTAGAAAAGTGGCTGAATTTGAACAGTTGTTTTCGGAAACTCGTTAAGTTGAGAATAAACCTTTTTGACCTTCTTATTCGCGTTGGCCATCCTAAATTTAATTGCATTTTGTAGCGCCCTTCCTGCGCTACAAGATGGGCTCAAAAAGTTTGCGAAAATTTGTGGCAGCTGTGGTCAAACACATACTTTTTTAAGTAATGTAAAGTAAGCTTAGTCACTGATCGGAGATGAATTTATAAGAAATCCTGTTACTTGATTCCAAACAATCAGTTCCAGGGGTCACAAAATCTAGTTTTCGACTGTATACATTTACAGATTGGAAGCAGGCACTACTGTTAGATTACCATTAGATAGACCAGTTCACGGAATATATATGTTTCTTATAAGATAAATTTGTTCAATTTTTTCAAAGAACTATTATGTCAAAAAATTCTTGAGCCATAAAGCATTAGAAATTTTTTGAAATTAAAAAAACTATTTTATCCACAATACCATTTAAAAATTCTAGATCAAAGCAGTGAATATCTTGATGCTCAGCCTTACCCAAATCGGACTTAAACAAGTATTTGATGAAGCCATTCGTGCTGTCTGTGCCCTCCGCCTGTCAAACAAAGAAATCTTGTGCTATTCTGTAACTACTGTTTCGAAGAACAAAATTCCACCAAAAAAGTTTTTTGCCGTCCATGAATTGACTTACTATGTCCACTACTAACTCACAATCCTCCACATACAGTTGTTGTTGACTATGTGTATTGCGTTGTGGTTAACTATTATTTCGCGTGTTTTCTGACTATTTCATCCATGTCTTTTGCTTTTGCCACTTTTTTAGCTGCATTATCTCTTCGCAAAACCCACTTTGCTGTTCTCAGCCGTCCAAAGCCGAATGAGTGCCTTAATAATAGAATTTCGCTGCAACACACATGCTTTTGTAGCTATTGGATTGAAATTTTTGTTCTTGCTGTAATTTTTTTAGCAAGTGTTCTTGTTCGAGGCAGTTACTTTATGAATATTTTCGGTCTTTTTCCTATATCTACTTTGATTGGATTTTTCTCAGTCTTGGATATGCACAACTCTGAGATTAAGGGGAAATATCTATCTTTTTTTTTTCGTAAAAAATCAATAATGCGAAAACTTCACGCAAATAAGCAAGGTTTATTGTAAAATAATTGTATGATTATGAATGTAAAAGTAGAATATTCATTTAAACTTTCGGCACTAAGTATTTCTGAGACTGGGGGGAAATTTGATTTTTAATTTTGTTGAGCTACCTTTTTATATGTCTGACTATGCGATTGCTAGCCTACAAAAAAGTCAACAATTCTAAGAGCATTCTTAAAAAGGTTCAAAGTGAGTAGACTAAAAGAAATTTCCGAAAATGCAAGAAAGAGGAAATGAAATTAAAATATTACAGTAAACTTTGGTGCTTACCGACATTTTTTCCATTTTAGACTTTCACCTGTTTTGTTTAGTGGGTGTCAGCGAACTATTTTGTAAAAGCTGATAATAACTTATTAACAAGCGTTGAGTTGCCTACACCCACACTCATTATTTTGTTTTTGTGTGCATGAGTTTTCGTTTCGCATTATTATTGTGTCTTTGAGAAATCGAGTGTTTCTCTATATCCTATTTACTAATTTATAATAAATGTGAGAACTTCTAAGAGCGATTCAATCGCGAATTTCACAATGCATAAAAAACAGGCCGAATTTGAAAAAGTTGCTAATTTTGAAATTCAGTAAGGTAGTACTTTTTATCGGTCGATTTTTGAAAGGTTAATCATTTTTTTGTAGCAAAATACTTTTTTTGTGGCAAATTTACTCTTTTTGGTGGCAAATTTCATTTTGCCTGATTTTATTTTTAAAAAATGGTCTTTCACAAAAGTGATAACACCATCATGTAGCCCTACTCTTGTAGTTTCTAATAAGGTATCGTTTCATCAAACGTCTTTGCAAATTTAGTACAAAAATTAAAAGTATGAGCAAATAAAAAATCATTCACCCGTCAAATGTGAAGCTTGAGCAAATACTTATATACTCCGTCAAATTTTTAAATTTCATGCCAAATGCATCAAAATCTGACGGGATAAATTACGTACAGCCGTAAAAGACTACTCCAAGCTACAAAAAGTCAATGAAAGTTTTTAAAATTCTATAAAAATTTACCGTATTTCTCTATTAATCGCCCACTCTCTAATAGTCCCCACCCCACGGACCTCATATCTCAGCCTGAAGCAAATATTTTGCAAATCTGTTTTTGCGTTTCTTAATTAGCACGAGTTCTCCAGATTTTGGTCGACTGCCCAAAAATCTCAGAATCGACCTCAATTTTGTCCGATTTTTTAGGGTTGAAAATAATCCCCATGGGATTAATAGAGAAAATACGGTAGGCCTTCAATTATCATTTCGCAAATTATACAAGGTGCTCCAGGCTCAGATGTCATTATCATAGCGCATGTGAAAGTTGAAATAAAGTGCGGATCCGCTCTTTTTTAACCTAAAATTTAAATCAGATGTAGCTCGTCCATAACTAGTTTTGTACTCCTGTTCTAGGTTACAGGAACACAACAAAAGAATAAAATTCATTTGGGCAAAAAAGCTATGACTACTGTAAAATCTATAATTTTAGGCCGGCCCGATAATCTTTCAACTCCTCGAAAATCGGAAAATTTTCGGGTCGATCTCGAGATCGTTAGGTGCTCAACAATTAAGGCACTTTACAGTGAGTGTCGACCTGCGTGTGAGATTTGGCGTGTTTTTAACGCGGCAACAGCTGTACCTTTTGTTCTTAGCTAAAACTTTTTTCTGTTGGTACCAATTTGTAGCTAAATTAAGGGTTTCAAAATGAGCTGTTGACAAGCAACATCTGATAAAAAAACTTGTGTAAAAATTCTTAAGTCGCACTCAGGTCGACACTCAGGCCCACATCTGTCGGACCTGAGTGCGGATGTAAGCATTTTTACCCCAATTTTTATCAGATGTTGTTTGTCAATTGCTCATTTTGAAGCCCCGAATCTTAGCTACAAAATAGTACCGACAGAAAAAAAGTTTCATTAAGAAAACAAAGTACAGCTCTTCCCGCGTTAAAAAACATGCCAATTCTCACACTCAGGTCGACACTTATTGTGAACGTGCTTCTAAGAAAACTCAATAAACAGATTTGAAAATATTTACTCTGCGCTGAGTTATAAGCCACACAGTCGAGGGGCTGGGTAATTAAAGGTGACCTATTATTAGAGTGTTTTACGATGATTCCCAGTAAAAGACATTTGGGTCTGCCCTCGCGCAGACAGCCATTGTGAACTTCTCTTTATAGTCTAATTATATTTATTAATTTATTTACTCCGATCCAGACCTCAATAAAATTATCATCAAATTTAAACGTAAAGTCCAAAAATAGGTGTTTTCATAGTCTCATTAAAACATAATTCTGCTTACTAGACAAAGTGTACAAAACACAAATGAAAATTTTCAAGTGTATTTTAATCATCTTTAGCGTTTAGTCTTACTCTCGAATTTTTTTGACATTATTTATACTTTCAGAGTTCAGCTGGTTTTACTAAAAATGAGTTGTGTGCATTAGATGTGCAGCTTGCACTAATCTATGGCAAAGGCAAATGTAATTTCCTGTTCTTTCCTCTCCCTAATAAAATTGTTAACACATCATGTAGTCGTTGGTTCGACATTTTTCCAAACAATGCTGGATGAGGTTTTTTATTGTAAGAAAACGAGACAAAAGACATGCTCTCTTTTTTCTTCTTAGAAATTTAAAATTTGTGTTTTTTTGTTTTCTTCAAAAAAATTTATTATTATAAAATCATTTTTTGAGCTTGCATGCCTCAGTTATTAGTTAAATTCAATCAGGATAGGCTATTTTGATATTTTTGTAATCCAGAAACAACTCCTTTCGTGTGTAAGCTGTTCCTATTTTGGAACAACCCAATAATCTAGCGAGTTGCTACGCCCTTTTAGTCTAAGTTTATGTCACTCCGAGGATGATTTTAGTCGGATAACTAAGTTTGACTGGATTTGAATTCCAGTAGGACACAATTCTTCTTGACTCTTGACAATTGAAACAATTATGGGTCAACCGGAAAATTAGATTTTTTACGTCTTAAAAGATTATCTGAAAGAGGGTTGTAAATTTTTGTTGAGGCTGGATTCGTCATAAAAGCTTATTTTGCTTGCAGCAACAAGTTTTGCCTCATTCTACTTCCTTAGACGATTTCTCTTTTGTGGCTCTGAAAAAATTATTTGGAATGAAGGACTTGAAATTTTCAAATATTATGTCTCTAGTCAAGATTCTCCACTCTATTATTTTGCTTGGACTGGTGGTGTGTTTGGTTATGTGGAAGGTTTTGATGCTGGCAACTACTACCTGCCAAGTATATTATTATATCCTATAAAGCCAACTCTCCCATCAATGCAGGCTCCAATGTTCTCGACTATAATTAGCACATCCCAGTTATTTTTGATGCGGAAAGGGTTTTGTGGAAATTCCAGGATGCGAGATGAAGAGCACATTTTTCAGTGAGGAGAGGGATAGGGTGTGTGGAAACGGGGCTAGCCCTCATTTCGACACGATAATTACTCTTTTTATAAAGTGCCCGCCAAATTTTGTGTTCGAATATCAAAAAAAATTATGTGAAAAATTTTGTCAAAAAAATTAATCTCTGCGCGAAGAATTTGATAAGGGCTGGACAACGTGAGCAGAATTTGGCAGAACTATAATCACTAAAATGAAGAAAAATATGTCGTAAGATTATTTGTATAAGATCTACTCTGTAAGACTAACAATGTTAGTGAAAGAGTTCCTAAAGTTCGATCGCCAGCTGAATTTGAAACTTTTTAAATACAATTTTTAAATTATTGTACCAGTTGTATAAGGTCATTATAGTCTCACAAATCATAAGGATATTGATTTGCAGATCGCCTTGAAAACATTATTGTCAACAAGATCAGCGCTTCCTAATAAAAGACACCAATTTTTTTACAAAGACTACCGTTCTATCGGGAACCGCTGGTCTTATTAGCTATTTTTAAGTTCGATTTCAACCGTCTGATAAAACGATTTGAAAGAGTATAAAAAGTTCTACAGTCGAAACTATATATAGTGTACACCTAGGCCCAAAATTTTTAGTCAGGGGTTAATTAAATGACCAGAATGAACACTCGGTATAATGTACATCTCGATATAATGTACCACTGTAGCCGGTCCTTATGGTTACGATATATCGAGTTTCGACTGTAGTGGCAAAACCTTGGCCATTAACAGAGACTACTGGTGAAACCGCAATCCTAAAAAAATTGAGTCAAGAAGGACGGAAAAATCCATAAAAGTCAATTGCGGTAAAAGAAACCGAGCCTAGCTGAAGGAGCACTTATCGGAAATAATGCCTAAATAAGCATGTATATTGAAAATTTTCGACAATATTTTCAATAGTTTGAATTTTTTTCAGTCTCACAAACAGGAACCATGCTTTTTATGCCAGCAAGCATCCTCGTCCAGTAGTAGAGAATTTTATGCTCCAACCTGTAAACTACGTGCAAGCCCCAGAAATCGAGCCTGTCGACAGTGAGGATCAGAAAAATTTCTCTCCAGCGACAACTCAGCATCAGTTGCAGCTCAGCCACTAAAGATGAGCAATTGCCCAGACGAACACTGAGACAGCTAGGGAGTGAATTTGGAAGTATATATGGTGGTCGAAACTACAGGATGATGAGACCATGTTTCTATAGCCCAATTCAATGCTTGATGAAAAAGAAGAGGTCAATAGTTTATTGAGTAAAGGTAGTACCACCAACTAGAGCTCATTTGTATTTGTTAAATTCGACGTGGAAATAAAATTTGCTTGAAACAAAGTTCTACCAAAGTATTTTCAAATTTCTGTTTAAAGGGGCATGCCACGCTAATAAGAGGTGGTGACCGGGAATTTGAATTTTTTTCCTAATCATTGAGCTTCTGTATGGATTTTTCAACTTGGTTTCTAACTCAGCCATACCTAAAATTTAATTCTAGGCCTTGTTTTGTTAGAAACCACGTTGAAAAATCCATACAGAAATTCAATGATTAGGAAAAATTTTTGAATTCCCGGGCACCACCTCTTATTAGCGTGGGCATGCCCCTCTAACATCCATGCTTAACAGGTACTTTAAATTTCAGCTAGGATAATAAAATTCAAATGAGGCACATGTAACCGCTTTATTGATCACATAAACAACAGAGAACGTGAACAAATGACACCAATGACGGAAAAAACAGACGAATTTAGCTCTAATACTACACTACCTATATCCCTGGTATTACCCAGACAAACCCTCTTAGTACTTATTCTGATGCTGGATTCCATAGCTGCCCATATCATCATCCAACCACTGCTTGAGTTATTGTCTTCCTCATTGTCTGTTTCATTGAAGTTTTCTGAGAGCCTTACGTTGGCGAACTTTCTCTGCAAGCCAGTGCAATAAACTCGCCCGAATTAGTCGCATTCTTTTCAAAGATCGAAGAAGGTGCTTTGTTCTTCACATTTTCTTTGTTTGCCTCAAAATTGTCACAGCTTTTTTTGTGAAAAGTAGGCCAGCTCTCTATTGCCCTCGCATTGGTGTTCCATTAGGAGACCTTCAAATGTATAATTTGAGGCAAAATGTGGAAGAAAGCACAAAATTAATAACCTATCAACCTTTCTCAGTTGGACTTTATCAAATCCTTTCAGCGCATCCAGCAACAATGGTCTCCCCTAACTTCAGCAGCTTTTTTCGGCTTTTCAGTCTCAACTTTGAGGACTTGTTCCGCAGGCCTAAACTTAACTTCATCAGGCTGTAATGGACGCTTCGTCTTGAGAAAATCCGGAGGCGGCAATGGAGGCGCTAAATGTTGTTTGAAATTGAAAGGCAAACGAATAAAATGAAGCTACCGGGAGGCGGCGAAACACGCTTAGGCGGCGGCTCAGACGACGTGCAAGACGAGACCAATGATGGCAACCCATTACGCATAGAACTACATCCGTCCCCGCCAGCCTGAAACACAAATTTGAGCGTAACAAACAATATTGAGTCAAAGCCACCTGATTGGTCTGAGCATTCATCAGAAACTGCAGCTGGGCTTGAAGTTGCGCAAGTTGAGCTTCCAGGGTACTAATCCTATTCTTGTCATCGCTGTTCAGTGTAGAAATGCCAGTTGTAGATGATGGCAAAGACAAATCATCACTGTCATCATCTAAGTCATCTTCGATATTGTCATCATCCAATTGCAGAAAACGGTCGAAATTGTTGTTTGGGAAAACTTGCTGTCGAGAGCGGGATCGACTGCTGGTTCTGACCTCTAAAAAAGAGTTAATGTAGAGGAAAAAGGTTTTGATTAATGTTGATCAAAGTTGATCAACTAACATATTTTGCCTGACAATTACTAATGGGCAACAGTTTCATAATACCCTCCATCGAGAGCTTAACTACCAGAGGGGAGTAATTACTAGAGAAAAAACGGTAGGCGTGTCACTTAAACTGAAGTTACCTGGAACTTTTCTACATTTGAGCGTAGATTTGGCCTTAAACGAATTAACTGGTGCCATTTTCCACTGTTGTAGGTTGCTGAAATGTTTTGAACTTTACAATTCACTGAAATTTGAAACAAATTTTAAAGAAAATCATACATTTTCCGTGGATCCCTAACCAGCTCATGAACATTACCAAGCGACGAGTTTTTGGGCCACATACCAGGATTCCTGATCGGAAGAACATTGGCAAACTGTATATTTTCCCTAAATTCATGACAAAATTCATGACCTTTACATATAAACTTACAAATGGTTTTTTACAATAGCTACAACGGCCGCAATTGGCTTTGAACACAAGCGAATGATCTCACGCGTATAGTTTTCTACTCGAATATATTGAAGCTAAAGAACAACGGATGATGACCTGAATTTAGGTTTGTTTTTCTAATTTTACCCACCAGCTTTTCCGACTTGACTTTGGCAAGCTTTATCAGCAGTTCAAAAATTTTAATCAGACAACGAATTCGAGCCACTGAATCATTTTCTCCTAGCAATTGCCGCACCAAATCCATAGGCTTAGGCTGCTGCACTTCTTCGTCCATTTCTCCTTGCTGAACCTCTGCAGTAGCCGAATGATCTTCCTCCACTTCGTCGTTTTCCATGTTTAATTCTTTAATAAGCCCTAAAGAAAAACAAATTAGGAAACTTGACTCCACTGCCCTATAACAAAGTGAATAAATGCTAATATAATGTATGGCCACAAAATTTAGCCTTTTTAGTGGTTCGACTTTTTTCAGCTCGATTTTCAAAGCTTTTTTTAAATCCTATTTTGACAGTCCGGTCCCAAATATTGCAAGGATTCTAATTTTACGATCTTTTTCAGAATCCAAAGACTTTTTTCTCTAAAAGCGGCACCCATTTCAGAAATTTAATTTAATTATGTCTTTCAGTCTATGATAGCAAAGATGAAAGCCGGAACTTTTGGCTACTCACTGATTTGAATATGTAAACTAGAAGATTCGGTAAAATTAGAAAATTTGGCGCTACTAGCGAATACCCCCCCCCCCCCCCCAACAAATTTTTTTTCAAAATCAGGTTTTAACCATTTCTAAGTAATTCTTATGCGCTGAAAACGATTAAAAAGGTGTTTTCGGGCATTTCTGGCCTAAAAAGTTGATCTTTGGAAAAAAAATTTTTTGACCAAAATTCGACTTTTTGCCTTGGGGACCAAGGTAAACCACCTAAAAAATGGTACCTAGAGTCCTAAAAAGATGGAATTTGAACATAGTTTTGTTAGCTGGGCCTACCGCATAAAGAAACTCTGGTATGCATGCTTTTTTCATGCATCCAGAGTCACTTTCGAGTGATTGTGTCTAAGGTATGTGGGTGTGCGCATCTCAACTCCAAGCCCCCTGCGCCCCGAAGGGGGCGCAGGGGGCTTGAGAGTTAGAGATGCGCGCACTCACTTACCTTAGACATAATTCCGAGCAACACTCTTGATCATAAAATGCATAAGAGACTCTTTTTGCCTAGCTCCAGTGACAAACGAGGTAGAATACCTTGGTCCCCAAGGCAAAAAGCCGAATTTTGGTCAAAATTTTTTTTTTCCAAAAATCAACTTTTTAGGCCAGAAAACGTCGGAAAACAACTTTTTTATCGTTTTCAGCGCATAAGAATTACTTAGAAATGGTTAAACCTGATTTTGAAAAAAAATTTGTTGGGGGGTATTCGCTAGTAGGGTCGAAATTTCATAAAACCATTTAGCAGGTAAAGGCAGAGATGAGCTTTTTGGTTGCAGTGACGAAACCGAAAAACGCGCGGCTTTCTCATGAAATCGGGGTCGAGAAACACGAATATGAAGTTATCTCCTCCACCTGATCAGTCCCGTGGGGGGGGGATTCTGAACTCAAGCCGCTTTTTAACTATTTGCGGGAAATAGTTACAAATTTTTGCATTTGAAAAATAGTTACAGCCTGTAACTATTTTGACCTTTGTAACGGGAGCACGACATTTTTCTACCGCGACATTTTTCTACCGCGACATTTTTCTAGCGGACATTTTTCTACCGGACACTTTTCTACCGTGACATTTTTCTACCGCGACATTTTTCTACCGCGACATTTTTCTACCGGACATTTTTCTATCGACACTTTTCTACTTAACACTTCTCTACCAAAAAATTTTCTACCTCTACATTTTTCTACCGTAAAATGATATCCACATCATTTATCTCTTTGATAAATTATCTTTTGGTTCTCATTTGCGTCCAATTATTTCTTAGGACAAGATAGATGAAACAAGGCAAACAAAGGGTGAATGCATGCTACACAAGATTCTAAGGTTGAGGTCCAATAGTTTCTACTATTTAGACCATGCTGATGGAAACCGAGTAATTCGTCGTACCGTCAAATTCAGTAGAGTCGTCACGACTTTGACAAAAAAAAAATTAACATCATACCTTGAATATCTAAACCTCTTTTTGGCTAGGGGAAGATTGCCAAAAACGAAAATTGCCAAAAACGAAATTGACAAAACGACGATTGCCAAAACGAAAATTGCCAAAACGAAGATTGCCAAAAACGAAAATTGCCAAAACGACGATTGCCAAAACGAAAATTGCCAAAACGAAGATTGCCAAAAACGAAAATTGCCAAAACGAAAATTGCCAAAACGAAAATTGCCATGACAAATGAAAGCTTAGTGAATACGAACATATACCACTCAGTTCCACATAACGTACCCTTCATTTATCCATTTGTCTCAAAATGACTCAAGTCAAACCTCGATATAGTGACACCTACAATATAGTGACACCTCAGAGTCAAGAGAAATGTCGTTTTGGCAATTTTCGTTTTGGCAATTTTCGTTTTGGCAATTTTCGTTTTTGGCAATTTTCGTTTTGGCGATTTTCGTTTTTGGCAATTTTCGTTTTGGAAATTTTCGTTTTGGCAATCTTCTTTTGGCAATTTTCGTTTTGGCAATCTTCGTTTTGGCAAAACATACGTTTGGCAATTTTCGTTTTTGGCAATCTTCCCCTAGCCCTCTTTTTTATTCAGAAATCAACATAACAGCATAACATTATAGCAGGAATAACTAAATGGCCCATCCTACAATAGATTTATCAATTTTCTTTGGTTCAGACATGGCTCCGTCAAAGATTTCTTTTGAGATTTTTTTGCGAATTTCTTTCACTTGCTGTTGCTTGAAGTCAGGGCGAGCGTCACGTGATACGGATTCCGCAAATAGACAAACGAAAATTCCACAATCATAGCAATTACTTTGCGGAGGGATCGTCTAAAAATTGAATAGGTCAGAAAATTTCGAAAATCATTGAAGTACCTTGTCGTTAAAACCTAGCCAATTGACTGGATCCTTTCCTTGGTGTCCCTTTTGCATCGATTCCTGCTCCAAGTATTTCCTGCGAAATTCTATGGTGAACAGACAAGTAAAAAAGATCTTACTTGATTAAGGACAGACATATGTGACCATCACTGAGGAGAGAGTCGTAGTAAATCAGCCTGTGTTTCTTGATTTTGACCGCCTGAAAAATGTGTCATGAGTTATTTTCGACAAAAAAACCCGATATACCACGAGAGCCAATGTCCAGGCAGATGAACAGCCATCTATTTTGATATCTTCCCATTCAGATCGAGCTGCTGTTTGGATTGCGAGTTCAAAATCGCACGGGATAGTATGAGTGTGGAATCACAATGCTCTATAAGCCAAATAGTTTTTTTGGAAAATACTCGAACATCTAACCTGGACATTCGTTGGATTTCTAGCGGATTGCAATAATCAGAATCAGTGCGGGCTCTTTGAATTCCTCGTTTTCTTGCTGCCACTTTCGGAAGATTGTCCTGGATACCAGATGTGCGAGACTGATTTCGGACTTGCCCGACTATTTCACCAGTACGCTTAATGAAATTCACTACAATTTCACAAGAAATGTTTAGATTTGAGAATCTACCATAGTTGTAGAAGTTGCTAACTGCTTCTCTTTGTTTCTGATAGCTGTGGCTGCGATATGGGATGGATCTGGATTACAACCATGTCTGTAACCGTCCTGAAAGACGTGCTCCAAACTACAAATAACATCTAGTATAAAAAATTTACTTGCAGAAACGCCCATCCACAAAGAACCAAGCTCTGCCTTTGCATCCGTTGGTTTTTGATCACAGTCTGTTGAAACCTTCCATGATTGATTCCTCTTAGCAGCCGCTGCTTATAATACAACCTTCCATCGTGAAAGATATTTTTTTGCCACAATTTGAATTTAAAGAATGAGGCTTAGCAAGGAGAGCGTCCATCTGAAAGGCAAGAACGTGATAAAATAATCATAACAGGGCTTATCAGCGATAGTAGCAGTTGCCCTACAAAAGTGATAAACAAATTTCTTGCAGTAGAAAATGTCGGGTAGAAAATGTCGTGGTAGAAAAGTGTCCGGTAGAAAAATGTCCGATAGAAAAATGTCGCGGTAGAAAAATGTCGTAGGTAGAAAAATGTCGCGGTAGAAAATGTCGTGTACGCTTTGTAACTATTCTTGAAACTACCGTATTTCCTCTAATAAGCGCCCCGGGCGCTTATTTTTCAACTCCAAAAATCGGAAAATTTAGATTTCGATTTCAAGATTTTTATGTGCTCAACCAAAATCTAAAAGGGGAATGGGTAGAGCTCGTGGGAGTTAAGAAAACGTATCAAATAGCTTTGCAAAATATTGCTTTTACACTGAGATCCAGACCCTCAAAGTCGAGGGGGGGGGCGCTTATTACAGTCGAACCTCGTTATAAGATACACCAGGGACCGACCCAGCTGTATCTTATAACGAGGTGTATCTTATATAGGGGGTAATTTGACGGGAGTTATTTAACTTGGGACCGGACCCAGGTGTATCTTATAACGAGGTGTATCTTATATTGGGTGTATCTTATAACGAGGTTCTACTGTAGAGGAAGTACGGTATATGTCGGCACGAAAGCAATTATTTAAAAAAAAAATGGCTCTACCCGTTAGCGCCCAAATTGTTTGCGCCAAAATCGTTACAGCAAAAACCGTTACATTTTTAATTAATTAGCTTGCTACATATGCTTTTTTAAGTAATTTCGTGAATATTCTTATTCACAAGTTAATACTCAAATTGATGCCAGAGAGATGGGCTACATTTTGAGCGTAAGGTTGAAAATGACCATATCTGCAAAATTGACTAAAAACTGCAAAAGTTCTCAAAAAAGTCCAGAATTCCGGAAATTTTGGAGTTTTGCAGATGTGGTCATTTACAACCTTATAGTCAAAATGTAGCCGTCTCTCTGGCATCAATTTGAGTATTAACTTGTAAATGAGAATATTCACGAAATTACTTAGAAAAAGCATATGTAGCAAGCTAATTAATTAAAAATGTAACGGTTTTGGCTGTAACGATTTTTGGCGCAAACAATTTGGGCGCTAACGGGTAGAGCCAAAAAATAGTTACAAACTGTAACTATTTTTGTTTTCGCTGTGGTTTCTCGGCACGAAATCAGCGATTAAAATTTTTTAAAATTAAATTTGGTCAATTTTGTAAAATCTCAGGTTAGGCAAAAACCAGATGGCTAAGGACCCACTCCAGAATGGCCAAAAGCCAAAAATAATTGTTTTTCGGCGGTTTACTAAAGGGGGGGGTGGGTGGCCTCACAATTTTAAAACGCAGAGAGCTTGAGAGGTGGCCTAAAAAGCCACCCCTTGCCAACCTTGACTGTATTTTCATTTCGCTGTATGTGAAATGTACCGCCTAAAGTGTTGCAAAAGGCGGCCCGAAAAATAAAAAAGGCGGCCAATTTCACACATTAGGCGGTGCATTTAAATTTGATCCTTTACATTTTAAGAATAAGAAAAATAAAAATAAGGTGTAGAGCCAGTGGTAGTCGAACCTGTCCCTTAGGCGATGCGTATATGAATGCCTCCCCTCCCCCTGAGGACCGGTAATCCCATCTTCAAATTTTCAAAATTTTTCACATCCTCTTTTTATGGATATTTTCATTCGCATATTTTCTTTCATTTTTAAATTTTCATTTTTTCAAATTTTCATGAAAATTTTTAAATTTTCAAATAGTTCGCTTGTTTTGCCCTAAGAGTCAACTGTATTGAACATCAATACCCTTTTAGACACAGAAACAGTCCTTTTAGAAAAAGGTACATTCAATAGTAAGGATGGTACTTTTTAGGTTTGAGATACTCTTGAATTTCAAGATATTCTTCCAGAATCCAAATTTCATGAACCAGATTTAGGGTGCACTTCACCACGAGGTGCACTACAGCAGAAGCACTATAGCTAGGGTGAGATTTGGGAATAAGAGCAATGTTTCTTTGTTGGTCGACCAAATATTTATTTAAAGCGGCATTACATCGAAGAGCTCATTACCGTATTTCTCCGATGATCGCAACCCCTCCCTTTTTTGAATTGGATTTCAGAGTTAAGGTCCATTTTCGATTTACAAATTTCAAGGTTTTGCAGGCATTTAAAACCACCCGGGGGATTTATACAGAAAATACGGTATGGTGATTCCAAACAGTAATAGCATTATCAAACAGATATCTAGTGCAAATATGAATGGATAAAACCCAGAAAGTTTCTAGATTTTTACGATTTCTACTTAAAAATTCACAGAGCCTGTATGGTTTGGAAACGTCAAATGTTTGAATTCAAATTCTTGAAAATACTGCAATTTATCTTTGTTAGACCATTCCTTTTTCAAATATGCATTTTTGAGGACATGGGTTACAGCCGTGATGGCTAAATTTTTAAGAAAACGATTGGTTATTTTGCATCGATGTGACTTGCATCATATGATATCTTTATTACCTCTATTTCAGCATAATTCACACTTATGTACATGCACTGATTGCCTTGATAGAATATTTGACGCTACTGTCATGTAATATACCTTTATGCCTGCACCACAAGTTCCTGGGTTTGAAAGTACCTTAGACGCTTAGAGAATTAATACTCTAAGGATCCCAACATCTCGAGAAGTGGCCCCTGCATTATTCCCTTCCCTCCCAATACAGCCCGCAATCCATTTAAATTGCTTTTCTGGTCCTTTTATGGCGAAATTATTGTGTAAAAATGGTTTTTGACCATCCCTGAAAAAGTCGGTTTTGGGGGGGGGGGGTATATGACAGTAGGTCGATTTTTTTTGGGGGGGGGGGTATATCACAGTAGCGCCGAATATTTTGTATAAAACAGTTATGATCTAGAGTTATGATCTCGTTTAATTTCGTACATTTACTAACTATGAAGTTTGAGTATGTTTACTTTATATGATTTTTCTTAAATGAAGTACAGTCAAACAAACCCTTGGGGATGGAAAGTTTTTTCTTTAAAGGGGATGCTTTTGCGCGAAAACCAAAAAAGACATGACCAGTGATTTTCTTTATCCAACGTTTTATATATGCATTTGGATTGAAACTTCAAAAACACCAATGTGTTTTGAAGTTTTTGTCTAGTTTTTAAACGTGATCTGAGGTTAGGAACTTTAGGTTTGATGCAAAACTAGTTAAAAACGGAACAATTGAAAATTTTTCTGACCCTCACTTTTTGGAGTGTCCCATCATGGACGATCGATGGGTTTGAGGTTTGACTGTACTGTAATTAATGTATCTTATTTTTTTATTTTTGAGTAAAGATAAATCATAATAAAGATTTTAGGTCTTTTTATATTAAATCTCATGAAAAAACCGCCATAATTTGCCAGAAATAGTAGTTTTATGTAAGATGTCTAATGCCGTAAGAAGTTCCGATCTATCGGATGTATTGCATGTGGAGCCACTTTTAATTAGTGAAAGGTTTTTCTTAAATTTATAGCTTTTCCTGCCATATGCAATTTTTATAGTAATACTTCACTCGGAGGAGTAAGACATAAAAATGTCAAAACTACACCAGAAAAGGCCTCCATAGAGTTTTTGGTAGGTTAAATTTTTCGATTAATTTTGTTGAACTGTAGAGATCTTTCGTTATTTTTGATGCCAGCGATAGCTTGCGACCTTTCTAATTGCGACAACTCCAATCTAATTTGCGAAAAATTAAAATTGTGCAAAGCTTTTTTTGCCATTAAAAGGCTTTTTTTGAGCTAAAAAGCTTCTTTTTACCGCTAATCATACAAACGAATATTTGGGCAGGAGTAAGATGCGGCAAATCACATTGCGACAAATCAAATTGCGGCAAAATCAGATTGCGGCAAATCAGATTGCGACAATTCAAATTGCGACAAAATCAAATTGCGGCATAAGTGGGGGGTCACATTGGACTGCTATTTGGGTTGATCGTTATTTTATACGTTAGGTATTTTCGTTCACTTTGTGAGTAAATATTTGTATATCATTTTTTCGCTTTCCTCCTGGCCTGACTTTACTTCTTTGCTTCTTTCAGCTATGGAAAACGAATACTGTACTATACTATATACTATTTGATTGTTTGCTGATTTTTGTACAGCTAGTCAATTTTTTGGTTTCTAGCAAAATCTCATCTCACAAACGAGCCTGTTTAGACGGCAGCTTATTGAGACCACATAGTGGTGGCAGATTAAGCATTACTTGAAAGTTTCAAATTTGATTACCGCAATTTAAATTGTCGCAATATGATTTGCCGCAATTTGAATTGTCGCAATTTGAATTGTCGGAATTTCATTTTGCCGCAATTTGAATTGTCGCAATCTGATTTGCCGCAATCTGATTTTGCCGCAATTTGATTTGTCGCAATGTGATTTGCCGCATCTTACTCCTGCCCGAGTATTTCTCGGTGTCTTTCTTGTCGTAAATTTTGGCGCTACTAGCGAATAAACCCCTCCCCCAAGAATCCAACTCCGGTTCGCTAGTAGGGTCTCAATTTTTTATTTTTACATTGATATGTAGCCCGGAATCTCTTATTTCTAACGAGCTATTAACTGACTCGATGTAGTTGTGAAAAGTTTGAGAAATATCCTTTTTTATAAAACAACTCCTGTCTACTAAAAACGGGCATTTCTCAAACTTATAATAACTACATCGGGGAGTTGATAGCTTATTAGTTAGAGATTCCAAGCTAAAATAAAAAAATTTATAGTCAGAAAAACACCGATAAATATTCGTTTATTCAATTAGCGGCAAAAACAAGCTTTTTAGCTGCAAAAAAGCCTTCTGACGGCAAAAATAAGCTTTGCCCATTCAAATAGTGACAATTCATATTGAGACAAAATCAGATTGCGACAAAGCTACTCTATTTGAATTTCGAATTTTCTTTATAAATTCTTGCCGCTAAATGAATTGTCACAATTTGATTTTGTCTCATTTTGAATAGTTGGCGCTACTGGAATAAACCCCACCTAATAATTCAGGCTTAGGCCAGTGAGCTTAGGTTTAGGCGAAGAGCCTATACATTACTAACAAGGGCTGTTGTACAACTTTTTTTTCTCGAAAATGTTGGTTTTAGGTACCCTCCAAAAATTATCGAGGAGGGTGTATTCCAATGCTTTTTTGCGAGCGGTATATTCCAGCAGCGTCGAATTGTTTTAATTTGAAATGTCGCAAGCTATCGATGGCCATTTTTGAGCCAAACGCTTGTTTTAAAATTTATTTTTATTTTTGAACCAAAATTTTCAAATCATAGTTTTACCTATGATACATGAATATTTTAGTTTCGGGAAAGAACTAGACTCGACTCTTTTCTTCTACTTGTTGGCTCAACTGTAGCAGTTATTTCTGGACTTTCACTCCCATTTCTGGCCGTTATAATGGGCGGAATGACCGATTCCTTCGTAAATGCGACAATTTTAGTTGAATACCCTCTTAGCATAGGTTGTTTTAAATTTAACAATTAGTTTTATAACATCTGATCTATTTTAGTCAACACAAGCTCAGGGTTGCGATTTTTCAGCGATATATATTCTCTTGAACATTTCCGAAAATCTGCTCATATTCGGGTCTTACAGTCTTTTCTAATCGGTGCATTTCTACTCTTTGCTGCCAGCATTCAGGTTGTTTTATGTGGCATTTTTTCAAAATATTGTGAGTTTTAGGTCTGTGCTTTGTGACTGTAGCGGAGAATGTAATTACTCGGTTAAGAAGCAAATATTTCCGATCTGTTTTGAGGCGAAATTTAGCTTGGCATGACCTAAACCCAAATCTGGCACCTTTTCCACAGATATTTTTGAGTAATTTTGAATTTTTTAGAGAAGTCACAAATTAAATATTTAGTGACTTCGAGCGGATCAAAGAAGGCATTGGTGACAAAGTAGCTTTAGCCATCCAGTACACCAACCAGTTTGTTGGAGGTTTCCTTGTGGCTTTTGTGTATGATTGGAAGTTGACATTAGTTATGATGTCACTTACTCCATTTATTGCTGTTTGTGGGGCTTTCGTTGCTAGGGTTTGTCAATCGTTTGTTTTTTAAGGAGTAGATTTCACTATCCCCAAAATTTATTTGAATTTTGAAAAACCTTCCCTCAAAAATAAAGGTGAAACACTTTGTCTAAGTTCATGCTCAGCATGCATAGTTACACTCGTAAAAATCTGAATTATGAAAAATTAAAACCTGTGGGCCCGTAAAAATTTGCCGCTGGCAAGGGATGAACCCTGACTGTGACCTGGGGAAACATCGATGACAAATTTTTTTCTGCGTATTCTTGTAGAGCGTACCCAATTTCCGGGGCTACTCTCGTTTATCCCCCAAGCACGTGAAAAATTTTTTTAAATTTTTTTCCTGGGAGTGGCTCATAGGGGTGAAAACATGCGAGAAATCGATTGCAATCATCAGCAAAGCCGAAAACGACATCAGTTCCGGGTAAACATGCATGTTTCACTATCATTGTTTCGACATTTTTGAGCACAATAAACGCTGTAAACTTTATAATATGCATTTTTAAGATCAACAGATGCCTTTCCTGCTTTTCTGATGATTGCAATCGATTTCTCGCATGTTTTTACCTCTAAAAGCCACTTCAAGGGGGGGGGGCTTGGGGGGGGGATAAACGAGAGTAGCCCCCAATTTCTTGACAAATTTGGCTCTCCAGCTCTAAAGGTCCTCAAAAGGCCCACTCAAAGTTCTGAAGACACCTCGATACCCATATCATGGTTTTTCATAGCTGACGCTTGGGCGATGGGTCATTCCTAAAAACTTTATTGGCTTTCAGAGGTGGGAAGCCAGATTCACATGGGATTTGGTCACGCTCTACAAGAATACGCGCATAAAAAAATAATCGAAAAACCGCAGGTCATAGTCAGGGTCCCTCCCTTGTGAGATTCAGGCTAGAATTGAATTCTATATTTAATTCTAACCATGCCAATGTTTACCAACCGGCTAGGATTTATGCTAGAACTTAACCCTAATTAACCCTAATGAATCGGCTAGGGTTAAGGCTCAATCCTCCAATCCACCAGTTGCATGGTTAGAATTAGGTTAGGATTTAATTCTAGTTTTATTCCTAGCCACCAGCTGTTTACGAAGCGGCTAGAACAAGAATTAAATAATATATTCAAGTCTAGCGGAAACTGTTTACAATGCTTGGTCTTACAGATGTGTCAACCCAAATGTGTTAACCCTCTCAATTAAAAAGTTTTTTCTAAACCAATATATTAGTCAAGTTTTAGCTTATGTCTTCATCAGCCCTAAGAGAAGACAAAAATTATAGCAAAGCTATGAACCTAGCTATCGAAGTGCTTAATTCCATGCCAACTGTGGCTGCTTTTAATGGACAAAGTGCTGAACTAAAGAGGTTGATTTTTGTAATGCTTGTAAACATTCATAAATATTTTTATCGGTTAGATATAAGTTGGCACTGGAAGCGACTACTTTTGACTGTGTTATGAGATCTGTGTATATTGGTGCAGCCTTTGCTGCTACTTTCTTCATTATGTTTGCTTCTTTGAGTTTGGCCTTTTGGGTGGGCACGGACTTCATAGTTGATAAAGGGCTGCGCCCAGAAACTCTCATTACTGTAAATTACTTTTAAACGCGTGTTTAACTATATTAGATTTTTGTTGTTAGGTATTTCTCCGTAATGATGGGATCTTTGGCATTGGGACGGGCAGGACCACAATTTACAGCGATTCGAACAGCTCAAATCACAGCCAGCAAGTTTCAGGGTTGCTTCAACTTTGAAGTAAAAAACTACATATTTCGATTGTTTTATATAATTTAGTCCTTGTTTTTTAGAATTCACTTAAAAAATCATCTTTGCTAGATAATAGTCAGCAAGAAAATCTGTCAAATGTCCCTTCTAAAATTTCTGTAGAAAATGTAAGCTTCTCTTACCCAACAAGGCCAGATCTTCCAGTACTCACAGACTTTTCGATGGATGTAAACCCAGGACAAAGTGTGGCTTTGGTTGGAAAAAGTGGCGCTGGCAAGAGTACTGTATTTGCTCTGCTATTAAAACTGTACTCCCCTTCTTCTGGAAAGGTTTAAATTTACTAATCTTATAACAAAAATAAATTCTGTAATTTAGATAAAAATTGACGATCAAATGTGGAAAACCTGAGTTCTTCATACCTCCGACGCCACATCTTCGGATTTGTGGGTCAGGAACCTGTACTTTTAATACTACCATCATGAATAATCTGAAATGGGCCTGTGATCATACTCCGACTGATGACGAAGTTTTTGAAGCATGCAGGAAAGCGCAAGTGGAAAAGTTTGTTTTGCGCCTCCCCCAGGTAAATTTGAAAAGTCGAGGAGTGGTTTCGAGATTGTCAAGATTTGGGATCTTTCTCAAAGCCACTTCTACTTATTCAATGATATTTCTTTGCTGCTCAAAAAATCGGGACCGAAATTTTGGAGAAAAAAATCTAGATCTCGTCAGGAACCCAAACAATTTTCTGGGTTTTAGAAACAATATCAGAACCAAAAATTACATCTGTGTGCTATACTGGATGACTATTAATTATTATAAACACTAAATAAGGCTAGTCAAAATTATTCAACAAAAATTTGATGAAAAATCATAAAAATCATAAATATCTGAGATTTTTGGCAAAATCTCAGATTTTTCCGAAAATGAAATTGTTTATGAAGATGAAAAGTTAAAAAATCAATGATCTTTGTAGAAAAGATAGGATAATAATTGCCGCACTGAATTCATAGAAATGCGGCAATGGAATTTGGAACTTGATCGGGCGGGATATGGGGACGGGACTTTAGCCTAAAATTAGTTCTTGCGAGATTGGGATACCATCGGGATCTCGTCCTGTTTCTGTCTCTTTTCAAAATTTTGTTCCTGGCTACTTGTTTAAAATCTGCCTTCGGGTTGAAATTCGGACATTCGCCTTCGCGTCGGTCATGACTCAAATGCAAAAATTTGACAAAACGTTCCTTTACCATATTTATTTCAGACTTTTTTAATTTCAGGGCTACAACACTATCATTGGTGGTTCCTCTCTAGATGTTAACCTCTCGGGAGGCGAGAAACAAAGAATAGCTATTGCCAGAGCACTTTTGAAGAAGGCATCCATCTTGTTGCTAGACGAAGCGACTAGTGCCTTAGATTCCAAAATGAATCATTTATACAAGAGGCATTCGAGCTAGATATTCAAAAGAAGATAACCAAGATTGTGATTGCCCACCGTTTGAGCACCATAAAGAATGTTGACAAAATATTCGTGCTAGATGAAGGAAAGTAGTAGAAATGGGAAACCATGCAAAATTGATGCAGAACAAGGGTGTCTATTTTTCCATGGTAGAAAACTCTAAATTTATCGTTGATGATGAAGAAATTCACGAGAATAGTGAAAATACAGAAGGTTTGTTTGCAAGCGTTCAACATCGTATTCACCCTAATTGTGGTCCACTCTCTAATAGTAGCCCCAGCCCTCTCAAAGGTGTGGGTATTTAAATTTGCGCCTTTTTTTAATTTAGGTATTTTGTTGCAGTTTGAGCACGGGCGCCGGCGCCGGTGCGCGCCCCGAAAATTTGCAGAAAAATTCAGATTAGGCTCCGAGCGCCGGCGCCGGCGCTTGGTGAATTTCGCCAGCTTTTTCAGCAAGTTGAGTAATTTATAATGCCCTGGGCCACAATTGGAGAAATATGGCAAATATCTACTTACCAAGTAGTCTTTTTAATTTAATCAATGTAGGAGTTCGCACAATTTTGCACAAAAAGGGCTGAAGAATGTGAAATTAGAGATATCTAATGACGTCGAAAAAAAATCTTTGCTCAATGAAATAGAAGAGCCAAAGTAAGTGTTTGCTAAGTTTTACACTTGTCAAAAAAAATCATTTTCAGACTTGAAACGAAGCATGTGACGAAAGATTCTTCGGAAAATCTGCTAACAGTGACAAAACGATTGCAACTTGAACTAGAACAAGTCAAGGGCAAACCTAGCACATTCTCAAAATTGTTCGTCATGCTAGTCCAGAGTGGAAATTTTTGAGTGGTGGAATCTTATTCTGCCTTATTCAAGGAAGTATCTTTCCAATATTCTCACTGTTTTTCAGTAATATTATTGAGGCTAGTTACTAGATTATAGTTTATAAGTTAGTGTTTTAAATATTTTCTTGTTTTGTAGACTTTTGCCTTATTGGACCTAGATGAAAAGCGAAGTAGAGGTCATTTCTGGGCTTTGATGTTGCTTGTGCTCGGTATCATCCAAGCTGTCTCAATTTTCGGTCAAGCTGCTTTGTTTGGCCTCTCTTCCGAAAGCTTTGTTCGTCGTCTCAGAGTTCAACTCTTCGGTCATCTTCTTTGCATGGATATGGAATTTTTTGACCGTCCACCAACTCTCCTGCAAGAATGTGTACCCGTCTAGCAACGGATACAGCTACTATCAAATCAGTATGTTTTAGGGAGTTTTCGGTGCTTTTTCGTTCAGATTTCCGATTTCCAAAAACAATGAAAAAGTTTTCAGAAATTTCGTATTTTTTTTCAAATTCAAATATTTTGTTTTACAAAATGCCTTAAAAGTTTATTTCCGACAATTTTTCATTCTGATTTTCGGTTCCTGTAAATTTTTAAAGTCCTATTTTGATTTCACTTCCGACTTTTTTTCGTGTTCTGTCCCATCCATGGATGGTTTTTGTTTTGTAGTAATCTTATTTAATATAAGCAATTCAGGCTATAGACTACCGTCTTGGCTCAGTCTGTGTCTCATTTGTCTCCTTGTTCTGTGGGTTAGCCCTAGCTTTGTATTATGGCTGGCAAATGACCATATTTCTACTTCTGCTCTTCCCATTAGGCTTAGCAGGACAGTCTTTGCAGGCAAAATACTTAAAATCTAAAGCGAAAAAAGATGTCATGGAGTTTGAGACGGCTGGAATTGTATGTTTCATGAATTTTTTTGATCAAATTAATAAATTTAATTTTGCTGTAGATCGCACTGGAAGCAATTTCCAACATGCGCACAATAAAAGCAATGGCAATGGAGGATAAATTGGCAGAGTTGTTCGATGAATGCCTGGCTAAAATTTTGAAGCGGTCTCGGTGGAAGGGTTCTGCTCAGGTAGCTAAAATGATTACTAACTCGTAAGGTTGTGAAACGGTAATTTATTGATAATTTATCGCTGCCCGAAAAAGCCGGTAAAAACTGATAAAGTTCTTTTAGTAAATACTTGTTTTTGCCCGCCCAACGGTCGGGTTTTATTTCGTGAAATTTTTCGATTTATTTCCCGCTGATATCTCTGTAGTATTTTCGATTTATTTTTCGTATTTTTTTCCACTTCAATTAATTTCTTACATGCTTTAAAAAATGAAGAAAATTTTGAATTTCAATTATTTGATCATTGATTTGAAGACTCATTCAGGTACTTGGACGATTCACAAAAATCAGAAACAATCAGCCATGAAGATTTTTTGAGAGAGCCAACTGCTCAAATCGCCTAAATAAATAGTAAGACTGCGACAAAAAAAATCGTGCTAAAAATAGTTCGAAATGCAGCACAGATATATATTTGTGAAAAAAACATGACAAAGTGGCATCGACACAGCCGACAAAGCACCCTTTTTCCTGTTGCGAGATTTGCAAAGCGTTTGTCTTTTTCCTTGTGGTGATTCGTTGAATTGTCTTTTTTGGTTAGATTCATAAAAGTGTTTATTTTTTGGTGGAGAGATTCGCAAAACCATTTCTTTTGTTTTCGTGTTAGAGATTTATAAAAGCATCTTTTTGGGTGGTACTTTCTTCTTAGCGCAAAACACTTGAAAATTACCGCAAATCATTTTTTATTACTGCAATTTGATTTTCTCGCAAAGTACTTTTTTATTACTGCAATTTTATTTTCCCGCGAAATACTTTTTTCTTACCGCAAAAATTTTTCTCGTCGTTTTTAGTCAAAATTTTGCGGGAATTTGAATTTTTAAATAACGAAATAGCTGGGATCCCTCAGAATCCCACCCCGGAATGGCCAGAAGCGCCTGAAAGTTGGTTTTTTTCGCGGTTTACTAAGGGGGGGGTAAACTTTTTGCGAAAATTTGATTGAGCGGATCAGATTTCAGGTCCGATGGGCTTAATCGCTCAGAATTCCACCCTTAACCATTCTTAACCATCTTAAACCACCCTAAGCACTGATTTAGGGTAGTTAGGGGCCTCTCTAAGTGCGCTGGCGTACCCTAGGTTTGCCCAAAATTAGTTTTTTTAATGCAATAAAGATTTAATTCTAAAAGCAAACTAAAAAACGCAAACTAAAACATTGACCAAATATCCCTATGCCCTCTATAAGGTTTCGAAGAAAAAAGTATGGGGAAGGGTTATGCGTTACTAGGGTCGAAAAGTCATATTACCTAACTAGCGTGTTTCTTCATTCATCATCTCGCTGTTTCAGGCACTGTCATATGGCTTTGCTTCATGCATCTATTATTTCCTGTACTCTGGATCCTTCTACTTTGCCATCTGGTTGATAATGGAGAAAGTATTGCTCCCGATGGATGTTCTCAGGTGGATCCTATTGTGACCCATTCAAAATGCAAATTTTTTAACTTAATAACTTTACAGAACTCTGTTTGCCATCAGCTTCACTGCTGGAACATTTGGATTTGCGGGCTCATACTTTCCTGAGCTTATCAAGGCAAAGTTTGCAGCTGGTCTGGTCTTCAAGGTACTCAATCAGCAGCCGAAAATTCTAAGAAAAAGTTTTTATGGCCAAGGAATGCAGGCAAAAGATGCCAGACCCAACCATCTGAAATGGCAATAGTTGTGCAAAATGTCGATTTCGTCTATCCTCAAAGGCCACAATTCCAATCTTCAATAAACTGAATATTTGTGTTGAAGCAGGCCAAATTGTGGGCTTGGTCGGTTTGAGCGGTTGTGGCAAATCAACATTAGTCCAATTACTTTTGAGGTTGTATGATCCGACTGCAGGGGCGATTGTAACTACTTTTAATTAGTGTTTGACCTTTCTATGTTAAAAATGTAGATGATTGGAGGAATCGACTTGCGAGACTGGGATCCGATTAAGTTGAGAAAAACTATTGGGTGGTTGGACAAGAACCTGTGCTCTTCAATAGGTCTATTCGTGACAACATTTGCTATGGACTTGAAGATAAGAATGACAGTAGGAGTGGAGTGTCTGAGAAGAAATTTTCGCAGGAAGCAATTGTACAAGCGATGAAGATGGCTAATATTGACGAATTCGTGCTAGGATTACCTCAGGTATTTAGAATACACGTAAAAAGACACTCAGAAATGGATACAGTCGAGTCGCGATATAACGCGACCCCGACATAACGCGACCCTTCAAATGGTCCTAGCAAAAAGAAGTCAGTCAAATTTACCTTCGATATAACGCGAACCCTGATATACCGCGACCTTTTGCGGTCACGAGGAGTCGCGTTATATCGAGACTCGACTGTACTTAAATGAATTGGATACTGGATACTTGGCAACTTTTTTGTGGAATTAGTTGGCCATACATTTAGTTTTATTTACTTTATTATTCCAAACTTTTTAACTTTCTGTTAAAAATGGGATTGGTTGGTTAGAGATGCGCGCACAGACTTACCTAAGACATAATTCCGAGCAAGACTCTTGATCATACATGCATAAAAGACTCCTTTTCCCCAGCTCCAGTGACCAAAACGGGGTAGAGTACCTTAATACAAGGTAATTTGCCTTGGTCCCCCAAGGCACAAAGTTAAATTTTAGTCAAAAAAATTTTTCTTTAAAAATCAATTTTTTATGTGGAAAAGTGTTGGAAAATAACTTTTCTATCGTTTTAAGCATATAAAAATTACTTAGGAGTCATTTAAACGTGATTTACGAAAAATTAAAAAATGCTCCCCCCCCCCCCAACTAAACAAGTTCCGAAATGAAACTAGCAAAAGTTTTTTGAGAACCAACTTTTTGGCGTGTCGTTTAATCGAGACTCAACTGTAGAGTAAATTGGCTAGTTTAGCACGTAAACATTCTTCTAGGGTCTTGACACATTTGTGGGCGAAAAAGGCACTCAACTCTCTGCTGGTCAGAAACAACGAGTTGCTATTGCAAGAGCCCTAATCAGAGAACCAAGTATTCTTTTGTTAGATGAGGCTACCAGTGCTTTGGATAGTAAAAATGAACAGGTGGCCTAATTCACAACAATAAATTGTACAATTATAAAATATGTTTTAGTTAATCCAAGCATCTTTAAATGCTACTACTGAGGCAGGACTTGTCTAGTAGTTGCCCACCGGCTGTCCACCCTCACTAACACCCATTATATTTCTGTGCTCCAAAATGGAGCTATTGCTGAAGCAGGTTGCATAGAGAAATGAAAATTATTGATAACTACCAAAAATTTTTTCAGGCACTTCCACAGAACTCTATGCGAATGGACAGCTATATCGCCAACTGGCTAATATTCAACGGTTGGAGTAGTAGATGTGGCATTTTACTTGTCGATGTTTTTTGTAAATTATTTTTTTTATCCGGTTATGCATAAAATATTTTTAACAAAAAAGAGTCTTCACACACGATTTTTCCGCAATTACTGTACATAAAAAATGCTTAAATTTTAAGCCTATTCGTTAAAAATCTCAAATTTTTTTTCGTGTTGTTTAAAATAAAGATTTTAGGCGCTAGTGCAGCAAACAGCAACTCATTTGAGCGCCATTATTTTATCTTGATTTTTAATTTCTCAAATAGTCCGAAAATGATAAGTTAACCTTCCGCCTAGTAGGTAAACCACCAAGTACCCATCTAAAAGGGTAGCCAGCTCAAAAATACAAAAATTTTGGATTTAGCCAAAAGTAGTTAAAAACATTGTATCCTAGCTAGAATCATGGTTTGAGGTACTTCAACACTAACTTTACTACCAAAACACCATTTCCGATGTAGGTACGTGATCTGAAAGAGAACCTTTCTAACCCATCTCTAATTTCTAACCCATCCCTAAGGGTAATTATCCCTAAGCCTATTAACTTGGATTCACAGCTTCAATCTCTCATTTAATCAAAATTCACCCCGCTTATTTCATCCCACTTCATTATCTCAACTGAAAATCTCAATCTAGCCTGAACTGAGTATTAAATTGAGTCGGAAAATACGTTTTAGCCATCTTTACATACGCTGGCCTACCCTGCGCCTTGAGGCTTAAACCGATTTTAACCTAGAAAAAAAACTACACACCAGTTTGACATTCTAAATTCAGTGTCTTAGCTTGTGGTACTCAGAAGGTGTACCCTAGGTGGTATTTACCAGCTACTAGTTAGGTAACTAATGCTTTCAGGTGGTAATACCGGGAAGAAATGTTTTAGTACATTAAACAGTCTTCAGCGCTCGATTCTGAATAGAATACAAGGGTTTAAACTATTTTTGGCTAAATCCAAAATTTTCGGATTGTGGAGCTTATCCTTTTCGGACAATTTGAAAAATTTAAAATCAATATAAATAATGGCGCCGAAATGAGGGCGCTCAAATGAGTTGCGACAAAATAAGGGTGCCCAAATGAGTGTGTACGCTCAAACGTGCATTACAAACTGCAAAAATGAAAATTCGAAAAAGGCGCGAATTTGAAATTTTGGAGACTACACACCAGGACTACACACCAGTTTGAAATTCTGTTTTTTAAATGTTCGCGGAAATACAATTAAATAAATTGTGAAAAAAGGTTTAATAAATTTTCGTTGGAAATTTACTTTTGAAAAAAACACTTTGTTGAACTACCTTGTATGTGTTTGAGTGCACTGTTTATCTTTACATTTTTTGTCAGATCAATCATTAGTTTCGTTGAAAAGAATCCAGTTATTGTAATTATCGTTGATGATCTATATTGCAAAATGTGACTGTGTGTGTGCAAACACGAAACAAATAGAGAGAAAGGAAACCACATGGGAAAGACTATTTTGTGCAACATTATAATCTTGGTCGTTTTTGATTATTGTTGGTTATCTGTGTCCACACTTTTAAATTAAATTTAGCCGTCCTAATCAGTCATTATCAAATACAATTCAGTGGATAAAATACATAGCAACGAATTAATTAATTTTTGAAATCCATAATCATCAACTATTAGATCAAGTATTTGTTAAAATTGTATTTCCATTTGTTTCAAACAGCTAAAAAAATTTGAAAACTTAGTCATAAATAACAAAAAATCCCCTTTTAGTTTAGCTATCCACATACTACTGTAGGCATGTTAAATTGCGTTTTTCACGCCTTTTTTTAAATAAACTGCTATATCTGAACTTAAAAACATGGTGGGGAAAACCGATAAAATTGACCTATTTTATCGGTTTTTTATCGGTTTTATCCCTTTTTATTTATTCCTTATTTTTGCTGATTCAGACCCTTTTACTGATTTTTTTTTTACCAAAACGATAAAGAAAGGTATAACGGGAATATTAGCGACCTATTTTACTGCAAAAAACATCAAATGGCTTTCCTAGTTGACGTTATAAAATAGTTATAATTTAGTCGATTTTATCGTGTTTTATAACGTCAACTAGGAAAGCCATTTGATGTTTTTCGCAGTAAAATAGGTCGCTAATATTCTCGTTATACCTTTCTTTATCGTTTGGTAAAAAAAAATCAGTAAAAGGGTCTGAATCAGCAAAAATAAAACCGATAAAAAACCGATAAAATAGGGCAATTTTATCGGTTTTCCCCACCATGTTTTAAAAGCTGTCAACTCATTGAAAAAAGCAGCTAACCTCAAGATCTAAAATTTAATAAAAAAAAGATATGATCTAACTTATGATTTTATCCAAATGATGTGTGTGCTTAGGCGAGAAACCGTTCTTTTCACTTACCGAAACCCCCCCCTACTTTTTAAAAATTTTATATACTGTTTATGGTTATGAAGGTGATCATACTAACCGCAATCACCTTCATCACCATAATCACCATCCAAAAATATATTTTATTTCAATATCAGCACCTCTGAATAGCATATAAAAATTTTTAAAAAATAGTGGGGGTCCCGATAAGTGAAAAGAATCTGCCTGCGCATTCAAAATTCTTGTAAACCTACTCTTTTTACAAAGTGTAAACCCATAAGTTTGAAATTTTCCATTTGCTATCAAGTTTACAAGTTAGTCCATGAACTTATACCATTTTTTATTGATTATCGGTAATTGTCGTCCCCACTATTCAAATAAAATACTTAAAGGGTTGTTGGCCGGCCGAAAATTTTGGCTTCGGTTCGGGTTTTCGGCTCGGCCGGAAATTTATGCCGGCCGACAACCCTAAATATTTCACTTGTACAATAAAATACTTTTTTAAAATAAATTTCTTGCAGACATGTCTTCAAAAGGAGAGGCAGGCGAGGCTTTGGCCGTCACCAGATTCCGAGAATACTTGAGAATCAACACCGAGCAGCCGACACCCAATTACAGTAAATAATCGTTCCATTTTTGTTGATCTTATATGCAAAGCCTTATTTTTAGGGGAATGCGAGAAATTTCTACATAATTACGCCAAGGAAATAGGCTAGAACCATGGAGCTACGAAGTTTGCTTTATTGTGATGGACATTGTTTTATACAAAAGTTTTAGTGTGTGTCTGGCAAACCAATTGTAGGCATGACTTTGTTAGGGTCAGATCCTAGTCTCCCATCCATTATTCTCTACTCGCACACTGATGTTGTGCCACTTTTCGAGTAACTTTTCAAGCATTAACTAAGGGGTGTAAAAAAAGTTCCCGGTGGATTTCAAAGCATTATCTTTTATCATTGTTGATATCGTATATCTTTTCTTTTAAAACAATTTTGTAGCCCTGCATCTCCTCTTTCAAATGGAATATTAAATTCAGCTTGATTATTTTGGAAAAGTCACCATTTTACACCAAACACTTGTGAGATCATCTTAGGAAGTTGACAGTCGTATTCATCACTTTCAGTGATTAGAATTTAAATAAAATTTCGAAGGTTACAATAATTTCTTAGCCCCATATTGTAGCGCAGCTCAAGCGCTACAAAACCCATTACACAGAATGTTTTTTGAAAATCTCAATGTTGTATGTTGTATGATATGGCTTTTTGGAAAAAATCAATTTCTTGAAAAAATGACCAAAAAACGAAAAATATGAAAAAGTTGCATTTAGTCATTTTTCAAGAAATTGATTTTTTCCAAAAAGCCATATCTCAACGTCGAGATTTAAAAAAACATTCTGTGTAATGGTTTTGTAGCGCTTGAGCTGCGCTACAATATGGGGCTAAGAAATTATTGTAAACTTTGAAATTTTATTTAAATTGTTATCACTAAAGTGATGAATACGACTGTCAACTTCCTAAGATAATCTCACAAGTGTTTGGTGTAAAATGGTGACTTTTCCAAAATAATCAAGCTGAATTTAATATGCCATTTGAAAGAGGAGGTGCAGGGCTACAAAATGGTGTTAAAATAAAAGAGATACGATTTCAACAATGATAAAAGATAAGGCTTTGAAAATTCACCGGGAACTTTTTTTACAACCGTTATAAAATGGATTACATTCTTTAAACAGTTATTTATTTTTCGCGACTAATTCTCTAGTCAATTTGTTAATGAGACCTAGATATTACGGTCAAGACAAATTCGATTTTCTTGAATATCAGCAATTACATTTGAGCATTCCAATGAGAAATCATTGACAAGGGAATGATATGAACTAATTTTGGTACTTCTGCTGTTGGGGCCAGTACCCTTACTTTGCTTTGTCCCGTCTGTTTTTCGGCTTGTGCTTGGGCGGAGAGTAATCCAGCTTACGTTAGGATTAATTCAAATATCTTTCCCGAACTACAAAAATAAGAAAAACGTGTATAAGTTCGTCCTAAGGTATGATAGAATTAAAGTCAGCCGCCTATCCCGTGCCTAAGCACAAGCCGTAAAATAACATCGGATCATAGTAAACCCAGGATGATGACCTAAACAGCAGATGTGTCCTAATCTTATTACTCGGAAAATAAATGAAGGTATCATTGATTAGCCAGCGTTCGACTTAAAATTAAATACATTGAGATCTCGAGCGAATTTTATGCAACCCAGTTTTTCAGGAATATTGACCCACGACCCTTATAGTGCATTCAAGGACCCTGAAGGAAACATCTTTGCTCGCGGTGCTCAAGACATGAAATGCGTTGGCATCCAATACATGGAAGCGTTGCGTGAACTGCTCCAGGCAGCAGATAAAAAGCCCATCTTTGCCCGAACAATTCATGTGATGTGGGACCAGGCATGTTGGCACATCTTGTTCAGCATTTGAAAATGGCCTTTTTTTGCAGATGAAGAAATTGGCGGTCATGATGGAATGGAAAAGTTTGTGAAAACTGAGAAATTCAAACAGCTCAACTTAGGCTTTGCTTTGGATGAAGGCTTGGCTAGTGAGAACGATGTCTATAGTGTTTACTATGGCGAGCGATGCGTTTGGTGTAGGTTTTACTTTTAAAAACATGGTACCTTATTTCAACCAATGAATAACCAGGCTGAATATAAAGCCTTTTTTAGGCGCTACTACAAAAGGACAATTAAACACTTGGCATATCGGACGGTTCGATTTTCAGACATTGGACGCAAACTACTTTGGTCAGGAGTCCTGACTCAGGATTGGTCTATTTAAATGAAAAGGCTATTTGTATTAAATTTGCAGTTCGTTTTACAGTTATTACTAGTATAAAACGCAGTGCAAAATCAGTTTAAGACAAATACTCTTTTTATATAAATAGATTTCTTGATCAACCGAGTTTGTGTCCAAATGTCTGAAAATCGAACCATCCGATACAGTCAACCCTCGCTATAGTGACACCCCTTTTTGAAATAGGGTATCACTATAGCGAGTACCCGCGGATCTTTCGACAAAACCTTTCTCATTCACAGAAACGATCGGTAAATTCAAAATCTCTATGATTTTTATGATCAGTCTGGCGAATCAGATTCGGTAAAATATTTCAAAAATCGAGGTAAAAAAAGTATCTGACCCTAGGTGGGAACGAACTTGACGGGGTGTCACTATAGCGGGGCTGACTGTATGCCAAATATATTTAATCGTCTTTTTGTAGTAGCGCTTTTTTATTGTGGAGAATGTTTCGAAATGCAAAATTTCACAGAAAAGTTTTTCAATCTCATACACATACATTTTATAAAAAAAATTAGACACTGGAAGTTAATAATATTCATTGAATAATTTTAGGGATTAAAATTACTTGCCCTGGCTCTCCAGGTATACTTCTATTACAAAAGTCTAAAAAGAATTTTTAAACTATTTCTGTCCAGGCCATGGATCCCGCTTCATTGAGAACACTGCTGGATCCAAATTGGTATTTTATATGTTCAACTTAAATTTCAGAGGTTAATCTGTGTAATTTTGTTAAGTTCGGTACCTAATTTCTTGCACCTATTTTTTGCAAATTCGGGCTTATTTTGTTCACAGGATCAGAATTTTCTGAATTTAGTTTTTATTTCTGCATGTCAATAAGATAATTTGGATAGGTGTGATAGGTTATCTTCGGAAATGTTGGGTCTCTGAAGCATAAAAAACCACTAATGTACTGAGAAAACGAACAATATCAAAAAAGATTAACATGTTTACTAGAAACTATGATTTCGCGCACAAAATTATGATAATATGAAAAACAATAAATTAGGTGCTGGATATCCCAGATTACCTACTTAAGTTCGGTTTCATCATATTTTATATACGAACAAGGTTGTATTTATTGCATGACTTAGATAAATCCCTTAATTCAGCGCTCCATTATAAACAGTTTCGGCGACTTCCGAGACAAGCAAGAAAAACTGTTGTTGAGCAACCCGTCAATGTCTTTGGGAGATGTGACTAGTGTCAATTTGACCCGTGTGGAAGGAGGTGATTTTTACCTGCATTTTGGGTGTTAATTTAGAGCCGAATTGCAGGTGTGCAGACCAATGTTATCCCATCTCACTTTATTGCTTGTATGTTTGTCAATTCCAAACATTTACTTTCATGCTTCTAGATTTTGGTTTAGATTTCGATATGCGAGTTACTCCAACGGATTCTCTGGAGGTATCTATCATTTTATGAGACACTATTTTTGGAATTCTTATCCAATTCTGGTGTGAACCGGCTGGACCTAAACTTCAAGTATTCCGACAGCCCCAAGACTTTATTTTGATTTCAAAATATTGGTCGAAAGTTCTAAAAAAAATTCACTTTATACAACGAGTAATTTTACCTTTAACATTTCTAGCAACTTTTATTGTTTCACTGATTTACATAAACCGAATTTTGAAAAAGAATGTGAAAATTTAAAGCAGTAAGCTCTCAAACAAAAATTTGGAGTCCTAAAATATCAAAAATTGATTTGTATATTGATTTTCAAAAAAGTCTTCAAATAGATGATAACTACCGTATTTCCTCTAATTAACCAACCCCCCCCCCCCTGATTCAAAATCGTGTTCTTGGCATCGTGTTTTTAACCCAATTTTCGATCACTTCGCTCAGGCAAGTTATCACCTATTTTGTAGCTAGAAAGATGAGCTATTAAATGGTTAGTAACTTGCCTGAGAGAAGTGGTTAAAAAGTGGCCCAAAAACACAATGCCAAAAACACGATTTTGAATCAAGGGGGCGTTAATTAGAGGAATTACAGTGTATTAATGTTCTCTTAAATTAAAATTTGAATTTTTCGGTCGCAAGCATTCAACTGGTGTCCGCCTTTTTGAAATTAAAATTTCGCGGTGTCGGGCACGAACATGCCCCTTTAAAGATTTTTCGGCCCAAAAAGCCCGCAATTTTGAGTCTCGAACACTTACAAAAAACGTGCCAAGAAAAAAGCAATTTTTTAATTCATTTAGCCTTTTATAGATATTTGTGTAGTGTTATTCTTATAATTTTTTGGCTTAGAAAATGGAGGCCCAAATTGCTGAGTGGTGCAAAAAAGCTGGAGAGGGAGTTACTTATGAGTTTGAGCAGGTGGGATTGATTGCTATTTCTCTAATTTAATTTTTGTACAATTGCAGCAAGGCATGAACAAGAATTTGACTCCAACTACTAAAGGTATAATCTCTCTAGTTTCAAATTCCCGTGCACCAATGATTTATACACTGCTAATTTATAGAAGATCCTTGGTGGAATGCACTGGAAGGTGTTTTCCAAGAAGAGTAGCTTTCCCACTTATTCTATCAGTCACATATATTTAGAACAGTTTAGACAGTGCAAAATAGCCAAGCAAATTTTATTGGCGGTACTGATGCTCGCTATCTCCGAACGGTAAATTTTCTTAATTTTGAAATATGTTCAAGCAGAAGTTCAATTATTGAAATATACCCTTAGCTCTCGCTTGAACCAAAGACATGACAGACAAAAAACCGCACGGAGACAAGATTTTGAGAACCTAACTCAAACCAAAAAAATAGTTCAAAGTACTAAATTTTCATAGGTAAAATGCTGGTTCTGATTTATGCATTTGATTGAGAATTTTAAATTTTTTATCTCAGGCATAAAACTTCCGAACAAAAAACCGATATTTTCAATATTCTGGTTTCCAAAAGTATGGGGATGGCCAATACCGTATTTCCTCTAATTGCCGCCCCCCCCCCTAACTTCAAGTGGTTCAAAATTCGTGTTTTCATTTACTGTTTGAGCTGTGTAAAAAGTGCCTGCGAGGATTTCAAAAATCTGACAGGCACTTTTTACACAGCTCAAACAGTAAATGAAAACACGAGTTTTGAACCATTTGAAGTTTAAAAAAATGGCATGCTTCTAATTACCGCCCCGGGCGGTAATTAGAGGAAATACGGTAACTGTAAATAACAGGTGTGACATGCAATGTTTTTTTAGAAAAGCGAAGATTTTGAAGTTTATGACACTTTACTTTATAGGCCATATTTTGAAGTGCTTGCAGAAAGTTATGAGCATTTTTTAAAAAACATTTTTTTAACAAAAGTGAAATTTTGAATTAAACTAACGAAAAATAATTTTTTAAGAACAAGAGAAAAAAACTCCAAAACAAAAAGAAAGAATATTCAAAAGGCTACAAAATAAGTGAAAATTAAAAAAAAAGTTTTTAGAGATCTGAAGAAAAATGAACATTATTTTGGCGCCAATTCGAAAATAGTGTTATTGTGCCATTCAAGTGGCGTTTTTTGAATTTTTTATTTGCGCCACCTTGCAGAGCGTGAGTTTCTGCACCGAAATACCGTATTTCCTTTAATTGCCGGGGCGGCATGTAGAAGCATGTAATTTTTTCAAACTTCAAGTGGTTCAAAACTCGTGTTTTTATTTACTGTTTGAGCTGTGTAAAAAGTGCCTGTTGGATTTTGAAATCCCTCGCAGGCACTTTTTACATAGCTCAAACATTAAATGAAAACACGAATTTTGAACCACTTGAAGTTAGGAGGGGGGGGCGGCAATTAGGGGGGGGCGGTAATTAGAAGAAATACGGTATATAGTTGTGACAGTCGGTCCTGTAGGTGTTATATTTAAAAACTTTCCAAAAACTGACTTTTTTAGAAATCATTTGCAAAAAAACTTTTTTAACCACTAAAAATGTTCATAATAATCATGTAATCTACTCAAAAGGCATTGAACAACCAGGATTCCTGAAAGTAATAGTATGAGTATTAGGGAGTGGTATTAGTAGCAAGGGTAACCACAACCAGTTTACACCACTAACATGATATTTTGCTGTTGTAATTCACTCACATTTCTATTATTGCAGCTGGGCTACAAAGCAATCGGATTTAGCCCGATGATTAACACACCCTGTTTGTTGCACGATCACAACGAGTTCCTCAACGAAAAGGTGTTTTTGAAGGGAGTGCACATCTACACCAAACTCATTGCTCGGCTGGCCAATGTGCCACCGCCTTCAGACTGACACAACAGCAAAGATATCCTTTCCAATAACTATTTTTTCTCCTCACTCTTCTCTCCCAGACCAGCTACTGCTATTGTGGGTGGGTAGTAATGTAATATGCTATTATAACAACAACAATAATAATAACGTAATGTATTGGTCCATTGTATTGTTGTCGGTTTTGCAGAGAAGAGTTTTTGTTGCAGATTGTAGTCTTACATTTTGCTACAAACAAAATATTGTAGATGTTAGGCCTGCCTCATATTTGATTTATAGGCTGAACTTTTAGTTATATTGCTGGTTTCAATAAGGATTGATGTTAGCTTCGAATCAATAAATAAATTTGTCTATTTTGTCCATTTTTTATTTCATGATCGATTTGTATGTGAAACAGCTGTTCAGGCTTCAAAGTAGTGATCAAATTTCAAATTCCGCTCGAGACAACAAACATTTAAACTTCAAAGGAAAAGAGAAAAAATTGTTATTTGTATATTTTTCGTCTCGAGCGGAATTTGAAATTTGACCAGTACTTTGAAGCCTGAAGAGCAGTTTCACATACAAATCGAACATGTCGAACACAAATTTCGTGTCAAAATTATAAACTTGACTAGCGAAAAAAAGTTTTACGTCAACAAGTGCTAAGCAGATCTGGATGTGTCAACATTTAAATTAAGAATAACTCTCTAAATGCCAACATGAGCAACGTTTTTTTCTACAGGGATGTAGCATTTGAATCGCTCTTTCAAAATATGTAAGTATCTGCGTTGACATTTCGGGTCAATTCTGAGTTTTCGGCTGTTTTTTTTTTTCGAAAAATGCCACTTGTTAAAATATAACTTTTTATGAGAACTCCACATCTCCGAAATTTTCACTTGACTCACAGACAACTTATATGTCATAATGGACATATTTTTACTAGGCTTTCTCATGAGCCCAAACTTTATTGGATCAAGACTTAAAAAAGACAGTAAAAATGAGATTGAAGCAAAAGGGTCAGTTTTAGGCACTTGTGATTGTATGCCAATTTTAAATGCCGTTTAACTTTTTTTTAGACAAGGAAGAGACCCCAGGTTTATAAAATTCTACAACCCTGGCGGAAAAAAACTGACGCCCCAGTAAATTGCTATCCACCTGTGGCTCAAGATTACAAACCAGCTTCTTAATCAACATGGAATGCCGGAAAAGTAAGCTCTGCAATTAGGGGAACGGACGAGATTCGGGATAGGAATTTCGAACTCTTCGGAAATCCCAAACCGTTCCGCTCCCAAACATATAGAATAACATGTCATATATTCTTTAATAATTGGCTTTCTCTTAATAATTACATCCAAAACCCTCAATAATATCATAGATATCATCTATATCAATTGTAGAGTTTTGAACATCTGTTTTTATGTTGTTTTAGCAAGGAAGGATGGATAGACTCTAAATAAAAAGAGGTGAAAAATACAATATCAGCCTCCAACTACCGGCCAAAATATGGCCAATAGATATTAATATAATATAATCCAAAAAGAATAGCCATATAGCGTTCGGAACATGAAATTTTGTAGATGGACCTATTAACTGCTAACCCCGTTCAAATTGTTTTTATAAAGAACATCGAAAAAAAGCTACAAAAACGATAATAAGTGTGCTTTTCTGCTTACATTTTGATCTTTCAATACATAGCTTCCCCAATAATCAATCCTGACTTTGTTGTTCTTTTTACAGACACTTTTTAAAAGAATACACACACCTTTCACTACTTCCAGTGCTCACTGAGGGTGACAAAAAGAGCCTTGTTGGTGCAAAACCAGTGCGTAGTCTCGGCCCTCATCCGATTATATATTTGTGTTGTGATTTCAGCTTCTTTTGATACATGCAACTTCCTGACCACCAAGCAAACAGATAAATAAAGAGAAGACTTGGACTACTTCCGCTCTCCCACCCTTTTTCTGAGGTAATCCAATGTGTTTTAGTAGGAGGAAGAGACAGTCTTCGAAGCATAGGACCAGTTGCAGACGGTGGTGGTCATCCACCTTCCTTCTGCTCTTCTTGGTCCCAAAAATCTTCTTTTCCTAAAATTTTGTTTATTGTCATTAGATAATTTAGGAGCTAACTTTTCGAGCATTGAATTTTTAGGCAAATTTGCTATTGGATTGAAAGCAGCACATCAAAAGCAGCATCAATTTTTTAAATTTTATCACCTCATTTTTTTCTGGTCTAAGGCTAAATTGGATTGAAGATATAAATTTTAGTTGTTCGTCGACTTTTTTATTAACTTTTAATACTATTGTTTATTTTTCGCGTAAGTGTTTGATCAAGAGTTTTGCTCAAATTTATGTCGCAGGCAAGGCAGCAACTTCCGCCACAGCCATAGGCAGTTGCGTATGCAGATATTTCTGACGGATGGGGGAGGGGGGGGGGAGGTAGGGGTGGAATCACTAGAATTTTAGGTCATTTTAACTACGCCGTTTAAAAAAAATCTGACGGGGCCTCCTGCAACCTCCCCCCCTCCGTCTCCTGCTTACGACACCGGCCATAGGGGTAATTGCCCCAGGAAACATGAAAAATATTGCATTTAATAAATAATTTGCTGAAAATTTGAATTCGTCTGGAGAAATGTATCTTCTGTCAGGATAATTTAATTTAAGACTTTGTTTTTGTTTAGGTTGGGCTGCCATATTTACGACTGTTTGGCTATATTCAAGGTGATAAGCAAAAGTGGAGTTTGGCCTCAAGCATGAGGGCATGAAGTTATCTGTGAGCACAATCTGCTACCCTAACTGCTTAACTATTTCTTGGCTACTACTCCTGTTGTATTCGTTGTGTAAGTTGCGATATCTGTGATATCCATGTGATATTAATTTAAAAATTTCATGAGTCCTTACATTTGATAATGTTCTAATTTCACATTTTGGTGTCTGTTTTGGTGTATTGTAGCAAAAATTTGGTTAAGAAATTTCACTAAAAGTCAGAGCAAAGTGGCTACCGAATTGTGATATCGGAAAGCTCGTGGTTTTATTATTAATTCTTCTATTTTTCTAACAGATTTTTAAAATCTCTTTTTGCCCAAACTTCGAAGCCTACGGGCAGGGTTGGCAAGGTGTGGCTTTTTCGGCCCCGGTGTGGCTGTTTTAAAAAGACGTTTTTTCTTTTCATCGCTTGTTTTTTCAAGTATTTTATTAGCGCTTCTGATGTTTCAATATACTACTTAAACGACATCTTCCTTACCCTTCTATTGAAGTCTTAAAAACGTATATTACATTTTGAAAATTCGAAGCAATGTATCATTTTATGCAAATTCTACAAAAAGGGTGTAGCCTTTTTGTGGCCGAAAAAGCCACACCCTGCCAACCCTGCCTACGGGTCAATCAAATGTGTGGTGGTGACCTTTAACCCATTTAGCTAAAACTACGGCGCAGGTTTTCTGACAGCTGATGATTTTCTGCGTGCTTTGAAAGGTAAAAACATTTGTTTTCCAATGTAAAATATTTCTCTTTATAGAAGACAATGTGACCTTTCTCACAGAAATTGATTTTGATAACGCCAAAAAATATAGAGAATATTTTTGTAAGTTTTTTCTGTGACAAGATCTAACAATAAATAAAGATTAGCCGCCAACAGCAGCAAAAATAAGTTGAGGCCAAGGAATATTTTGTCAGCGCAAAAATATTACAGAGGAGATATAAGGGGCAAAGCTGCTTTGAGGGTAGATTTTTTTTCTATTTTCTGTTTTAATTTCACGATTGCAGAGGGAAAGACATCAAAAAATAAAAAAGCCAGATTCTCCATTGAACACCAGCCATATTCGTAGAAACGGTAGGAGTATATAAAATAACGAAATAAAAATTGTGGTAATGCCTCTTTCTAGGGGTAACAAGTGTGGTCAAGAAATGGCCAAGTGCTCGCATTCCTTATGTTTTGAGCACACAGTACACCGAAAAGGAGAGAGCCATTCTCGCAAGGGCTTTTCAGGTAGAAACACATATCTTTTACTTTTTATTTTAAAGAACCATAGTTTCTGCGTGACAAAACTTATTATTGCCGACAATTTTTAACTAATTTCTCTTTAACTAAAAGTCCATAATTTTACTAAACTTAAAAAAATTGGGTAAATAAATCGACATACCTATTTAGGAGTATCATTCTCGTACGTGCATTCGTTTCACGCCCAGAAGTGCTTTTGACAGAGACTATCTATACATTGGCAAAATTGGTATGACTAATATTGAGGATTTGATAAGTCAAAGCATCAATTCTTTTCAGATGGGTAAGTAAAAGTACGGCGTTAAGTTTAAAAAGCAGTGGGTAATTTCCAAAACTCTCTGCAGTCCATTATACAGTTGTGGAAAATAGTTTGTGACAATCAATGTTTTCTTGACTTTTTACAAACCATGGATTGACAAATATGGCCTTTTTTAAAAATCACAAAAATGTAATAATCGTATTCCTTTTCTCAGATGTTACTCAGATGTTGGACGAGCAGGTGGCAAGCAGGAGCTGTCGCTAGACGATGGCTGTCTCCATCTGGATACCATAATCCACGAGCTCATGCATTCTGTGGGTTTCTATCATGAGCATGAAAGGTGGGATCGGGACCACTTTATCTCTATACTATGGCGAGTTGTTTTTAACCTATTCTTGGACTATCTAGATTATTAGTTGTTTTAGGCAGAATATTGACAGAGGTAGTGGCTTCGCTAAATCGGAATTTTTCTCTACATTATAATTGACTATTCCCAGATGCCTATGACCAATTTGGACGGGTGGACTTAACGGAGTCATCTTATTACGGGCAGCCATATGACTATCATTCGGTCAGTTGTTTTGAATACACCCTTTGAAAAATTAAATCACTGTCAATTTATGCTTCTGATCATGCATTACGATAGCATGGCCTTCAGGTTAGTCTTTCAGTTGCTTAAAACAGACTTTAATTATAATTATTTTAAATAGCAAGAACGGCAGAGAAACACTTATTGCCAAAAGTCCACAAATGACTCACGTAATCGGCTCAGCATTGGACTTTAGTCCAACAGATTTGTCTAAAATCCAGAGGATGTATCAATGCTCAGTAAGGTGTATACTATGATAGCTACGTAATTTCGCTACTTAATACATTTTT
The DNA here is from genome assembly GCA_004194705.1 of Ditylenchus dipsaci. NCBI lineage: Eukaryota > Metazoa > Nematoda > Chromadorea > Rhabditida > Anguinidae > Ditylenchus > Ditylenchus dipsaci. Next base: position 7,924 of record SADC01000328.1, on the reverse strand, counting down.
ACAGGGTTTTGCTGAGCCAATTGATACATCAGGGCTCGAATTTTCAAATAGCATAAGCAGCAGAATGGCATCAGCTCCTGTGATTCGACCCTATAATTCACTTATTTTGCCTAGGCGCCCTCCCTCAGGGACACAGCCATTGCATGCACCCATTCCCTCAGTCACAAATTCATTTATTCCAAGGGCTTTGCCCGTGCAAACAACAACACAGGCTACAACTCGTAAGTTTTTTACGTAATGAAGTGATTAATAAGACAATATTACATGATTGTAGAACCTTGCGTGGACCGTGCTACACTTTGTTGGAGATGGCTTGATCGTTGCAACTCTGTTTTTTTCGAGAAAATAATGCGTGAATTTTGCGCTTTATCATGTAACTTCTATAATTTTAATTCCTATATGAACAATGAGTATTCCTAAATTAAGGTGAAAATTGTACGCCCCACGACAAAGAACCAATGATTAAATCAAAAACAGTAGAAAAAACACGTGAATCACTAGGAGACGTGCCAAGCCAACCTATATCTCAAGAAATGAACCAGATGCGGTCATATCCAGTTTTGATCAATGCCCCTGCTAGTTGACACAAGAACCATTACACGTCAGGCCACTGATTGGTTCGTATATAAAAGCTTAGAATAAATAAATGACAGTGAGTTTAATAGATCGTAACTGGCACCGTTCAAAGAACCAACAGAGAAATAACAAGGAATTCTTTATCAGTCAAATACAATATGTCACAAACAGTCTTTACAACGCGATTAAATTAAGTAAATGAACGATCGAATCTGTCATACGAGACTAATGTAGCAGAATGCATCCCGGTTCCGACATGAGCTGAATCAGTCCCATTTTGATTTGTCATTCGTTGTCTTGGTGCAGTGTTTTCAAAAATGAGAGTGACAATGCCAGAATGAGAGTGAGAACAATTTCACAATGATACTGACAAGGAAACGTATAGTAGTGTACATCGCACATGAAGAAACTTTATAAATATCCTCAACACGGATAGGCTGAATGGTGAGACCGGCCCATTCTGGTGCATAATTTAATGGAGCATCCAATTTATTTTTCACTTTTTTAGTCGGAACGAGATAGTCAAAAACGCGATTTTGAAAATGGTCATTTTTGGCTCGATATGGCGCGTCGATGGACGGTATAAGTGTAGCAGTTTTTCCTCAGCTTTCTTGTGAGGTCTTGAGTTTTCAGTTTCGCCGTCGATTGGTTGCAGTTTACAATCAACACACCCCCCCCAACTCTCAAGCCACTGCGCCCCCTTCCAGGGCGCAGGGGGCTTGGATTTAAGATGCGCACACCCACATACCTTGGAAACAAATCACTCGAAAGTGACTCTGGATGCATGAAAAGCATGGATACCAGAGTTTATTTATGCGGTAAGCCCCAGTATTCAAAACTATGTTCAACATCTTCTTGTTAGCTGGCCTGCTATGACTAGTGGCCCCTTTTATTTCTTCCCCTCCCTATACAGCCCTTAATCCCTTTAAAATTCAAAAGGCGCCAATTTAAATTTTTCAAGGGGCCTGTTTACCTTAATTTCCCATGCCATATGTTGAATCGAATTTTATAATATTGGAAGGCAGAACAATAACAAGGATGTTGGCAAACGATAATGTTATCAAGTATGTTAGCAGTCAATCATTCTTCACGAGTAAAATAATTTGGAATTGATTTCTGTTTCATACTCTGTATCGTTTTTATACAGTCAACTCCGCTAACCCGCCACTTTCGATAACCCGCCACCCGATTCGAGCGCGATGTGGTGGCCGACCGAGAAAACAAAGAAAGTCTATACCCGCTAACCAGCTACTTTCGATAACCCGCCATCCTAAGGCCACCCTCTAGCCACTACATTTTTGATCACTTCTAGGGGCCGGCTATTAAACAAAGGGATACCAACCTAGGTGTACGCGCAATCAAGGTGTATGTTAAATCGGGGGTAATTTGACGGAGTTTATTATTGAAGGGACCGACTCAGCCGCATGTTAAATCGAGGGTATGTTAAATCGGGGTATGTTGTATCGAGAGTTAGTTTGTTCTTATTCAATTAGGCTAACCAAATCGCCCTCAGCCGTATGTTAAATCGAGGGTGTATGTTAAATCGACCGTATGTTAAATCGAGAGTCGACTGTAAACATTATCAAAAAGTGGACCCTACTGGCTTATAACCCCCCCAAAAAATCGACCTACTGTCATATACTTAGGTATCTTCTCTCTTTTGTTCTTTTTTTTCAGCTCTCGGTTTATGTAAAGGTATAAAGGTATATATTAAGTGGTGGACCCCAAGTTGCTGGGTTTGAGGGGGTCTTAAACCCTTATTAATTAGTGGCCCCTGTTTTGTCCCTTCCCCTCCCAATACAGCCCTTGAACCCTATTTAAATGGCTTTTCTGTAGTAAAAGGTTGTGTCAGTTGCCCAAATTTTGCGAAAAATCCCATTAAAAATTCTCTTCATCCATGGCCAAAGCACGGTTTGCATGAGCTCACAACATCGTGAGCTCATCCTCATGAGGACCGATTCTCACGTGAGCTCACCTCACGTGAGGAGACGTTTTTGAAATTCTCACGCAACCTCACACGCATGAGATCACGTCGTCCTCATTCTCATGAGGTTGAGGACAAGCTCTTGTCCTCATGAAATTCTCATGAGAACCCCTTGAGCTCATGAAAAATTTTTGATCCATGAGGATTCTCAAGTTCTCATGAGAATTTAATAAGCTCACGAAAATGCTTGTTCGAAAAATTCTTTGCCTTAAAGGAAAACTTGAACTTGAGAGCTAAAGTTTAGGATCCTAAATACACTTCCAGTTTCTATCTCTTTTTCTTCGATGGTTGTCTTTCGATGTGTTTCTTCTTCAATGGACATCTCTTCGCATGGATATCTTTTCGAAGGTATTCTACGATATTCTGCAATAGTTTTTTTTCAGTTAGATTCTCTTCGGATTGCACTCTTCGCGATGGTATTCTTTCGATGGTATTCTTTTGATGGTATTCTTTGGATGGTTGTTTTTTGAGGCATTCTTTCTTGATATCATCCTCTGTGCAATTCTCTTTGAAGTATCCTTTGCGATGCTTGTCTCATTCTATGGTTATTCTTTTTGATGTAATCTCTTCGTGGTTGAGGCGAAGTAGCAAAGAAGCTCTTTCGCTCTCGTGCTTGAAGCCTGTAGGGCAAATATTTTAGGCAACTGGAGCTAGCATAGAAGTCTGTTTTTTGAACGTATTCCAGAATTCAGGTATTCAAAGAAATTATAGCCGCATATTAAGATGGCAATTCCAGCAGCTATTTCCCAGTTACAGGTCAGCTTCAGAGTACATGCGTGAACCACTATATTGCTGTGAATAAGGAAAACACAGCCTTGTAAACCATCTCCTAGCAACAAAGCTTCAGTGACAGCGTTTACTATCTAAAATAATTATGAGGTTTGCTTTTATTCTGTTCTTCACCTCTTCTAAGTTCCAACGCTAACTTTCGACACAAGGACGATAACTGGTTTCTTATATTGAGGGTCCACAAAAGCTGAGCAAAGTGCTACTTTTTATCATCTCGGTCATTTTTTCTCAAGAGTGAATAAAGCAGCGCGAGCAATGAGCTGCTAATGCTTGAGTCATCATCAACAATAAAGTTTTTAAGCTTCTGCTTTGCATTGCTTTGCATTTTTCATCTGTGTTGCTCTGTATGAGTGCCGAGAACGATGAAGTGAATAATAGCGCTTCTTCTTCAGACAAGGTGAGCGAAATATTGAAAGCATTTGCAAATAGTTATTCATTTATTTTTACACATTTGGAGAGGGTGTAATAGTCCGGTAAAAGATTTGATTTTAAAGTATTAGTAAATGTTGAAACTGAAAAATACTTTGGGTGTATTTAATTTTGCTGCCAAAAAAATTTGAATTTCGCTGCCAAAATTTGAATTTGCTGCCAAAATCTTTAAATTCTGCTGCCAAATCAAATCTGCTGCCAAAAATTTGAATTTCGCTGCCAAAAAATTGAATTTTCGCTGCAAAAATTGAATTTTGCTGCCAAAAATCTGATTTTGCTGCCAATTTTCCCAATTGAACTGTATTTCTTCCATCTTTGTCTACCTTCAAATCATTTTTTATCTGTTTCAGATGCATATCGAACAAGTCGTTCAACCAAAAAGCGTGCTGCGGGAATTATGTACAACGTGATCCAGACATTTGAAGGTTCCGATGCAAAAGAGGAGTTGAAAAACTGGAAAAGCACCCTGGCAATCCTTGGTCAAGCAATGAATGGAGACTGTAAGTTTTTGTTATTTGTATTACTCAATATTATTGAAATATGTTAGGGCTAGATTCTAGACACAGTGTAGAATGCAGCTACAAAGGAAAAAATCTTTTGGTTGTCCTGCTGTGCTGAGGATTCGTCGCTCGACCATGGCAAACAATGAACAAAGATTTGGAATCTCGAATTTGTCAAAACAATGCCTGCGCAGCTCCGTTTGTAATTATTTCTTCTCATCTCGGTGAATTCAGACCTGTCCGGATGGTATGAGGATTTTTCTGATAGCCATCTACCAACAATGGATTAGAGTCAAACAATCGAGTCATCAAGGATTGCCACAGTCTTCGCCGACGCCTTTTTGCCTGCTTTTTTCGCGCAGTTGAAAAAAATGATGCAGAGCTACAGCGGAGATTCAAACGACAAGGTGAATATTTTTCAATTGACAGCTCACAAACACACTTTAGTTGGTTGTTTAGCCTCACGGGACAACGCCAGATGTGCCCAGCAACTGAATTTCTACAAGTGCACATGCTCTGTTGGGTCAAAAAGAATCCTTGCAAACATGCCATTATTATAACGAAGAAGATGACCTCATACGTTATCCAGCTGAAGCTATTTCTGATCCATTGGGTAAGAAAAGGAAAAGAGAAGACTCTCACAAGCTTAGTGATTTTTGGTGTGTAATTCCATCCATTTGTCAAGATTTGTAGTGATTTGTTGTTTTCGTCACGAATGTCTCTTGCATTGTCATTATTTCCAATTAAAATCAAAACTAAACCTCGTGTTTTCAATTTATTCGTAAAAGTAGAATTCAAATTTACATAGATAGTATAGGAAAAAAGGATATGGTGCAACAATCTCAACCAATCATGCATGATGGACATGAATCAAAGATCAGGCTGTAGAAATAGGTCGAGAAATTTAGGCAGTAAAACTTAAATTTTGGCAGCGAGATTCAAATTTTTGACAGCAAAATTCAGATTTTTGGCAGCAAAATTCAAATTTTGGCAGCGAAATTCAAATTTTTGGCAGCAAAATTCAAATTTTTGGCAGCAGATTTGATTTGCAGCAAAATTCAAATTTTTGGCAGCAAAATTCAATTTTTGGCAGCAAAATTCAAATTTTTGGCAGCAGATTTGATTGGCAGCAGAATTATAAAGATTTTGGCAGCATAATTCAATTTTTGGCAGCAGATTTAAATATTAGCCAATACTATTTTGAACGAAAAATCGTTAAACTTTCGGGTTCAACATATGTTTCTTTTCAAGTCAGAAAATTAAATACAGGGCTCGCTGACATGATTATTTTTTATGTGCGCCCTCAAAATTTCTGCTATTTCAGAGAAACTTCACCGTGTTCACAACAGTAATAGCAATTTATTTGACATATCAACCTTTTTCCACCTTTTCCGATTTTGACCTTAATGAATCAAGTAAAGATGGCAATTTTTCAGAAAAACAATGCTCTGGTGAGAGCAAAACCTAGAGCGAGTAGAGGTGGCGGTCGCGGGTAACAATGGAATCAGTGCCTCTAGTGATGGAAACTCAAATGATGGGGCATCAGTATCTGGAGACAGTCCCAGTGAGGCAGCAAGACTGACAGCAAGAACAAGGGAACTGTCAAGGCCTTCATATCTGGTAGGTATCCTCTGTTGGCACTGGTATTGCGAGTTGGGCCGTGTGGAGTGGCTTTCCACAACTACAGGCATGGCTTAACTCAAACTCAACCCTTTGGTTGGCTGACTTATGGCTTAGGTGGCATGATTTTCCTCATGGCCTTGTTAATTGCTCTGTGGATGTGCTTCGAAACCGCATGCGACTGCTGCTAAGAAAAGAGCCGCTTTAAAGCAGAGAAATATAGATCTAGAAATGAGAATGCTCATTTACATGCAAAACACTGATATTTACCGTGATTATTTAAGTATTTATATTATAAACTATATAAACATGTATAGGCCGAAATATGAATAAACCCTGTAAAAAACACAAAAAATTGAAAAAAGTTAAAAAAAAGTAACAAAAATTTTGAAAAAGAAAAGGGCACATTTTTCCTTGAAAGGGCACATTTTCTGACCGATGTGCCCTAAAAAGGGCACATTTGTCGAACCCTGGAGATGATGCAATAAATGATACCTTGTTAGAAACTAGAGTCGCGGGTACAAGATGGTGTTAAAATTTTTTTAAAAAGTTAAACTTTTTAATCTAATTAGCCAAAACAAAAAATGGGACAGAAATAAGTGAATCTGGGTCAAAAAAAAGTGAATCTGGACAAAAAAAGTATTGCCCATTCTAATGACACCTAATTTTTTCAGTAAAATGCGTTAGAATTAGTAAAAATTAATATTTATAGCAGAATGGTGAAAATTAAGAACAAAATTTGAGTGCACTTTTTAAAATGTATATATTTCGGCATATTTCACATGGACTGTCTTTTTTGAAGTTGTTCTATAAAAGTAGCAAAACATGATGGACATCACAGAAAAATTTTGAAAAAAATCGTGGTAAATTTTCTTTTCTGACTTATCATTTTTTCAGAAGTCTCTTTTAAATACTTTACCGGAAAAAATGTTTTAGTAGACGTAAATTTGTAAGACCGATTTCGGTAAAGAAGTTTTATCGTTTTGGTAATTCTGCGGATCAGTGATGCCATTTTTAACTGTTCTTGAATTTCTTACGAACATTTCTTCTCAAAAAAGCTTCTTACAAAAAAATTTCTTACGAAATTTCATTCTTACGAACTTCCCCCTTACGCAAGACTTCCAAATCGAAATTTAAAAATAAAGGACATTCGGTCAAAAGCGCTCTTTTCCAGAGATTGTTGGGTTTAAGTGCCGAAAAAAAGATTTTTGACATGAGATCTCTAAAATTTCTAAAGATTTGAAGTCTCAAATAGCGCCCGACTGGCGCAGCTACGCTCGTTCTTTATTAGGCAAATACAATGTATCACAAACAGTCTATACAACGCAATTAACTAAATAAACGATCAAATCTGTCATACGAGACTAATGGAGTAGAATGCATCCAATTCCAACATGTGTGGATCAGTCCCATTTGATTCGTCATTCGCGGTCCCGCTGGTCGAGGTGTCGGCGCTCCAATCGTACTCAAGTGCAAGTGTAGCCTAGGTGGAGTGATCTGAGAATTATTTAGGCAACGCTCTTCTTGTATTTCTGTATGCCATAATTTCTGAAAAATGACTGTAATAACGAAGCATTATATTTTAAAATTTGACATTGAAACAAAATCGGCTCTCTTAACCATCATCTTCGGCGACTTTTGAATTTTCGGATCGCTGTCTATTTCACAAGCATAACATAGAACAGGGTCTCGATGACAATTTCAAACAGTGAAAGGAACCGATTCATGACGTAATAGGCCAGCCAATGCAAACCCCTGTAGGGAGAAACCAGTATACCACATCACTCTTGCCTGAAAAAACAAGATGCTTCAATTTACAATACCCTTATAAAGTAGATTTGGCGCACCCGAAAGTAGCAACCACTACAAAACCCAATCAATATTGCAAATGAACTTTTAGTAAGAGTGAAGAGGAGAGCTGCTACAGTATTGGTTGTCAGCATATACCGAGTTATCCTGCCATAAATAGCCGCTTAACACAATAGAGTGCTTAAAAAGTATAAAATATTGAGGATTACCGTATTGC
>SADC01000327.1:0-61515 GCA_004194705.1 Ditylenchus dipsaci | reverse complement strand
CACCCGAGAGTGAGTGTGGGAGTGAGAGTGAGAGTAAGGTGCATTGTGAACACCCTTACTCTCACTCCCACTCTCACTCTCACTCCCACTTTCACTCTCACTCTCAGTATGTGAACAGGCCATCAAAGATTTACCTGTAGACCCTGAAAAGCCACCTATTGGGAACCCTGTCCCATTTTAAATCTCTCAAATTCCGCTTAAAGGACCATACTTGTTGATGCAAATGAAAATTTGGCGAATAAAATGCGCGCGGGACACTTCTCTTTCGTCTCGCACTTTACTTTTTGGAGTTATTTCGAGCGACTCAAAAGAGTATTGTGAGAGACAAAAGAGAACTGTCCCGCGCGCATTTTGAATTTGTCAAATTCTCATTGGCATCAACAAGTATGATCCTTTAAAAGGGAGGGAGGGAAGCCATTAAGGTTTGAAAAAGTGACTTCCATGGTACAGTGCGTCAGTGCTCGCGGTTTTTTTGGCCCAAAATGGTGTTTTTTTTTGGTGTTGCAGGTTGAATCCACTTAGGGCACACTTTTTTTTTGGCTTGTTTGGCTATTTTAGAGGTAGTTTGGGTCGCTGATCCCGAATCTGGCGTCAAAAAGTTATTACCTCTAAAATGTCAAAACAAGCCAAAAAAAAATAGTGTGCCGCTACGTGGGATTGAACCTGCAACACCAAAAAACACCATTTCGGGCCAAAAAACGCGAGCACTTACGCACTGCGCCATGGAAGCCTAAATGGCTTTCCCAAACCCCCATCCCTTTTAATGCTCCTTTAAAGGGGCATGCCCACGCCAATAAGTCTGATTTCAATGTTTGAATTCCCGGGCACCAGTTTTTCAGATGAAGACAAAAAAAAATTTGAATTTGTTTCTCATTTCAAAATTTTTTTATGGTATGCTTCTAGTCGTCTCAGGCCTTGCACACAATGGTGGACTGCAAATTCAGCAATCCTCACTCGGAAATGGCCATAACTCTTTAAAAAATTTCCAAAAATTATTCCTTTCGTGCCATTTTGTAGCTGAGCGCTAACTGTGCGACATGTTTCTTTTTATCGCCCTTCTGTTTACCCTGTTTCATATAAAATGTGGTCGTTGTGCACGTTTCTTGTTCAATGCTTGTTTTGGCTTTATGCTGCGGTAAGAGTAGGATTTGTATTGTTTTCAGGTTTATTTCGCTGATCTGCAAATTCAAAATCTCAATCGCTAGACAAAATGGTTGGCCGAGTTCGTACCAAGACAGTCAAGAAGGCTTCGCGAAATATCATCGAGAAGTACTATCCCAAGTTGACGCGTGATTTCCACACCAACAAGCGAATTGTGAGGGTAAGTTATATTCACCGCTATTTTAAAACATATTTGACATTATCTTTCAGAAATAGCAGTGATCCCGAGCAAAAAGATGAGAAACCGAATTGCTGGGTATGTTTTCTTGATTTGTGTTTCAAGTTTGTGACAATTTCGCTTTCTATCCACTACCATAATTTTGTAAAAGCGTGTGCCGAAATTTTGTTCTGCTTCATAGTGCTTCCTAAATCCTGCTTCCTAGTCACAATCCACTCTATTTAGGTTTACCACCCATTTGATGAAGCGTATCGAGAAGGGGCCAGTTCGTGGCATCTCCATTAAGCTGCAGGAAGAGGAACGTGAGCGTCGCGACAACTACATGCCCGAGATGTCTTATCTGGATCCCTCTCTCCATCCGTCACTCGCCGTGACCAGGAGACTAAGGAAATGATCGAGCATTACGTAAGTCATCTTAGCTTGGGTGAGTGAACATGAAGCACGTCCGTATTTTTTAGGCCCTGAGCATTCCAGTTGAGCTGCAGAGCGCTGCTCGTCGTTAAGAATCCAACAGAATCGAAGTTGCAGTCTCATTTGTTGTTATTCCTGGTGTTTGTCAACTGTGTGTTGGAATAAAATATGCTTGTAGTCTCTGTGGAACTCATGTTTTCTGAGATTATGTCACTATCAGATGGTTTTATCGGTGGATGGAGTCACATTGGCTCAGTTAAAATTACAAGGTGATTTTTTCCACGGATTTGAGTTTTTTTGTGAGTGTTATGTAAGCGGGTTCTAGCGCTGCGTGAGTCAGCGATGAAAAACTAATTTTCTCGCCAAGAAACTCACAAAGTCAAAAAGTGCAGTAAGTTTATCCCTTCGGGGGGTTGAGGGTTCTATTAGGGCGGTTCGGAAAATTCAAACACTTGCTATGTTTTTTTTACACTTTTCCATTTATAAAGTAGTTTGTTGCGTTTTCGGTATCGGTATTCGTTTTTCAAAGCCTAAGACAATCATCAAAAGGGGCTGAGGTACTTAAATCTTTTAACATGTAAAATGGAGTGTCAGAAGGCAGAAGCCTAAAATTCAAAAAGCACACTTTGAATAGCGAAAATATGAATAGATTAAGCGAGCTGAGATTAAAGATTTGTAGTAGTTTGGGTGCGATTAAGCGTGGGTAGAGTACCCGCTAGGTGGCTTACCTTAATTTAAGCAGGGTAATTTTGCAAGTACCTCTCGGAGACCATACACATGATGTTATCAAGCGAGAAAATAATTTCCGAAATTGTTTTATCGTGGTCACTATGTAGGTATGAATGTACACAGGCACAACCTATATACAATGATCAAATAAAATGGCGGTAGGATTATGTCACGGTAGAACTTTGTCCGGTAAAGCTTTGTCGTTTACACCTTCCATCCTATGGCAAATGGGATCCGTTTATGTTTGGTTGAAAAATTAACGGACTTATAAAATTACAATTGGTGTCGCGGAATGGCATTTGGACGAATAACTGAGACGAAAAAATTGCTTGACCTAAGAAGCGAGTTATTGACCAATTTAACTTGATAAAGCTGTGCAAGAAATGTAAAATTCAATATTTTCAAGAATGAGAAACCAAAAATTACAAACCGAGACTCGTTTTGTCCCTAAAATTGGGTATTGCTGAACAAGATGATAAGTGTTACAGAAAAAAGATCGCAAACTGTGAGACGACTAGAGAAACACGATAAGAACGTTTGAAATGAGAAACAAATTCAAATTTATTTGTCTTCATCTGAAAAAACTGGTGCCCGGGAATTCAACATTTGAAATGAAACTTATTGGCGGGGCATGCCCCTTTAAACAAAGGATTTGATACCTGGGATATCTATATAGTATTTGGAACCGAGGTGTGTCACACTTTTGTGCTGAAGCGCAATTTTATGGCATTCTTTGAAAATTTATGTTTGCTGTCTTGCCGGAAACTTCAAGTATAATATCTTGGCTTTCTTTTAAGCACAAACATGTGTGATTGAACTCGCTTCTAAAATATTTTCCTTGATCGGCCCCCCTTCCACCCTTTAATTAAAGATGGCGGATTTTCGCCTGGATTCAGGGTGAAATTTCGTGTTCAAGCCTAATTTTCTGCCATTTTTCGCAAACCCATGTCGGATATTTCTGAGGAACCTCAAGTATAAAATTTTGGATTTGTTTTGAGAACAGCACTTCTAATTAAACTTGTTTTTTTTAAAAAGGTTTTGTTTCCTTCTACATTGGAGATTGTAGATTTTAGTCTGGTTTTTGGTATTCACTCTGACTTGAAACACCTGCATTACAGCTGAACAACCCTGATCGTATTTGAAACACCTGGATGGTACCTGAACCATACGGAGATCACCGGAATCACCTGGAGGGTACTTGAATCGCCGGAGTGTACCTCAACTGCCTGGCGTGCTTGAAGTCCCGTAGTACTTTTCGTTGAACTATCTTAAAGGTATTTCAGCCACCTGGTGGGTACCCAAAACGCTTGAAGGGCTTCTTTTTTGAAGGGGCATACCCACGCTGATAAGAGGTGGTGCCCGGAAATTCAATTTTTTTTCATAAGCATCGAACTTGTGTACGGATTTTACAACTTGGTTTCTATCAAAGCCACGCCTAAAACAAATTCTAGGCCTTGTTTTGTTAGAAACCAAGTTGCAAAATCCGTTCAGAAGTTCAATGATAAGGAAAAAAATTGAATTTCCAGGCACCACCTTTATTAGCGTGTTCAGGCTTATTTAAGTGTTCAAAACGATCGATATATTTAATCATATGCCTGTGAGGCACCGATTCACCTTGTGAATAAAAGATTGTCGACTGTAAATTTAAATCCCTTAGGTATCTTCTCTCTTTTGTTCTTTGATTAAACTTAAAAAGAACAGATGTAAATTTGAAAAGTATATCGAGGCTTGGTGTAGCAGAACAGCAATGTTCAACAAAAGCACTTTTATTCAATCCAAAGAACCTGATTTTGGGAGTGTTCTGGGGAGACTTGCAGTGCTGTATGAGGCTTTCGATCTGGCTTCGCTCTGGCTCCGAGCCAGAGCGAAATTTTCGAAAAGTCGTAGCTGGAGCCCAAGCACAAATTTAAGAAGTTTGGAGCAGGAACGGAGCCAAATTTTAAAAACTCAGAGCAAGAGCAAATATTCAAAATTTTAAAAAGATTTGTGAGCCGAAAGTGATCGTGAAACCAGTGGTGCATAACGCACCGGCTCTGGCTCTTGCTCTCGATTAGGCTCCGCTATGGCTCCGAGCCAGAGCGATAATTTTAAATTCCAGAGCGAGAGCTTAAGCCAAGAAAGCGCGATTATACGGCTCTAGGTAAATTCGCCCACAGTAATTCGCCCACAGTAAATTCGCCCACGGTAAATTCGCCCACAGGTAAATTCGCCACAGGTAAATTCGCCCACAGGTAAATTCGCCCACAACTCTTATTTTTTCACTCTGATATTCATAACATTCTGGTTATTATACTATTATACCAAAAAACGTGTTCCGAAAAACGTTTTTCATCAGAATTATCTGAATCATGTCCTTTTTTATTGCACAAAAATTATTTTATTCAATTATTATATTTCAAAGCAAAACCACTCCACCCACATTTTTAACCAACAAGTTTTATTCACTTCAGATAACATTCAACAAAACAAAGTTAACAATCATCAAAATTTGTGGCTAGCTCCTGGAGGCTCTTCGGGTTTGATGGCTCTTGTTTTGCTTCATGTCTGATGTTTCGGATATTTCTTGCCAGCAATGATCGGCGGATGAAAGGCTGCGCTTCTTCGGAAATAGAGTTGATCGAGCTTCCAATTATTTTCTTGGCAGGTCTTTACACTCCAATGCTTTTTCTTGAACTATTCCTTGCAGACGCTTCAACTCAACGCGATTCCAGTCGGACAAGTGATTGTGAGCAGCACTCGTCAAAATATCCCATAATCGAAAGATTTAAGTATCTTAAATTTACCACGACATTTTGACCCTATGTCTCCATCAGCACCGGCTTCCTTCAGGACACAACACCAGTAAGTTTGTTCGCCTCTTAACATCTTTTTCCAGTAGAGTTGACCATCACTGTCTTTCAGCATCTCCTTGTTCTTCTCTGACTTCAGCAGCTCGTATTTAGCCATTGGTCTAAGAACAATCAGTAATGAAATAGGCGCATAATTTGTGTTACATAAAGTAAAAGTAGTTTGTAAAAAAATGAGCACTGTAAATAGACGCTTTTTGGTACAGAATTTTCAGCAGAAAAAAATTTAAAAAATTAAGAGTTGTGGGCGAATTTACCTGTGGGCGAATTTACCTGTGGGCGAATTCACCGTAGGCGAATTTACTGTGGGCGAATTTACCGTTTCCCCGATTATACACCACTGGAGACTTGTAATATGTCAGTTTAGCCACCGCTTGACCAAATATAGCCACTAGAAGTTTACGAAAAGTTCAAAGTGTTCTAAACTGTTATGGCCACTATTTTTTTATTAACTTTCACAACTATTAATAGTATCAATAATAACAATCTTAACATCATCTTGTGAGCTTATTACTTTGGCTACTTTGCACAAAAACTTTATTTTTATCAATAAAATCCTTTCTGAAGAAAATTCGCAAATATATTATGCTACAAACAGCTGCTTCCATCATATATAGAACAAATAAAATTTGGCCTGCGTATTTTGACAAGTTCACGCCAGTCACCGGAAAACAAAAGGAAATAGAAAAAATATATAAATAAATCTCTTTTTCGAATATTAATAAAAATTAAAGATTCAAAAAATTATATAGTAAAATATTTTTTATTTTTTTTGATCTTCCAAGCTTATTCATTGCAAAGAAATTTTTTTTTGAGATGTTCAACAAAAAAATCTTTCCCAATTTGGGTTCGACACTTTTTTTAACCCAATTTTTTGAAAACTTTTGCCAGTTCTGTCTTGACAGTCTGGTCAGAAATATCGTCAGGATTCCGAAAATTCTTCAAGTTTATCATTAGTAAAGCAAAAACCTGGTTATCCGTACCCTTTTCAAAAAAAAACGGTGCCGGATACCGGGTTTTGCTTTTTTAGAGACAAAAATATCAGTCACCGGAAAAAAAAAAAAAATATATAAATAAGTTTTTTTTGAATATGTTTATTGAAATAAAGATTTAAATTTTCTTATGGAAAGCCACCCTCCCCACAATCCTTGAGCTATTCAAAAGCCAGAACATTTCCAGTGGACATTTTTCGGAACTTATATACAGGGTGTCTCAAATTACGTTAACATTTTCAAACTCAATATTTTCTTTCACGCTTCTTTTTGCTTGTTTTATCACTTGCGTCCCGTTTGCTTTTGGTCTTCGAGTTTATCCATTAAATTATTTTTGGCGCTCTCTTTTTAATATTTGACGTGCACGCTCTAGGTCGGTTCATCAAATTAATTCCAATCAATTTGCAGATATTCCTGCAGACAAGGAAGGAGAGCTACGCGCCGGTTTCGTCCTTCTTCGTTATCGAGGTCCTGGTTCGTGCGAATCGGCAGCTATTTGGAGTGGCAAGGCAGCGGTCAGCAATGTGGTTCGTCATTCACAGGAGCTGGCTCTAACAAGAATCCAATATAGTTATCTTTTTCTGTTGTCATGTTTACTGTATAATATTTGACTGAGTCTGAGAGATGTGCTGAGTAGTGAACGTTGTTTTTGTAATTTTCATGCTCTAAACGCAATAAACCTTTTTTTTCAGACCCTTTTAACATATAAATTCATTTTTTGAAAAAATAATTTTGACTACAAATTTGACCAAAACCTTCATTCACCTTTCACCCGGACCCCCAAGGCGAAATATCAGATTTCAGTCAGAAATTTATGTTTTCAAAATTGAATTTTTATGTTAGAAAATGTCAGAAAACAACGTTTTATCCATTTATTTTCAGAGTATGAGAATTACTTATAGGCGATGTTTCAACATCGATTGGAAAAATGTAAAATGCATCTCTTACCACACCCCCCCCCCCCTGAACTAAATAAGTGCCATTTTTTTGCTTAGGTCGGCTTGTATAACATTATTTGGCAACCTTTTGATTTTCTATTTAGATCTTGATTTTTTTCCCTCACAGCATACTTCTTGATAATTATATCACAGTTCCGAGAAAAAGAATTCAAAAAATTTTCAGGGCTCAAAATATTTTGTTGGTGGTTTTGGTCCACTATTAGTTTTTATTAGTCGGTTAGGCAACAATGTTTTACAAACTTCAAGCAAACAAAAAATTGAAAAAAAAGTTTTTTCTTCAGCATTTAAACCTGTACTTAAAGTTCTTCTAAAACTTAGAGTACTTTACAATAATAAAAACTAACCGTTATGAATAAAATATTGAATAAAGTGGGTAGAGTATTAAGTGAAATTTTCTGTACAGGCAGTTCTTTTGGCAACCGTATTTTTCTGAAAAAGGCAGAAATAGCCTTGGATTGAACTATGAATTGTGTTCTGTATGAGAAAATTAAATTTGATTAGGTAAATGAGCGATTTGTCTAGATGAATCAGAGCTTTCAATCAAGCCGACCTGCATACTCTGGCCTACCCTTGATTAACACGAGTGTAACGAACCTAGTGTTTTGTGCAGAATTTCACGCTGAACACGATGGCTGAAAATTTTGAAAAAAAAATTAAAAAAAAAAAAGATTTTATGACTGATCCACGTCCTAATTTGCAAATTTTACCCGCGGGTCGTTGACCAGCTGGTCATCCGAACCGGGTTAGAACGTTATTATGACAAATCTGCCATTTGTATGCTGTAGAGCAGGGTCGATTTTGTTATAGATATGTTAAAAACAGGTGAATAATGATGGCTGGTGGTCGAGATAGAAACAAAATGTGTTTGAAAGATTGACATGTAACCCGCGGGAGTTTGATTAGAGTTTTAAAATGATTATTGAGACTTTAAAGAAAATTTTTTTTTGTAAAATAAGTTTTCTCTTCTTTTTAAAGAAAAAAAGGCATCTTTTTTTCAAGAAACATGAAACATATAGAGCCGAGGTTTTTCGCTAAAAGTAAATTTTTTAGTTTCCTTTCAAACTTACGACATTAAACAGCTTTGTTTTCGCAGCAGAATACAAAATAGCAAGTGCACACTAGATTTAGCGCACTGATAGTTAATTTTAGCTGCAAGTGATACTTGCCTTGTATTTGATTAGTAAGCAAGATACTTGTTCACAGATTTGCACTAAAATATATTATATAAAAGTGGGTAAATGAATTTTTCGGGCTGACTTTTGGGGGGGGGGGGGGGAGGAGGGTATCTCTTTTGTTGTGAATATTAAAAATATTTCAATATAATATTTTAAATATTTAATATTTTTTAATATTTTTTCAAAATGCCTAAGAATGACCACCAGAATGACCCACTCATTCTGAGTCAAATGAGACCCTCAGAATTAACTGTAGAATTTCTAGTATATTACACGAAAATTCTACAGTTAATGCGCTAGGTCTAATTCAGAGTCATTTTGAACAAAGCAGAAACATGCCTTCCCTTCTGAAGTCAGCCAAAAAACAAAAAAATTTTATTCGGAGTACAATTATAAACAAGGTAGTAAATGAATTTTCGATTAACCTGTGGATAGTTCCAGCGGTAATTCTATCAAGAAAAAGATAAGCTGGACGACGAATAACAAGAAAAATAATCAAGCAACTGATTTACAAAGCCATTTTCTTTCTTTTTATCATAATGCACTGGAAACTTATGGAGAGCATCTGTCCAAGTAATAAATAGCACTGGCACTGTTACTGCAGCTGCATACGACGTCACAGGCATGCTAACCAATAAAGTAGGTACGGTTGGTAAAGATTGGTATCTGAAAAGAAACATGCGGGGTGTAGCTAATTTTCCTACCGCTTTAAAACTGCGATAAATTTTTCCTAGGCTTTTTCTTCAATCTTTTTCACAGATCGATTCAGCTCGCTCCAACAATTTTTTTGGGTTATATTAGGGTTGCGCGCGTTGGTTTAATTTGGCCTAAGCTGTTTACCATTCAGGACCTTTAGATCCGTTTATCGTCGGGAAATTTTTGTAGCTTTTTGAGAAATTTTGTTTTTTTTTCGCACATTTGCAAGCACAGTCATATACAACTAACGTTTACTCAAAATGTAGCCAGCTTTCTGGCGTCATTTTGAGTATAGATTGTATATAAAAATGTCCACTAGAGCATTCGTGAAAATGAAAGTTCTTACACAATTCCGAAAAGTACCGTTACGCCCCTGAATTTGACCAGGCAAACTTTTTGAAAAAAAATTTTGTTTCGAAACTTCGATCTGATGTGTTTTTGTTGGGTGGATTCATCATAATAACGATTGGTGTAAATTAACTTAAGGTCGCAAAATCCCATTTTCTAGTCGAAATATCCCCTCCCCCTATTGTCTGTCCTCCTTAAGTGTTCAAATCACATAGAAACATCAGTCTCAGACAATTTTATTGACAAACAGAAACGCTCAATAAACAGAAGAGTAAATGAAACGTAACATACAGTCAAACCACGTATTTACAAACCCTTGACTTAACGAATAATCTAACATAACGAACTTTTTTCGATCCCTAATTGGTCAGCGATTTGGTAAAATGACTAATAGCCTACGCGTTCTTAACGAACCCCCAACTTAACGAAAGGTTGGCCCCGCCGCAATTTCCCCCCGCACCCCGAAAAGTGGGGGAGGACAACCCTAGTATTCAGAGGTTTCGTTAAGACGAAGTTTGACTGTATTGGTTGACTGTATTGGTGATCTCCGCATTCTTCGTCATCTGATTTTTTTTCTTGCTCAACTTCCTTTCATCAGGCTCTGTGGAAGGCGCAAGTTTCACTTTTTCAGGTGCCATTATCTGAGAAAGGCGATATTAAAAAGGAAGAAACCAACCAACAAATCAACAATGGCTAAAATAGAAGAGCGACCTTGCCACAAAAACCGAAAAGAATACCGTATTTCCACTAATTACTCACCCTAGTTAAGTTATTTTTTGCTTCCTCCAAAATCGGGAAATTTCGAGGTCAATCTCTAGGTTTTGGGGTTCTTAACCCAGTGCTCGAAAGTGAAACCGGTAGAGCTCGCGGGAGTTAAGAAAGCGCAATAAACAGCGAAAAAAATTCTGTGGGAAAAATCTTACCGCGTTTCGGTCACTGGAGTTTGGTAAAAGGTCTCTTTATGTATTTTTGATCAAGAGTCTTGCTCGGAATTATGTCTAAGGTAGGTGAGTGCGCGCATCTCTAACCAACCAATCACTCGAAAAAGACTCTGGATGCATAAAAACAATATGCATGCCAAAGATTCTTCATGCGGTAGGCCCCAGCTAACAAAACTATGTTCGAATCTCAACTTTTCGGTATTTTAGGGATAGCCAGGTACCCTTTTTGGTGTATTTAGCTTGGGGGACCAAGGAAATTGGTCGACTTATGGTAACCAAAATTTTTTCGAAATCCTAACTTTTTAGCACGGAAATTGTTATGAAACAACTTTTTTATTGTTTTTAGCGTATAAAAATTACTTAGAAGACGTCTAAACACTATTCATAGTTGACCAAAAAAGGCCCTAAATTAACTTAAGGTCGCAAAATCCCATTTTCTAGTCGAAATATCCCTCCCCCCTATTGTCTGTCCTCCTTTAAGTGTTCAATCACATAGAAACATCAGTCTCAGACAATTTTATTGACAAACAGAAACGCTCAATAAACAGAAGAGTAAATGAAACGTAACATACAGTCAACCACGTATTTACAAACCCTTGACTTAACGAATAATCTAACATAACGAACCTTTTTCGATCCCTAATTGGTCAGCGATTTGGTAAAATGACTAATAGCCTACCGCGTTCTTAACGAAACCCCAACTTAACGAAAAGGTTTGGCCCAGCCGCAATTTCCCCCGCACCCCGAAAAGTGGGGGAGGACAACCCTAGTATTCAGAGGTTTCGTTAAGACGAAGTTTGACTGTATTGGTTGACTGTATTGGTGATCTCCGCATTCTTCGTCATCTGATTTTTTTCTTGCTCAACTTCCTTTCATCAGGCTCTGTGGAAGGCGCAAGTTTTCACTTTTTCAGGTGCCATTATCTGAGAAAGGCGATATTAAAAAGGAAGAAACCAACCAACAAATCAACAATGGCTAAAATAGAAGAGCGACCTTGCCACAAAACCGAAAAGAATACCGTATTTCCACTAATTACTCACCCTAGTTAAGTTATTTTTTGCTTCCTCCAAAATCGGGAAATTTCGAGGTCAATCTCTAGGTTTTGGGTTCTTAACCCAGTGCTCGAAAGTGAAACCGGTAGAGCTCGCGGGAGTTAAGAAAGCGCAATAAACAGCGAAAAAAAATTCTGTGGGAAAAAATCTTACCGCGTTTCGGTCACTGGAGTTTGGTAAAAAGGTCTCTTTATGTATTTTTGATCAAGAGTCTTGCTCGGAATTATGTCTAAGGTAGGTGAGTGCGCGCATCTCTAACCAACCAATCACTCGAAAAAGACTCTGGATGCATAAAAACAATATGCATGCCAAAGATTCTTCATGCGGTAGGCCCCAGCTAACAAAACTATGTTCGAATCTCAACTTTTCGGTATTTTAGGGATAGCCAGGTACCCTTTTTGGTGTATTTAGCTTGGGGGACCAAGGAAATTGGTCGACTTATGGTAACCAAAATTTTTTCGAAATCCTAACTTTTTAGCACGGAAATTGTTATGAAACAACTTTTTTATTGTTTTTAGCGTATAAAATTACTTAGAAGACGTCTAAACACTATTCATAGTTGACCAAAAAAGGCCCTCCCCCCAAGTAAACAAGTGCCCAATCTTCTCCACCCCATGAAATGGGTTGTCGTGTTTTTGTAAATTTAGGGCAGGGCTCGG
Organism: Ditylenchus dipsaci; assembly: GCA_004194705.1. Lineage (NCBI taxonomy): Eukaryota > Metazoa > Nematoda > Chromadorea > Rhabditida > Anguinidae > Ditylenchus > Ditylenchus dipsaci. The sequence goes on along the minus strand of SADC01000327.1, from coordinate 49,368 downwards.
AAACGTCCTTTATTTAAAGATTTGTCATTTACCGTATTTACTCTAATAGTAGCCCCGGGGTCACTAATTTTCAACCTACCGAAAATCGGAAAAAATTCAAGGTCGATCTCGAGATTTTTGGATGCCCAACAAAAATAAAAAAACAGGGATCGGTAGAGCTCGTGGGAGTTGAGAAAATGCAATAAACAGCTTTTCAAAATATTGACTCTGCTTCGAAATACAGACTTTCAAAGTTGAGGGGGAGGGGGGGTGTCACTATTAGAGGGGGGGGGGAGTGGCTACTATTAGAGTAAATACGGTATTTGAGATCCGAAATCTTTAGAATTTTTGAGATTTTAGGTCAAAATCTTTATTTTTATCGTTCGAAAATCAATAAGCACTGGATAAAATGGCACTTTTTGACCAAATGCTCTTTATTTTACCAAAATGTCCTTTATTTGAAAATTTTGATTTCCGAGCCCTGTATTACAGTCAACTCTCGACTTTACGGCACCCCTCAAGTTCGTTCCCACCTTGGGTCCGACACTTTCTTACCTTGATTTTTGAAGTCTTTTGCCAAATATGATCAGCCAGTTTGGTCTGAAATATAGCAAGGATTCTGATTTTGCCGGTCTTTTCGGAAAAGATTAAATTTTTTGCCAAAGCACTCACACCCTTTTTTACCAAGAACGCAAAAAAGCTACTCTTTGGGATGTGCACTTAGGCCGTTTGAAAAGCTCTATTTCTGAGTCATTTTTTTGCAAGCTTCAAGAAGCTGATTTGCAAATTTTTATACAATGAGTCATTGAAAGTCTGCCAAAATTATGATTTTCGGCCATTATTTGCAGGCTTTTGCCAGCCTGGTCTGACAGCAAGTTACAAATCAGCGCCCTGAAGCTTGCAGAAAGATAGCTCAGAATGAAAGCTTTTCAAATGACATACAACTTGCTCATTTTCGAACAAAAAATGACATAAAATCCGAAGGGCATTAGTGCACATTCCAGACAGTAGCCTTTTTGTGAAAAACAAAAATAAATTTGTGCATTAAGCATAGAACACACAAATAATGAAAAATTAGCGTAATTTTGTTTAAAAAACTTATTTTTTCAAATACAGTCGAGTCTCTACATAGTGGCACCCTACTCAAGTTCGTTCCCGCCTAGAGTCCGACGATTTTTTTTAGCTCGATTTTTGAAGGTTTTTGCGGTACCTGATCCGTCAGTCTAGTCCCAAATATCGCAAGGATTCCGATTTTACCGGTCGTTTCCAAAAAAAGTCGGAGTTTTGCCAAAAAGACCCGCGAGCCTCGATATAGTGGCACCCTATTTTCAAAAAGGGGTGCCACTATATCGAGACCCGCGGGTCTTTTCGGCAAAACTTCGACTATTTTTAGAAACGACCGGTAAAATCGGAATCCTTGCGATATTTGGGACTAGACTGACGGATCATGTTGCGCAAAAGCCTTCAAAAATCGAGCTAAAAAAATCGTCGGACCCTAGGCGGGACCGAACTTGAGGGGTGCCACTATATCGAGACTCGACTGTAGTAGCAAACTTCCCCAATTTTCGCCCTTCCCTTATTATAGCCTAATCAATTTCATTTATAAAAACACTAACAAACTCAAAAAATGCTCTAAATTTATTTTGAATAAAAGAATTTTCCTGCGCGCTTTCAAACATGTGAAAATTCAGTAATCGGCACCAGCTATGGTCTTTTATAGAAATCTGCCGGAACTAAATTGGTCAGATAGATTTTATTTGAGTGATGAGCCAACTAAATATCAAATCAAGCAGTATATCCAATTAACAAAGGGTAGTTATTACGTATTTTGTGACTAATAATATTTTTCATGCATTTTTTATATTAAATACAAAAAACGGCTCAAGATACTACAAATTTTTACATATACAAAAAAACTTTATCTTATAAAAAAACTCCCTTGATACGAATAAAAGCTTTGCTTCCAAATTGGCTACAAACAGTATTTTTCGGTAAATTACTCACAGCAGGTACTTTTGAACGTCAACAGGAAATAATTTTACCTGTAGCTAACTTTTAATACAGGCAACCTTCCATAAACCAGCTCCTACAAGGACTAACGTGGGGACGTCAGTTTATGGCCAACACGAGATTCCAAATGTTCACTTTTTTCAAGTATACACGTTCTATACAACATTTGTTTGCTTTATAATTTCAAAAACTCAATTTGGCTTGGTATGCCTGTGATTTGGCCCTTGCTCATCCACAGACCAGGACCAAAACCACAAGGAGGATCAAGCAAAAATATTTTTTTTGACATTTTACACCGGCGAGAAAAGTCGATCAGAATTTTGAAAAACGACCTAGAAAAGAAGTTATGGTCATTTGAAAATGGGGAAAGTTCTTGCTACACCGTGTATACGGGGTGTGTCAAAAAAACTTGACCACCCAAAAAAAAATTGGTGTACGTAACACGATGCCCGGCCGATTCCGAATTTTAAGCCCTAACTTTTGGAAATGTCCAACTTCACTTATGATACTGTGCATAATGACCCAAAAAGTTGGAATCAGTATGGCTACAGTGACACGACGAAAAAGTTTCAAATGTAATAATGACACACAAAATAATGAAAGAGTGAAAATTTCAAAGTGGTCATATTTTTCTGACACACCCTATATACAGGGTGATTCAAGAACCTGTCTTACCGTAACTTTTTGTAGAACGCGTTTAAAAAAACGATTTTTAAAGATCGACTCAGAATTGAAAAACAATTTTTCGGTTCGTAATGTCAAAAATACGATTTTCGCTCAGACCACCCCTCCCCTTTCTGATTCAGGTTCTAGCCTGTGGATGGGCTCTAGATGGGTAAGGCCCAAACCACAGGGGAGACTACCGTATTCTCTCTAATAGGCCGACACCCTCTAATAAACCGACACCCCCTACTTTGAGGGACCGTATCTCAGTCCGAAGAAAAAAATTACATCGCTGTTTATTGCGTTTTCTTAGTTCCACGAGCTCTATCGATTCCGCTTTTTCCATTTTGGATTTTCACCCGAAAATGTCGAGTTCGACCCAAAATTTTCACGATTTTTGAAGGGTTGAAAAATAAACCGACATGTCGGCCTATTAGAGAGAATACGGTAAGCGAAAATTTTGTTTTCGAAACAACATGCCAAAAAAATGCTTTTCAGTTTTAAGTCGATTGTTGTTTTCAGAATTTCCGAATTCGATCACGAAAAAAGTTATTGTCTTAACAAAAGAGGCAGAATTATTGGGGCGTAATCGTTTCGCCAATGAAACTTTTGCCAGTGAGATCTCTTCGCCAACTGCATCTTTTCACCAATGGAATCTTTTCGCGAATGGCATCTTTTCGCCAATAGTCTCTTTTCACGTGATTCAAGAACCTGTCTTACCGTAACTTTTTGTAGAACGCGTTTGAAAAAACGATTGGCAGGATTATGGTATACCACATGTTCCCGAAAGTAAGTTTTGACCCCTAATTGGAACGTTTCAGGTCGTAATTAGTGCGAAAAACATGTTTTCCGGTGGCGGAAAGACATGTGCAAACAATAATTTGAGCCCTTTTTATTTAAGCCCCCTACGCCCCCGGAGGCTTTAAGGGTTCCTTTTAAGGGTTCCCGAACAATTCAGTGCTCGCATTAGCGTTTAGGGGCCAAGGCTGACCCTTTATACACACCTGCCTGCCTTCGTAGGCACCCTAATTCAATAGGAATTAGGGTAGCGTAATCAATAGGACTTACGAAATGGTTTCATTGGCGAAAAGATGCAGTTGGCTAAACGGCCTTATTAGCGAAAATTTTATTGGCGGAACGATTACGCCCCCTGTAATATACACCTCCCCCCCCACCCAAATCGGACCTACTGTCATATACACCCCCTAAAAAATCGACAGTTTTAGGAGTGTCTAAAACCATTTTTATACAATAATTATGCCATAAAAGGACAAGAAAAGCAGTTTAAATGGGGATTATGGGCTGTATTGGAGGGGAAGGAATAATACAAAGGCCACTTTTTTTAGCTGGTTTACCATGTTTTTCGGGCCATGGCGAAAATAGACTCTATATGCATTTCATAATCAAGTGCACTTCTCGGAATCATGTCTAAGGTAAGTGCGTGCGCGCATCTCTAACTCTCAATCCCCCTTCGGGGCGCATGGGGCTTGGGGTTTGGAGTTGAGATGCGCACACCCACATACCTTAGACACAAATTACTCAAAAGTGACTCTGGATGCATGAAAAAACATGCATCACCGAAGAGCAGTCCCCGTCGTTTTACAAGGCCGGGCCAAAGACCCAGCATCCAAAATTTAGCCTAGCACTCGAAAAGTGCTAAGCCTAGGTGTAAACCCTCTGGCTCCACCCGGCTGATCGGCGTGGTCCATGAAAAGTACTTACAGTCAAAATTTTTTCTCTCTCGATTTTCTCCATTCTGATGGTGAGAAACATCAATTAATAAAAACAAAATAATCTATTTCACCAATCCCTCACCCCTCACACAGAGTGCTTGGATGGAATAGATAACGTCATATTCGTTTTTCTTGACCCCGATTTCATGAGAGAGCCGGCTGCTTTTTTTAATTCTGAGAAAAAAATTCGAACCACAGGGGTATAATGGGTTTTTAGTCAAAATTTGAAAAATTTAAATTGGCGCCTTTTGAATTTTAAAGAGAATAAGTGTCGTATAGGGAGGAAGACAGAAGAAAACAGGGTCACTTTTCACACAGGGCCCACTAACAAAAAGATCTTGAACATAGTTCTGTTGACTGGGGCCTACCACTCTTGACCGAAAAATGCATATAGAGTCTTTTTTGCCACGGCCCAGTTTAAAAACATGATGAGACAGCCAAAAAATACAATCATCTACTTTTTTTATTATTTTGCCATAAAAATAGCCCCCTTTATTCCGGCCACGGCCAAAATTTCGCCGCGACAAAATTTCGCCGCGTTCAAAATTTCGCCGTTTATAATTTCGCCAGCCAAAATTTCGCCGCATTGGGATTTCTTCACTATTTTGTTTTACTAAATTTTTACTAACAAACCTTTTGTTCAATTGTCCTGTCTTTGTTCTGTTACTGATGGCTCTGTATGAGGATAATTTTGCGTTTTCAGGCTATGGCTAACAATCGTGAATGGTTGCTGGATGATTCGCAGTACGCTCGTGTGGATCCGGTCAACTTCATTGGTCCAATCACATATAAAACGTTTCTCAAACAGGTAAATATTTATAAGCATATTGTTTTGTTAATTTATCTTGTTTTCAGAACAAGGTCACTCTGGTCGATTCGCAAAAGGAAAACAAGAAAGCCGAGTATATGGGATTTCTCTTCGTATTAGACAAGTTAAGCAAGCCGCATGGAAGTAAGCAATATTGGAGGTGCGAAAAATTCTCTTCAAAGGATGGAGGCTGCAGGGCTAGACTGCACACGTACGTTCAAGGCATCGTCTTTATACAGCTTCTCAAACATCTAAATGCAACAGAAGAAGGGCATAACCATGCTGTTAATCCTAGCTCTATGGCAGTGGCTCAGGCAAAGTCGAACATGAAACGAAAGGCAGTGACTTCACAGGATGTAAGCATTTATTCTTTTCAATATTAGTATTATTATTATTATTTGTTTTCCGAAACCGATCCAAATATTTACACAAGAACTCCAGAATGCTCCGGTCTTGGTGGCAGCTAGTTTGAATAAGAGCGCGGTCAGGCATCAACTTCGTCGTACTCGAATCAAGCAACAAGTACCAGTGGTCCAGGCAAATGCAGTGCAAGAGGTCATCATTCCAGATGAATTGAAATTTTACGAAGGCGTAGAACTCTTTTGCTGGCGGACTCCGGAAAACACGTTTTAGATCCGGACAGGTTACAGTCTTATTTTTTTGTTTACCTTATCGACTTGTTTTCAGGGTGATGATTTTCGGTCGAGAACGTAACATTGAATGGGCTAATAGAATGGAGAACGCTTATTTTGATGGGACGTATAGCATAACTCCTCCACCGTTTACGCAAGTAAGTATTTTGTTGATTGTTTGGGTTCAAGCAATGTATGTTTAGGTCTATGCCGTCATGGTGGAAAAGAACGCTGCAAATCCGGCAGGTGGAAAATATGTGTTTCCGATCCTATTCGCTCTGCTCAAGAATAAGAATCGCGCCACTTACGATAAGCTCTTTGGAATGGTCAAAGCTTTGATGCCGCAATTTACTCCATTAATCATCAATGTCGACTTCGAACAGGCGGTAATTCATTCATTGCAAGAAGCGTTTCCAGGTAAATATATTTTACGAAGGCGAAGAACTCTTTTTGCTGGCGGATTCCGGATTATTATATGTCATCATTCGGTTACCTATCTAAATTTAGGATCTTCTATCAACGGCTGCCTTTATCACCTGGTAAAGAACTTTAAGAAGCAAATAGGGAACGCAGGATTGATGGCACTCTACAGGGATCCGGCTACAAACTTCGCTCTCACCTCAAAAATGCTAATATCGCTCGCCTTTGTGCCGCCTCTGTCTGTTTATGAAAGCTTCCGGGAACTAAAAGTATACCTCATGCGTGAACAGCCATTGTTGAAGCCTGTAATCAATTGGTTTTCGTCGAACTACGTGGGTTGGTATTTATGATTTGATCTTTCAATAATTATTTGTTTTAGGAACTGTTATGCGACCGGCGCCATTTCCAATTCACCTGTGGTCGTGCTATGATCGAACAAGAAATGGAGAAGATAGGACGAACAATTTTGCCGAAGCAGCGAACTTCAAACTATCATGGATGTTGATCACCCGTCAATCGGCAGCTTTTTGAGCTAACTGAAGGGAGCGCAGAAGCGTTACGATTACGACTACGAACAGTGCATCGCCGGCAAACCAGCTCCAATGAAACAAAAGGTCTATCGAGAAGCGGACAAAAGAATCTTAGCCAAGGTGCAACTCTATGATGAAAGTAATTTGCTGGAATATCTTCGCGGGCTGGCTCACAATTTTATCATGGATCAATAATTGTCGTTTGAATGTCATTTGTTGTTATAAGTTTCGTTTGTTTTTGTTGAGGTTCAATAAAGGCGGTACGTGGTTTCCCGATCCACATCGAAACTTCCTGGTTTTTAAAAACCATTTTCGGGGGGGGGTGGTGGATAATGTTTGCCACTCCAATGGTCCGATCTATTTTATGCATCGTAACTTTACTTAGAACTACTCATAGACGAGTCGAAAATTTGTTTGCGACCGTCCTGACATACACTGGCCAGCCCCTGCCTAACCCTAAAAATTACAAAAAAAACAGGGACCAGTTTAAAAAAATTCGGTACCTAATATAAGATAAGGCCGACTTAGCAAGTCTTTCTATATGAACCGGAAACAAATGTCCCTTTTATATAGGCCGGGAACAAACGGCCGCCGGGAACAAATGTCCATGTCCGTAATAAAGGTTTGTTTGCTCGGTTTAAGTCTGTGAAATTTTGTAAAACATTTTAAGCACTAGTAAAACAAAATAGTGAAGATATCCCAATGCGGCGAAATTTTGGTTCGGCGAAATTACGAACGGCGAAATTACGAACGGCGAAATTATGAACAGCGAAATTATGAACGGCGAAATTATGAACAGCAAAATTTTGAACGTGGCGAAATTTTGTCCCGGCGAAATTTTGTCACGTACCGCTTTTATTCCCTTCTCGTCTCACTACAGCCCTTATTCCCTTTAAAATACAAAAGGCGCCAATTTAAATTTTTCAAATTTTGACTAAAACTGTGATTCCTGTGGCCCGGAAAATTTTTTCTGCGAATCAAGAAAAAACGCGGATTTTTCATGAATTCTGGGTCGACAAACACGAATATGAGGTTATCTTGTACAAATGAGCACTCTGCGTGGGTGCTAGCGGCAACCAGACAATTTCTAATATTTTAGAATTTGTCGCGCGACATTTTCTAATATTTTTCGGTAAATTCGGGACAAAACAACCGAATTTACCGAAAAATATTAGAAAATGTCGCGCGACAAATTCTAGAAATATTAGAAAATGTCTGGTTGCCGGTGCTGGCATTTCAAACTACAACCTTGAAGAAATAAGGTAACCTTTACTTGGCCCCCCCCACGGCTGACCCACTTTCGAGGTGAATTTTTAAAAACCAATTGCATATTCGTGTTTCTCGACCCGGATTTTTACGGGAAATGATCATCAGATTCTGTGGAAGTGAAAAAAAAATTTGGGATTCGCCTTGGTCCCCCAGGTAAAATTTTAGAAAAATTTGAAATTTTTTTTAAATTGGCGCCTTTTGAATTTTAAAGGGATTGAGGGCTGTATTGGGAGGGGAAGGGAATAAAAGGGGGCCACTTTTATGGCAGAACAATAAAAAGTAAATATATGTATTCTTCGACTGCCTCACCATGTTTTTCAACTGGGCCGTGGCAAAAAGAGACTCCATACGCATTTTTTGATCAAGAGTACTTCTCGGAATCATGTCTAAGGTAAGTGAGTGCACGCATCTCTAACTCTCAAGCCCCCTGCGCCCCTTCGGGGCGCAGGGGGCTTGGGGGCTTGGAGTTGAGATGCGCACACCCACATACCTTAGACACAAATCACTCGAAAGTGACTCTGGATGCATGAAAAAGCATGCGTACCAGATTTTTTTTATGCGGTAGGCCCCAGTATTCAAAACTATGTTCAACATCTTCTTGTTAGTGGGCCCTGTGTGATTAGTGGCCCCCTTTTATTCCCTTCCCCTCCCTATACAGCCCTTAATCTCTTTTAAATTCAAAAAACGCCAATTTAAAATTTTTTTTTTTTCAAATTTTTCCAAAATTTTACCTTGGGGACCAAAGCGAATCCCAAAAATTTTTTTTTCACTTTCACAGAATCTGATGATCATTTCCCGTAAAAATCCGGGTCGAGAAACACGATATGCAATCGGTTTTTAAAAATTCACCTCGAAAGTAGGTCAGCCGTGGGGGGGGCCAAGTAAAGTCTAGCGAGAAATAAGACATAAAGATCAGATTCTAAAATTCTGACAAAAAAGGTCACACGAGCGCTCCTGGAACTTATGTTTATACCCAATAGATTTTTTCCTTTTGTCTAAAATGCTTTCTTTAGTCCACTTCCTGAAGCCGAAAATTTATCAATATTTGACGACCCTCCATATTTTTTCACCATTGTTGCCTTTCCATGATAATAGTCAGCAGTAAATCCATGTTGTTTATAATAATTTTCTTCTTCGGGAGTATTATACTTAATTGATTCACCCACTTTAACATCCTTGTGTCTGCATTTTTCATCTTCACTCAAAGTTTCAAAAAATTTCTTCAAAAGGGCATCCTTAATTTCATTTTCATCCGTGCGATTTTCTCGCACTCTGAAAAGAAATATTTCAACAACATTTTCGTGACATCGATAAATTAAAAAACCAATTAATGGCTTAGCATCCGACCACACTTCATAATATCCTAAGCCTTTGCTTGCATAGTCAAACCTTTTTAAAGTTTCCTTGGAGGCTGGTAGTATTTTTGCAGTGTCTTGATTGATTTTCTTTTCATTTTTTTGCAGAAAATTTTCTATTATTGTTTCGGGCTTGACTTTAAGAGAGTTCAGTTCTTTTCTCATCACTCCTTTATTTTTATTTTTTAGCAGAGAGAATCCTCGTTTTTTAAAAAGTTCGGGTTCAGGTGAATTGTGGTTTAAGTGAACTACAATCTCTATTTGACGAACTTTTTTTGAATAGTATTTAATTCCGAACAAAAATCTCTGAAAAATTACAGCAAATTTAATGTAAAAAAAATATCTGAAAAATGACCTCAAATTTCTGAAAAATGACCCCAAATTTTTCATTGGCTTCCGATGGTCTATATAGCCACTCTAAGTGTTACTGATTCTTTTAAAATCATTTTGCAGCTATTTCCAGAAGAAAAAAATGCTTGCAGTGACGAACCTCTCCCCCATCCCACGGGAGTGATCAGGTGGAGGAGATAACTTCAAATTCGTGTTTCTCGACCCGATTTCATGAAAAAGCCGCGTGTTTTTTTGATTCTCAGAAAAAAAATTTCGAACCACAGGGGTATCATGGTTTTTTATAGGGTTGCTGAAATGTCCGGACATTTATATTTTGGACATATGTCCAAAATTTCGGACACTTTACAACCAAACTTCATTCAAAAAATTTCAATTAACGATACAATAATCGCTCATAGATTATCGAATTCATTTATAATTGAATCTTTTCCAACCCTAATATCCATTGCTTTGGGTACCGTCTAGGTGGTCTAAATTTACAATACTAGTGAAAGTTTCAATAAATTATATTTTCTTTTGTCATTTTCAATCTGAAAATAAAAATCAGAAAGAGTAGCAAAACAACTGTAAAAAAAATTGTGTAACAATCTCATTTATATATGTCCAATTTTAATAAGGGCGGACATTTTGCAGGACATATGTCCGGACATATGTCCATTCAGCAACCCTAGTTTTTTAGTTTAAAATTTGAAAAATTCAAATTGGCACCCTTTGAAATTTAAAGGGAATAAGGGCTTCATTGGGAGGGAAGGGAATACAAAGGGGCCACATTTAGGTTGGTTAGAGATGCGCGCACTCACTTACCTTAGACATGATTCCGAGCAAGACTCTTGATCAAAAATACATATAGAGACCTTTTTGCACAGCTCCAGGGACCAAAACGCGGTAGGATACCTTAAAGGACCATACTTATTAATGACAATGGGAATTTGGCAAATTCAAATGCGCGCGGGACACTTTTTTTACTCCAAAAATACTTTTTCAATATGTATTGTTGTTAACAATAATAAAAAACGAAACATTATATACCGTATTTTCTCTATTAATGAAGCCTTCTCTAATAATAAACCCCCTCTCGATTTTTTGAATAGGATTTCAGAGTTAGGGCCATTTTCGATTTACAATTTTAACATTTTTGAAAGGTTGAAAAATAATTAACCCGGGTGCATAATAGAGAAAATACGGTAATTAACCTATTGTGCTCAGTGTATAGTAGCGCGGTTTGTGATTATACGTCTCAGGTTCGATTCTCTCCTTCGTCTGCTATGTTATTTTTGATCTTTCATTCAAATACATGCTCAATTATTTAAAAAATAATTCCGGAGTGAAAAAAAGTGTCCCGCGCGCATCTGAATTCGCCAAATTCCCATTGTCATCAACAAGTATGGTCCTTTAATACCTATTAGCTTGGGGGCCAAGGCAATCGGTCCACTTATGGTAACCAAATTTTTTTTTGAAAACCTATTTTTTAGTGCGGAAATTGTTTGGAAACTACTTTTTTATCGTTTTTAGCGTATAAAAATTACTTAGAAGACGTCTGAACACTATTCATAGTTGACCGAAAAAGGGGCCCTCAAGTAAACAAGTTCCGCATGCATACCAAAGTTTATTTATGCGGCCGCAGTATTCAAAACTATGTTCAACATCTTCTTGTTAGTGGCCCATGTGTGATTAGTGGCCCCTTTTATTCCCTTCCCTCCACCCCTTATAAACGGTCACTGAAACCGGCCTAATCAATAAGGATTAAGTTTCGCGGTAATTTTTCAGATATTTGCAGTCATTATTGAATATTACCTTTTCTTTTTCTGTTTTTAAATCTTTGAAAAGTTCATTCAAAAGTGTCTCTATTATTTGTTCTTTTTCATTTCCATCTGCCACTAAAAAATCTATCTCGTAATAGTTATAATAGCTTGTATTACAGCTATACAACAAAAATCCGACTAATGATCCTTGTGGACTGTAGCATCCTAGCCCTTCATTGTACCACGCATAATATCTCGTTTGTCCCCATCTTTAAAATTTTGAGTATCTCTTCATTTATTTGATCTTCAAACTTATGATCAAACTTTTTCACTTGACAAATCTCCGCTAATGAACTACAAGCCAATAGTTGAATTACGGCTAGAATAATTGCTGGACTGAAAATGTGACTCTTCATTTGCTCTAAAAACTAAAATTTATTAGGTTTTTAAACTTTTATATTAGGTTTATACCGTATTTCCTCTAATTTCTCCCCTCCCTCTAATTACTCCCCCCCCTAACTTCAAGTGGTCTGAAAATCCTGTTTTCATTTACTGTTCGAGCTGTCTAAAAAGTGCCTGAGAGGGATTTCAAAAATATAACAGGCACTTTTTACACAGCTCAAACAGTAAATGAAAACAGAAATTTCAGGCCACCTAAAGTTTGAAAAAAATTGCATGCCTCTAATTACTCCCCGGGGGAGAAATTAGAGGAAATACGGTAATAGGTTTATGAAACTATTTTCGACACTACCCGAGCATATCCGTAAACACGCTTCATGAGTCTTTTGCAAGGCATTCAATAAAAGTTCACAAACCATTTTGACATGAAACTTTTATTTCGCTAGAAGAACCTGAACTTTTGACACTGAATTCGTGTTAAGTGTGGTCGATTTGATTATAAAAGTGCCCTTAAACTTTGTAACACGAATTTCAAATTCCGCTCAAGACAAAAATTATTCAATTTTTTTGAAGTTTAAAAGTTTTTTGTTTTGAGTGGAATTTAAAATTTGACAGTGAGTTACAAAGTTTAAGGGCATTTGTATAATCAAATCGACCACACTGAACACGAATTTGATGTCAAAAGATCAGGCTTTCCCAGCAAAATAAAAGTTTTATGTCCAAATGGTTTGTGAACTTTTTTTTTGAGTGCCTTGCAAAAACTCTGGAAGCGTGTTTACACTTTACTTTTTTACACTTTACCGAGTTAACTGTGACATAAATACATACCTGCGAGACAGTAAATACAAGCGGCATAGATGCCTATCAGCGCCTTCATCGTGTTTCAACAATATAACTTGAAAAATTTTCCGGAGTATACAGCCACCCCCCCCCCCAATGAAATTTTTTCTGAACTTCTTCAAAACACTATTTTAAACATTTTAAAGCATTTCCTACTTGTTAAACACAAAAAAGGGGTTTTCGGGCATTTTCCGACACTGAAAGTAGGTTTTTGGAAATCTTTTTGACCAAAAATTGACTTTTATTAAAATTGACTACGTTGAACATCTTTAGGGGGGCTGTATACTGCGGAAAATTTTTCAAGTTGTATTGTTGAAACACGATAAAGGCGCTGATAGGAGCCTATGCCTATACTTGGGCTGGATTTGGATAATTATCCCATTTTCGGACATGTGAATCTCCATTCACCGCAAAAATAGCATTTTTCGTAAAAACGTAAAAAGCAAACATGGGTTTTTACCCACCACTTTCTTCTAAAAATGCAATAAAAAATGAGAGTTACTCATCAAAAGGGCAATTAATTTTTTAGACTGAAAAAACAACAGGGGGACCAAGGCAGTTTTTTTGAATTTTACACAAAATTTGCTTAAAATTCAAAAAAACTGCCTTGGTCCCCCCTGTTGTTTTTTCAGTCTAAAAAATTAATTGTCAATTTTGATGAGTAACTCTCATTTTTTATTGGATTTTTGTCCCATGTTTGCATTTTACGTTTTTACGAAAAATGCTATTTTTGCGGTGAATGGAGATTCACATGTCCGAAAATGGGATAATTATCCCAAATCCAGCCCAGCCTACCTATGCCGCTTGTATTTACTGTCTCGCAGGGTGTATTTATGTCACAGTTAACTCAAAAGACAGTTGTTCGAATTATAAATTGTATATAATTCGTGAAAATAATACTAGCTATAAGGAAATGAGTAAACAACAACGAGGTTCTATCATGGGAGATGGGGCACCATGGTGAGATAAAGGCATGGGGTTAACTGGACCAGACATAACATTATTAAAAATGCTACTATTGAGGACTAGAGATTCTGCTTCTTCCATCTTGACTGGAGAAAGGACAACTGGAGTGGCATCCACCATAGCAGCAGAAGAGGAGACTGGAGCAGGCACCACTTGGATAGCTGAATTGGAGGATTCCTCTTCGTCTTCATCTGAGTAGCACGTCTGGAGAGCTTCCCATGCACTTGAGGTTCGCACCAATACACCAGCTGGAGAGTCGTCTTCTTCACCAGCGAAGTGGGAGCGCGAGCTGGAGGCGAGGACCGGAACCATACGGAGGGAATCCTGCTGTGCTTTATCTGCAGGCAGTTCGGAAGAGACTTGCGTGTTCGGTCCAAAGGTATCTGGAAATACAAAAGGCAGTCCATCGGAGGACGCCTTATTAACTGGACTCTTAGGCTTGAACCTTAACTCTGGACCATAGACTGGATTCTCCAAATCGTCTGTCAGATCAATTTGAATCTCTGGAACAAGAGTAGACTAGACCTTTAACTTCTCCAAGAGAGCTAGAAGTTGAGTCTCAACTCGAGCCAACTCTTGGCCTTTCATTTTAGAAATGTCGGACTGAAGTCCCGTAAATGAACTGGACAATCTCGACTGACTGGACGAAAAACTAATACAATTAAAATCACTAACCTCGAACATATTTGATTGAGCACGCTCCATAAATCAAAGTCCAGTAAAAAGAAAAATGATCTATGAAACTTGCTCGCCATGTCGAGTATTTCTGTACAAGACAAATGAACGTTTGAAATAAACTATTTCAAACTAGAATTGTTTTAGGCGTAATACGTTTCAATCTGAAACGTATTGTCCCTGATAGCATGGCTGATTGGAGGATTCTCCAATTCAGTTTCTCCAATTCATCCCCCAATTCAGCTATTTTCCTTATATTATTTTCAAAAAAAACGAGTTCGCCTTTACTTTCAAGTTTGTTCTCACCGAGGGTCCAGCACTTTTTTCACCCCAATTTTCGAAGGCTTTTAAAAATAGCGTTTTGACAGTCTGGTGCCAAATATCATAAAAATTCCGATTTTGCCGGTCGTTTTTAAAATATCGTTTTATTTTGACACTCTGAATTCTGCACCGGAATATATCAACCGGCCGATCGGTCTCAAGAGTGTTAAAACCGCAGTTCCGATAACTTGACATCTTTTTTACCTATTTCAACATGAACCCAAATTTTTTGTTTTTTGGGCCATTTAAACAGGTGTGCCTCCATTTGCACACATCTTCTTTCACAATTTCGCCTCCAGTTGTCTTTCATGATCACCAATCTAGTTTAATAAAAAAAAAGTGTCGGGTTACCGGAATTTCCGTCTTCAAGTGTCAAAATTTCATATTTAAAAAAAAGACGGGATGACTGTCAAAATAATTTTTAAAGCCTTCGAAAATTTGGGTAAAAGAAGTGTCGGACCCTAGATGGGAACGAACTCGAGAGGGTGTCGGGTTATCGGCCCTCGACCAGGATTCATTCAAGTTCAAGCGCCGGCGGAGCGCCGGCTTCAAAATAAGCACCGGCGCCTCGTTAGCGCCGGCGCTAAGCCGGTGCTCCGCCGGCACCAGGCATAGCGCCAAGTTAAGGCCGCCTCTATATTTGCTATATTTCAAACACAAAAAGTGAGCACAGTTTTTGTATCACTGTGTCACACTGTGACATTTGGATGCTTTTTGAGTCATTTAAGAGAAAAAAATCGTGAAAAATTAGCTAAGCACTATCGTCTTTTGGATTAGGAGCTTTTGGGCGCTTGGCCGGCGGTCCGCCGGCGAAAATTTAAGCGCCGGCGCTTAAAGGGGCATACCAGCGCGTTACACGAACAATTTAAAATTCGCAAAAGGCGGGGGACCAGGTATATTCAAACAAGAATTATTTCTAAATGCAAATTTGTCATTTTATACAAAAAGCTATACACCGTGTCGGAATCGAACTAGACTACGTTTGGATGACATCAGCACATTACCACTGAGCTACCCATGTTATTAGACTGACGCCGCGCTTTTAATAACTTATTGCTCTTTACAGAATAAAAAAAGTTGCGTTTAAAAATAATTCTCATTTGAATATGGCTGGTCCCCGCCTTTAGCAAATTTGAAATTGACCGTGTAACGCGCTGGTATGCCCCTTTAAACAATCCTGCCCTCGACTGTATTTTGAAAATAAAAATTATGCAAAAAATTTTTAAAATTATTTTTTTAAAAGACTTGCTAAAACGAAAATGCAGAAATAAAGCAAATTTAGACTGAAATATAGAAATGCTATAGTTTCCCATTCACTTTATACGCTTGTATATCTTAGCTATTCAATTATCTTATTTATTCTTGCTCACATTTAGAGACAAGAAAAATTGCCCCAACTATGCTCAGCGAAAGTTCGGGCATGCTTTTGAGGCCCGTAGAAATCACCACTATGATATATCAGTAGGTTAGACAAATCTTGCTCGTTGCCCTTCAAAATTATCCGAATAGATCTACCATATGTACGCAGACAATAACAGATGAAATTGATACTTATTAATATTTTTACGTTTTTACAATTAGGTTGTTCAACGAAAATCATAGCCCCCCTCCCCAAACTCGCTTGTTTACCAACTACCGTATTTACTCTAATAGTATCCTTGGGCTACTATTTTTCAACCTCCTCCTAGGGGGGGGGGGTGGTTACAATTAGAGGGGGCCAAATCGGCCTATTTAGGCTGATTTTCAGGGGGCTACTGTTTTTCAGCCCCCTTCTAGGGGCGGGGGGGGGGTGGGGTGTACAATTAGAGCGGGGGTGGGTGCTACTATTAGAGTACATTGCAGATCTGATATTTATGACTAATAACATTTTTGGAACTTATTTACTTTGGAGGGGGGGGGGGCTTTCGCATTTTTCACTAGTTCAGAATCATGTTTAAACATTTCTCAAGTAACTTTTATATTCTTAAAACGATAAAAAAATATTTCCTGACTTTTGCCTTCGAGGACCAAGGTAAATCTACATATAGTATTTTTATCGGTTCTCTGTCACGCTATTTGTTTGTCCGTGACGTTTTTTGAACCCACTTATGGATGATCACTCGGTTATTATTTGTCACGTCCTATCCAGATTTTTTGTGCTGAGAAAGCTAATGAAAAAATTAGCCGCTAATTATTTCAGGATCGCCCCTTAAATGACATTTTGTGAAATTGCCAGCCATGTGCTTTGGGGGACCAAGGCAAACTTTTCGTCAAAAAAAATTTTCTTTTCAAAATTGTTTATTTGTATTTCTTAGGGTGAATCGATGGCGTAGAGTTTGAAAACGCATCAAAAATGACATTCAACCTATGAAATCAAAAGTTTTTCCACATAAGTTGCTCAAAAGGGTCATGTTCAGGACCGTATTCCAACCCGAGACCCAAAAATTGTTCAAAATCATTGTTTTAGGCGCCAAATGGCGCCTCTTCGGCTTGGTTCCTTGTGTTAAGGTATTCTACCCCGTTTTGGTCATTGGAGCTGGGCAAAAATAGTCTCTTTATGCATTTTCGATCAAGAGTCTTGCTTGGAATCATGTCTGAGGTGAGTGAGTGCGCGCATCTCTAACCTACTGAGCCCGCCTCAGATCCTGTACTTAAGATAACATTTTTTTGCAAAATTTCGCCTTAGTCGCCCACTTACCTCTCAAATTTTCTCACATATACACTTTTTTCTGGATATCTGGCCTGTTGTTTCAAAATATTTTAAGCAATACGCACAAACCTATGAATGTCAGCACAAGCTAGGGCACATTTTTTAGGCTCAAAGTGTGTGTGGTGTGTGCTCACCTTCTTTTTTGTGCCTTTTCTAACACGGGGCTGAGTTTGCAAAACTATGCCCTTTTCTACGGTATTTCACGCTGAATATGATGCTCAAAATTAACAGGGCGGCTATCAACTAGTGACACTTTTTGACCGTAGTTCTCAAACTTTTTCATCAAGAATCGACAATTTTGACAGTGAAAGCTTTTAGAAAGTCATTCCTCATTACTCAAATCTCCTTCTGAATCGGAATCCGTGAAAAAAAAATATGAGAGAGCTGAGAAATTCTTCAAAGTAGGGGAATGGTCTGAATTCCTGGATGGTTTACTCAAAACAACAATATCTCAGCTCCCTGGCATTTTTCGGACCTGATCTCAACGGATTCAAATTCAGAAAGAGATTTTAGTATAAGGAGTGACTTTCAAAAACTTTAATTGTCAAAATTGTCGATTTTTGATTTAAAAAAAAATTCAAAACTTTGGTCAAAAAGTGTCAAGAGTTGATTTTTTTACCAAATTCACACAACACGATTGCCTCTTACAGTTAAAACAGCTTCTGAGGTAGTATCACGAACTTTTTGATACCTCTACCTTTTTGAAAAATTTTTTTGCTTTTAAAATTGCTTTAAAATAAAAAAAATTCAAGTCAATGCCAAAAGTGAAATTCCGCTCAAGACAATAAACATTCAAATAGGGAATTTCGAGTCTTGACAAGTCACTTGAAAGTTCATATTTTCGAAAGTGCACGAAAGTGCATGGCATCTTTTCAGGGATGTTGATGGTATTCGCGTGCCCTATTCTCGTGACCCCTCTGAAGCCGTTCGGGGGCGCAGGGGGCTTGAAAGTTAGAGATGCGCGCACTCACTTACCTTAGAAATGATTCTGAAAAGTACTCTTGATGAAAAAAATGCATATAGAGACTCTTTTTGCCCACCTCCAGTTACCACAACGGGGTAGAATGGATATTGATTTTTTGGTGCAAATTGAATATTTTTTTTGGTGCAAATATTTTTTAAGATTTTGGTTTTGTGTTTTTCTATCAACTTTTTCAACCTTTCCAACAAGTGATAACACCATCAGGTAGCCCTGCGATTCTAGTTTCTGACGATATATCATGCGCTGCAATATTTCTATAAATGTGGCGCAAAAGAGTAAAAGTATGAACCAAATTATTTTTTCTGACCTCTTTTATACTTTTACCTTTAGTGTGATATTGTGATATTTTTTGCAAAGATTTTTCGGTAAGTAAAAGCTCAACAGAAACTAGAGTCGCAGAGCTACCTGATGGTGTAATCATTTTTTAAAAAGATTGAAAATTTTGATATAAAAATACGATAGTTTACCTTGGTCTCCCAAGGCAAAAACTCAAATTTTGGCGAAAATTTTTTTGCTGAAAAGTGTTGACCGTCACCTAAAAAGATGTAATAACCACGTTTCAGAAGCTAAAACGTTGAAAAAAGAAGATTTGGAGTGATTTCGGCAGGACCATATAACACAATCCGGCCTTGTTTCCCGGTTGATCAGGGTTTTATGCTGATCAACCGCCACATCCACCACCAACCGTTTGATTGATGTCCGGTTTATCGACCGGTTGACTGAGATTTTCGCTCAGTGAATTATATTTGTGGATATATTTTATTAGCGACAAAAAAATTATGAATTTCCGTGTTGCAAATTCTATTGTATTACTTTATTGTATTAGTCTTTTTTCATATTTCATCACGGTTTTTTTTCTAAATTAGGTAAACCGGATCGGAATTCCGGGCCAACTCTACTCTATATGTGTTCGAGGATACCCTAACCCGAGAAAATTTGCCTTGGTCTCCCCTGTTAGTTTTTTTTTGTAAAAAAAGTTAAAAAAATACTGAGTCTCCTTATTGTTTTGTATCTATATCCTTGTGCAGAATTTTATGCTGAACACGATGATGATAAAAAAAAAGACACTCTATGGTGGTCAGCTGCTTTTGTGAACCATCAATGTCAAGATTTTTGTCTATGCAACTTCAAATGGGTAGATCATGCCAATTTCTTCCATAAATCCATCTGATTTTATGTGCAAAGAAAGCGCAAATTACAAGATTTATAATTATATTAGTTGGTGCATAAGTTTTAAACCATACAAATATTTAAATAAAAATCATTTTCTTATCCAAAATTTCTCTTATAACAAAATCCAAACAATAGGTATTGTAGCCCTGACTCTCTTCTTTAAAATGGCATATTGCTTTTAGCTTGATTATTTTAGATAAGTCACCATTTGGCTCCAAACACTTGTCCAGTCATTTTGTGAAGTTGACCAGCGTTTTCATCACTTTCACTGGTCAAATGTTTTATTGAATTTTAATCGTCATAACAATATGTTGTCACCATGTTGTAGCGCAGCTCAAGAGCTACAAAATGCACTTTACAGAATGATTTTTTGAAATCTGAGTGTTGATATATGGCCTTTTAGAAAAAATAGATTTTCTGAAAAAATGGCCAAAATTTGAAAAAATTGGAAAAAGTTGTATTTTGGCCATTTTTTCAGAAAATCTATTTTTCTAAAAGGCCATATATCAACACTCAGATTTCAAAAAATCATTCTGTAAAGTGCATTTTGTAGCTCTTGAGCTGCGCTACAACATGGTGATAACATATTGTTATGACGATTAAAATTCAATAAAACATTTGACCAGTGAAAGTGATGAAAACGCTGGTCAACTTCACAAAATGACTGGACAAGTGTTTGAGCCAAATGGTGACTTATCTAAAATAATCAAGCTAAAAGCAATATGCCATTTAAAGAAGAGAGTCAGGGCTACAATACCTATTGTTTGGATTTTGTTATAAGAAAAATTTTTGGATAAGAAAATGAATTTTTATTTAAATATTTGTATGGTTTAAAACTTATGCACCAACCTAATACATCCTTGAGGTATTTATGACAATCGAATGAATTCTTTTGGCTTACAGAAACCATTGTCTTTTTTTCAAAAAGTTTATTCATACCAAAATATATTAAAAAGAGCGTAAGCGCCCTTTTTTAGTCTTTGGTATATACTATTTGACAGAGCAGGAATAACTGCACCAGATGGTGCTTCGAAGTAAGCCAAACAAGGCTTTTAGAGTACTTAGCAAACTTCCAAAGTATATTCCAAAAAGCGTATCGACCTAAACCTTTGATTACGCTGGATAAACTTGAAATCTGACACCGTATTCGTGTTCAGCATGGTCGATTTACTTTAGAAACTATCCTTTAATTATCACTTACTGTCAAATTTAAAATTCCGCTCGAGTCAAAAATATTTAAATTAGAATTTTTCCAAATTTCAAATGACTGCACTAAGATATACCATCAGGACGTACGGTCTTTCCCGTGTTAATTAGGTGCTCGAATATATTTTTTTGCATGGCATTTGTGTTTACCGTATTTCTCTAATAAGTGCACCCACCCGTCGTTCAAATCGTGTTTTTGGCATTGTATTTTCGACTCACTTTTTGAAGACTCTTTTCAAACAAGTTACCATCCAATTTGTAGCCAGTATGATAAGCTACAAGATAAGTAATAGCTTGCCTGACAGAACTTTTCAAAAAACGGTCAAAACACAATGCCAAAAACACGATTTTGAAAGGGGCGGGTGGCTTATCAGAGGAAATACGGCATTCGGAAAATCGAGAGATAGTGGATAGGGCGTTAGGCGAATTCATCCACAGTGAATTCATCCACAGCGAATTCATCCACGGTGAATTCATCCACAGGTGAATTCATCCACAGGTGAATTCATCCACAGGTGAATTCATCCACAGGTGAATTCATCCACATTGAATTCATCCACAAAAAATTGTCCCGACACGAAATTTTTATTTGGCTATTTTGTTTTCGAATTCTCATTTCTAGAAGCCGTTTTTTATTTCAGCACTAGGTAAATTGCTAATAATCGGACACAAGGTTAACCAGCAAACTTTTATAACAGCAATGAAACAATCAAATCCAATGACATATCTACAATAATTTTCCAATTTTAATCTCTTCTAATATTTTCTCTCGAATCCCTTCCATGTGACCTTGCGAGAAATCGAACTGCTTGGATTCGGACACACATATTGCATATTGCAAAGGAGACGCCGCAATCGAAGCCATTCTTCTGTTGAGGAATATTCTGTAAAATTTCAATTTATTCTGATTCAAGAAATATAAAAAACCTTTATTTCAAAGCGAGGCCAGTTATTGGGTGCAAGTTTTTGTAGAGCCTCTCAGATGCGAATGATTCCAGAAACTTCCTAAACAAGTACAGTCCATAACATCCTTACTATAACGATTTCTCACGAGATGTTGTCGAGAGCGGTCATGCCGATTCTATTTAGTGAGTCGTAGTATTCCAATCTCCCTTTCTGGATGTTGGCAGCCTAAATATAGCGTCAGTCTAAAACCAAAAATCAACAAAAACCATACCACCAGAGACCAATGACCGGGCGAGTGAATAGGAATTAGCAGGAAATCACAGTCAAAAAGATCCACTTTTCTGGTCCAGTTGAGCATTGGCTTTGAGCCTTTCAAATCGAGTTGAGAATAGAAGAGAAATCTAGAGCATGTATCTGTAACAAAATGCATAACACTCGTAATCTGAAAGAAACTACCTTTGGTAGACTCAAATCTAATTCACTTCTTTCAACCACTAGCTGCAGGTAGAAGTTAATCACATTGTCATTGAGCAGACCTCCGGATTTAAGCACATCAAGTCACGTTTTGAAACTGTTATAAGATTCCCAGAAGTTTGAGCGCAAACATCGTCGATTGAATCTTCTTTTTCCAGGTCTAAAAAATCAGTGATGAACAAAACTGAAACAAGCAGACTGACCATGCATGTCGTCGAGCATTATCACTTCAATTTCTTTTTGGCTTTCTTGGCCCCAGTTCCGAATCATCCTGTTTTCCTGAAATTAAACAATGATTTGTGTGTAAGACAGTAAATCATACTTTGGGTGACAAATGAGAGATTGCTTGCGATTCCCTTTAGAAAGACGACCTTTGGCATTTCTTTGTAGCGGTTTAACATGTTTTTCAGACGTTCATTCAGGTGACGATAAGCGATTCCACGGATTCTCGTATTTTGGCCGGACTGGTATGCTGCGACTCGTTGTTCAGAAAGCACAAACTCGTTTCGAAGCGCTTCAATGAACTTCCAGATAGTTGTGGATGAGCCGCCATTGACCTGATCATCTGCCATTGAATGATCAATGCTGTGCTGGTCTTTGGCTCATCTGTTTCCACTAGTCTGCGCACATCCATGTATCTGGTTCGTATCTGAAACTCGAAAGTTCAACATCAACTTTAATAAACAACCTTGCTTTCCGGCGCTTTTCTTTGCCTGATGGACGACCCACATAATGTCTTCAAAGTAGTCGAGCAGTGGGTCTATCTCTTCGGTGAATGCTGAATCTTCTGATGCGGCTCTAAAAATGATTTATCTAATTGAACAAAAGAAAAATTACAACCTCATTCATCAAAAGTAGTTCCAATGTCTTCGACTGGTACGAAAGCAAGTGCTAGGATCATGTTTACTTCGCGTCGAAATTCCTCATTGTTGTCGTATAGTTTCTTATTCCCCTTTTCATACACTTTTCGCACCATGGATCGCTGGAGGTGCACAAAACATCCGTTCATTTCGATTTTCGGCCATAATGTCTGAA
The DNA here is from genome assembly GCA_004194705.1 of Ditylenchus dipsaci. Classification (NCBI taxonomy): domain Eukaryota; kingdom Metazoa; phylum Nematoda; class Chromadorea; order Rhabditida; family Anguinidae; genus Ditylenchus; species Ditylenchus dipsaci. The sequence goes on along the minus strand of SADC01000327.1, from coordinate 26,210 downwards.
AAACACAGTCAGTGTTTGGCCTTGATATTAATAAAAAAACCTTGAAAGCGTTAAATTCTCCTTTTCAAAATCCACCGCGACGCTTGTTGGCGACAGCTTTGGCCTCATTTCCAAACAGTTTCTTTAGCACGAATTCATAGGTTGATTGAAGGCGATTTGGAAGAAGACAGAAAACCACAGGCACAAACGAGTGAGCAAGCCGGCGTAAAGGATCCAGAGGTTGTCGTAGAGCAGCGGCACAACTCCCCATGTTCCGTCAGCGCCAATTTTCCGTTCTGCGACGAAAAAATTCAAGCATCGGTCAGTTGAGAACATTTGCACTCGATCCTTGCCATTCCACCCATCAAATTTCAGAAAAACTTCTTTTCCATATAATTGGTATTCTATTGGTATCTGAAAAGTTGGAAAAAAATTATGTAGAAATTCATAAAAGACTCACAACAAGTTCCTGCAGAGTCTTCGGATTCGCTGGCTCCAGTCTGCTTCGAAGCGGTTGCATCGAATGTTGTGCTACGAAAGAACGACGAATGAATGGCTTTGCTTCTTCCGAGACACTTGCATTGCACTGGCGATGATGTTTCGAGGCGGCTCCTTGCTTCCTTGGCTAGCTTCTGCACTTCGCCTTGAAAACGCTTGAGTTCACTGAGTATTCTGTCCACCAAATGATTGTGCGCTGTTGTAATGGAGATCGTTTGCTTGAACGTGACGGCTCTTCCTAAAAATTAAGATGAATCGTTTATAAAAAAGGTGCGAGAAAATGGATCACCTCCACATCTTGTGCCCTTCTCTCCGTTGGCTCCGGCTTGGAAATAGATGCAGCGCCAATAAGTGCGGTCTCCTCTCTGCGAATGCCTCCAGTAGAGATTGCTTGTTTCATCCTTCAGCATTAGCTTGTTTTCTCGGATGTGAGCAGTTCAAAAGTCATTGCAGCCTAAAACGAGTAAGTTAAACACTAAGAAATCAATCACAGCCACAAAACAAATTTAACGTGCAAACAGAAGCCGAAAAAAACAGGTTGAATTGAAAAAATGCAAGCCCCAATAATATTTTGTGTCGGGAAAATGCAAAATGCAAGAAATGCTAGCGCAAATAAAAATTTCGTGTCGGGAGAATTTTTGTGGATGAATTCAATGTGGATGAATTCACCTGTGGATGAATTCACCTGTGGATGAATTCACCTGTGGATGAATTCACCTGTGGATGAATTCACCGTGGATGAATTCGCTGTGGATGAATTCACTGTGGATGAATTCACCGCCACCGTGGATAGGCTAACATGGATGCTAAAAAAAAATTTTTAAATAGCCAGTTTTCTTAATAGCGACTTTCAAATTACCAGACTGACAAAATAGCCACATTGAAATCAGAAGGTTTTCCCACTAAATTTGGGTGCATAGATGTTTCTAAAAAGTTAAATTTTTTTAAAACAACAGGGGGACCAAGGCAGATTTTTATGTTTTTTCCAAATTTTTTAGAATCACTGTCAAACCATCTAGAGCATGCTCGAATTACTGCAAAAAGTTGTTTTGGAACCCGAAAACGTAAAAAAAAATTTTGATCCAAGTGGACGACCACTTGGTTCGGTCACTCTGGATGGAGTTCTGAGCGATTCTAAGGGGTGCTGTGGAGGTTGCTGGTTCGAACCCCTTTGGGTGCAGCAGTCCCGAGTAGAGGACTTCGATTCATGGTCCTGTTCACTAGGTGCTTAATGGGTTCGGGGAGCATTAGATAACATATAATTGGGATGTGTAGTGCGGTCACTTTACTGCGTGGGGCGCTCACTCCACCTGGTAGCTGGCCTTTTTAATTGTTCTTACGTTTTAAAAATTTTTGGCCAGGAAATAACATAAGCCCTCAAACATCAAGAGTGAATCAAGAACCATGCAACTTTTCTTATTAGATCCACTACTAAAATCATTTTACGGAACTTCATCCAGCTGTTTTTAGCTGAAAAACCGCTTATTTTGAATATCCCTATTTTGAAGACCGTCAAATTTTGAAAACCGGCATATATTTTTGACAACTAGCCTCCTTACTCTTTAAAAGCTCTTTTGCTTATTGATTTTTATAACATCGATTTCTGCAACACAGACAGGTTTTCAAATGGCAAAGACAGTGAGAACAGCCTAAAATAACATCTCTTTCGATGTAACTCATTCAGTTAATATTATGGCTAGCGGTTTTTTCCAAGCTTTTTGTCTTATTTTGCTCAGCTTTTTTTCAGTGATTTGCCTAGAACTAACAGTCTTCTAAGAGGTGATTTTTTACAGCTTTCGAATCAACAGCATTTCGCAGGCTCTCCTCTCTTACCGCCAAAACCCTTTCAAACTAGAGGGCATACTTTCCCGTTTTGGACGGAGAGCAGGCGCCGAGGCCAGTGCAAGTATGCCGCAGGGTGTTTTTTTTTCAATTACAACTGTTTTAGTCTGCAGAAAAAAATTTCATCACATCACAAAAAGGAAAATTTATGCTTGTTTGAAAGCTCTCACGGTACAATTGAAGAAATCTCACGAAAATTCCGATTTTCATAGTGGAGTGAATCACCAATACAATAGATATTATGCATATCTAAGTAATTATCATTACAGTGGGTATTATGCACATCCAAGATTTTTATCAGCAAAATGCCAGCCAATTTTAACATGCACAACCAGCACCTTCTGAACACCATTATGGTCAAAACTTTCACGGTGATCATGACAAGAACCATCAAGAATATCATAAGCCAGTAGTTCAGACACTGATGCAGACATGCAATGTCAGGCTCTACCCTGTTTCGTTCCAAATTTTTTCCGCCCAAAAACCGTTATACCCAAAAACGCTGCATTTTTAATTAATTAGTTTTCTACATATGGTTTTTCTAACTAATTTTTTGGATCTTCCCATTTTAAGTTTATACTTAAATTGATGCTGGAGAGCTGGGCTACATTTTGCGTATAAGGTTGTAAATGACCGTGTCTGCAATACTTGATGAAAAACCCCAAAAGTTCTCAAAAAAGTCCAGGATTCCGGAAATTTTAGGGTTTTCAGCAAATATTGCAGACATGGTCATTCACAACCTCACGCTCAAAATGTAGCCCTGCTCTCTAGCATCAATTTAAGTATAAACTTGTAAATGAGAATATCCACAAAATTAGTTAGAAAAACCATATGTAGCAAACTAATTAATTAAAAATGTAACGTTTTTTGGATACAACGATTTTTGGCGGAAACAATTTGGTACAAAACAGGGTAGAGCCCAATGTGATGTACAGTAGGGTTGGCCTCCCTACCCCCCCCCCCTCCTACCCTGCTTTTTGACCAAATTTTCCTTATACACCCCCCCCCCCCCCAACGCTCCTTTTTGAGATCGCGAGTTCGTTCCCACCTAGAGTCCGACACTTTTTTCACCTTCATTTTTCAATAATTTGCCACTTCTGTTTTATAGTCTTGTCCCAAATATCGCAAGGATTCTGATTTTGCCGATCATTTTTCGGAAATAGAAAATTTGACCCTAGTTTAGAATACCCTACCCCCCCTCAAATTTTTCCTTCTAAAACTTAAGTAAAGATTACCCAAATTTATGTCCCAGACCCTGGAAAATATGCGTGAACTTTTTATTAGTCACAACTTCTGTACGCTGGCCTACCCCCAAGCCTAAGGCTAAGCCTAAACTTGTTGTTTGCAAGGGTAGTTACAGCAATTTCAAAAGATCGGATTTTGGGGGGGGTTTATTCTATACTAGCGCCGAAAATTTTTCTCACTAAATAAGCAAAAACTCGATTTAACTAATTTCGAGTTAACGAAAACCTGTTCTTTCACCGAGTTTTTGATTTTTCAAATCGAAACAATTTGAATTGCCAAAAAGTGATCGGCAAAATCGGAATTCTTGTAATATCTGGGACCAGACTGTCAAAACAGAACTGGCAAAAGCTTGAAAACATGGATGTAAAAAAGGTTTCGAACGCGGTAACTTGGTCGGTCCCTTGAATTTCGTTAAATCCAGTTTCAACTATAGATAACGCTGAATATTTGTGGAATATCATGGGATATGAAAATTAGAAAAACTGAATAAAAAATTTGGCTGTTGTGGAATAATCGGGAGAAATTTTTGAAAGAAAAAATTAAAGAATAAGGCAGAAAATAGTTCCTAACACGGGAAAGGTATGATCGCATTTTCCCATAAGCCAACTGTTATCAAGAAATAGTTGATAGGCACTGCCTATTCGGCAGACCATGGATGGCAAAAAAAACATGATACCTATAGCGAAACCCAATCTATTTTTGACAACTAGCCTCCTTACTCTTTAAAAGCTCTTTTGTTTATTGATTTTCCTCACATCGATTTTTACAGACAGGTTGTCGAATGGCAAAGACAGTGAGAGTAGCTTAAATAACATTTTTTTCAATGTAACTCATTCAGTTAATATTATGGCTAGCGCTCTTTTCCAGGCTTTTTGTCTTATTTTACTCAGCTACCTTATTGGTAATTTGCATGGAACTAACAGTATTCTAAGAGGTAAATTTTTTTACAGTTTTCGAACAGTATTGCCAATAGGAATCATTGGAAATGAGTCCTAGTGAAATTTACTGTGCAATGACTTATTTGAGTCACTGATAACTGTGAACCATTTTAAAATTAGTCAAAACTGAGTCAAATTAACAAGCTTATTTTGAAATGAGTCATTGACTATCGACAATTATTAATCAATTTTAAATAAGTCAAATTACAGCTATTTTATGTGACTCATTAAGAATCGATTAATATTCAACAATGAGTCATTTCACAGTTAACTTTTTAATTCGACTGATTTGCTAGTGAGTCGAATTGCCAACACTGCTTTTAGGCCAACAAAGTTTGTGACCATATTTCAATGAAACTTTTCTGTATTTGTTTGAATATTCATTGTGTTAAGCGGAATATAAAATAAGACAAAGACTTTTCGGCACTACTGTAATATAAAGGCCGAATCGAAAATAAGGTATCCAGGCAAGACCGCAATTTGGGAGGGGGGGGTGTCATAGGAGTAATTACCCCCCCCCCTTTGGAAACGCGTTTTTTTATTTTTCTGGACTGTCGCTTAACACTTTAAAAACTTTTCGTTATTTTAATTCAAAGCACGGTGTTCATTCTGTTCATCTACCGCCCACCTCCTCCCCACCCCCAAATTTTTGAAAAGTTAACAGAAAACACGTTCTAAGCTTATTTTCTGCTAAACACGCCCAGTACAAATTCTTAGACCGGTATTTTCTGACTCAGATTTTCATGCAGAATATGATAGTGCGGGTTCTTCCCGCTTCAATCATTAACGAAATAGGTGAAAAAGACTCCAGAAGGTAACAAGTTGCGGATGGCCAAAGTCCAGCTGGATATCCACAGATTTTCAAGTGGCTCATTGTAATCTCTATGCTGCACTCACGTTCGTAATGGGGGGGGGTGGTGGTGGTTAAGGGGTGCACTTCATATGCTGTCGAAACATTGGTCCCGAGCGTTTCAAATTGCTCTGCTTATAAAGTTTCATGGTCCTTTTATTCATAAATCTTTAAAAAGGGCTTTTGAAAAACTGAAATTAATTAAGATATTGTGCAAATTTACAAAATCAATATAAATCTTGAATACAAAGCTGCAGTTGATCATCAAAATGTTATGCTTATATATGAAGATATGGAAAAAAAAGATCCGAATTTTAAAAACTATGTTTTTCACAGAGTTAGAAACGGTGAAATAAAAGAAAAAATTGATAAAAGTTCCAAAATAGAAAAAGGCGATAATATCGCCTTCAAAATTAAAGCCAAAGAAGACTTGTCCATTGACTATACTGCATATCCTAATAATATAACAGGTGTTAATGACAAAAACAGAAAATATCATGAAAATCCAGGTAACTGTAATTACATTTTTTTCATGGACTGAAGATGCGTAATATTTGGAGACAGGAACAAGACAAGATCTTGACTTGTCTAGCCCCGATTTCGACTAAAAATCTTGTCTTTGGATTTTTTGGTCATTCATAGAAATTTCGGTCTTGGTTTTGCGTTTTCTGGCCAATCTTGTATGCAAATTTACAAAAACACGACAACCCATTTCATGGGGTGGAGAAAATTGGGCACTTGTTTACTTGGGGGGAGGGCCTTTTTTAGTCAACTATGAATAGTGTTTAGACGTCTTCTAAGTAATTTTTTTACGCTAAAACCGATGAAAAGGTAGTTTTTAAACAATTTGCGCACTGAAAAGTGGGTTTTCAAAACAAATTTGGTTACGATAAGTTGACCAATTGCCTTGGTCCCCCAAGCTAAATACACCAAAAAGGGTAATTGGATACCCTTAAAAATATCGAAAAGATGGGATTTGAACATAGTTTTGTTAGCTGGGGCCTACCGCATAAAGAAATTCTGGTATGCATATATTTTTATGCATCCAGAGTCACTTACGAGTGACTTGTATACCCGATATGAATACCCGATATTTTAGCTTGGGGACCAAGGCAATCGGTCAACTTATGGTAACCAAAATTTTTTCGAAAACCTATTTTTAAGTGCGGAATCTGTTTGGAAACTACTTTTTAATCGGTTTTAGCGTTTGAAAATTACTTAGAAGACGTCTAAACACTATTCATAGTTGACCAAAAAGGGCCCCATCGGTTATATTCGGCAATATTTGCCGAATATGACCGCCTACTTTTGCACCAATTTGAATTGCAGCAATCTTCTCCTCTCCTTATACAAGATTTTTAATTTATGAGAATGACGGAGCTGGACAATTCCGTCCCGCCCGCCGTCCCGAAATCCCGCCTGAACATTTTTTAACAATGTCTCATCCCGGTGTCCCGTCCGGAAAAAATTATTCAAAATATTCAAACACACTTCGAACAATATAAAAAGCACAAGATCAAGAACAGGGAAACATAGTGCGTAAAAAAATTGTATAACACTGGCCAGAAGTTTTGCTATGAAAATTCATACTATTAATCTTGGTTTTTGGCCAAGATCTTGCTTGGCAGTTTTCAAAAATCTTGGTCTTGGTCAAAATTTCAGTTGAAAATATTTTCTTGGAATCTTGCTTGGTTCCCACTTTCTGTCTCTAGTAATATCCGTGAAATTTCACTCAGAATGTCACGCCGGAAAAGTTTAGGGTTTTGTGATTGAAAATATTTTAAACGAAAATTTTTCGCTGAAGCTCTATTAACATTGGCACTTTTTCATTTTTGACACACTGACAACTTGAAAATTTTAAAACCGGATTTATGCTAATTAAGAATGCTTATGTAAAAAAATTCGTTTAAAAATAATTAGCTTTCTGTGGAATTTCGAAATTCCTCCCGAGACAAAAGCATTTGATTTCTCAAAATTGTTTTATTGGATTTTTTTTGTCTTGAGAGGAATTCGATTAACTAAATTTTTTTGGCCAATTTAATAAAACCGAAAATCGGGTTAAGCAAAATACAGGTTTTTCGGGTTAAGCGAAATACAGTTTTGAAAAAAACGGTGCGATTTTTCGACACGACCTAAGTTGACTCTGCCAGGATTTTTAAGTTCTTTTGCCTAAACTTTTTTGAATTTTCAATGCAATTAGATAAAGTTTTAGTGCAATTGATAGCGCGGAATCTTATCTTCCTGATGGTATGAAATGTCACTGCACATGACTTACATCAATAAAAGTCTTGAACAAAATAACAAAATTAACCAAAAGTTGCTAAAACAGTTAATCGAGAAACAAACAATTTTTGTCTCAAATCAGCTTGGGGGAGCAAGGCAATTTTTTTTGAATTTTTTTATACCAATGATTTCATTGTATAAACATGGTAAAAAGTATTTTCAATGCTTTATGTTTAAAAATAGTCAAAAATTTTCAAAAAAATTTGCCTGGTTCCCCATGCTGATTTGACTGAGGGAGGGTTGGATCTCCAGGTTATGTTAGTGAGTGGAAAGCTAAGGTTGAAGTGAGGCGGGGGGGGTTTGAGGATGGGCTCAGGTTTAAGTTCTTCACTAATGTCTGTCAATTAAGGTCTTGTACAAATTTACAAAATCAATGTAGAATTAGAATACAAAGATACATTTGAAACGAAAGATGCAGACAATAAGAAAATTACTCTAACACTCAGATATATGAATAAAAAATATGCCCTAAAAGACAAGAATCTTGTTTTTTACAGAGTCAAAGACAGTAAACTTGATAGGGAAACTATCAACAATTTGCCTAAATTGGAAGAAGGAGATGATGTCGCCTTCATAATTTCATACAATAATGCCCGAGCTGGTGAATATCAGGAAAATCCCAAGTTTTACGGTGCTGCTAATCCTAATTATCAACAAAACAGTTGGTATTATGAACATCCAGGAAATTTTGATCACACTGCCAACCATTTTCATCATGACAATTATGCTACTGGTGGTGAACATCAACAAAATCCCGATTTTTATAGTGGTGTGAATTACCGAGAAAGTGGGTATTATGCTCATCCAGGCATTAATCAAAACAGTGGGTATTATGCACATCCAAGTTATTCTCAGCAAAATACCAGCCAATTTCATCATGCACAACCAGCACCTTCTGAGCACCACTACAGTCAACACTATTACGATGATTATGACAAGAACCATCAACAATATTATAAGCCAGTAGATCAGACTACTGATGCAGACATGCAAGCTGCTAGAGATACAGCTAAATATTTGTGGAATTTCATGGGATATGAAAATTGAAAAACTGAATAAAATTTTGCCTATTAAGGGGTGATCGCAGGACATTATTGAAGGAAAAAAATTTAAAAATTTATTACAAAAGACGTGTTTGTGGCATTGTGTTTTTGATCCATTTTTGGAAACTTTTGTCATGCAAGTTACCACTCATTTTGTAGCTCATCTCACTGGCTACAAAATGAGTGGTAACTTGCCTTAGAGAAGTCTCCAAAAAATGGGTCAAAAACACAATCCCATAAATACGATTTTGAACGAGGCGGTGTCCGTCTATTAAAATAAATATGGTAGCTTATATTTCTGGTAAAATTTCCTCAAATGTACTTGGTTTGAGCAACTGTACTGATTTTTGAAATGTATAGTTGAGAGCAGTCTTGGCCACGCCTGGATTTTATCAACTGCCACATCAACCATCAACCGGTTGATTAGAATTTTTTGGTAAAGCCTCGTGTCCAATCAGCGGATTTTCCTTTCACTCTCACTCTCACCTCTCAAGCCTCGTGTGCAATGACTGAGAGGAAATTCCATCTTTTTTAACGCGGGAAGGGCTGTAAACTTTATTTTGTTCATACAAATTTTTTTCTTTTGGTCACATTTTGTAGCTAAGATCCAGGGCTAGCCAATAAATCATTTTCTAACCACAAATCGCTGCAAAAACATTGATAAAAATGCGTTTCCTCTCACTCTGCCTTTCACTCTGCCATTGACTCTAATGACTGAAAGGCAGAGTGAGAGGAAACGCATTTTTATCAGAGTTTTTTCAGAGATTTGTGTCTGGAAAAAATTTTATTGGGTAGCCCTGAATCTTAGCTACAAAATGTTACCAAAAGAAAAAAAATATGAACAAAATAAAGTTTACAGCTCTTCCCGCGTTAAAAAAGATGGAATTTCTTCTCAGTCATTGGACACGAGGCTTCACTCTCACTCTCACTTTCAGTGTGTGTCCAATTAGATGACACTTATTTTTACTCTCACTTTCACTCTCACTCTCACTTGCACTCAATTTTCGTGTGTCCAATTAGCGGAATTTTCAAATATTCGAACCAGCAACCTCTACATCACTCCTTAGAATCGCTCAGAACCACATCCAGAGTGGCCTAAAGGCAAAAATAACTGGTTTTTTGAAGGTTTAGGTAAATTTGTTTTGGGATGACATAGAACTGTTTTTCTGCTCAATCACAATGATTCCCTAAATTTTGGGTTCAGCACTTTGGAGTGGGTATTTTTCTAGAGTGTTGAGATTCTGGTTAGTCAAAACAGGATTTTGGTCCTAACAAACAGTTTTCAGCTCGCAATTTTGAGTTGGATAGCATGGTTTATTTGCTCCTGAGAAATAAAAAAATTTTGTGGGCGAATTTACCTGTAGGCGAATTTACTGTGGGCGAATTTACCGTTTCCTCTGTCTATTGGCTACTCCGACGTGAGTTCTGGGAGATCCTAATAAAGAGAGATGTTGGTGTAGTGCCTTACGTACTTAGAAGGGAGGTCACTGGTTCGAATCCGGGGTGCAGAAATAAATAAAAAATTAGAAAAAATTGCCCTTCAGTCTGCCTCCCAGTCTTTTTCAGTTTCAAGTCTTTTAAAAGTTGCCTTTCACTCTCACTCTGACTTTGGACACACGCTGAGAGTGAAAGTGAGAGCGAGGGACAAAGTCAGAGTGAGAGTGAAAGGTTTCTTGTGTGTCCAATGAAGAGTGAAAGTGAAGGTAAAAATCCGCTAATTGGACACGAGGCTTAATCAACCGCCACATCAACCATCCACCGGTTGATTGATTTTCGGTTGATCAACCGGTTGAGAAAGGTGATCGACCGGTTGAGAAGGGTGATCGACCGGTTGAGAAAGGTGATCAACCGGTGGCCCACCGGCGAATAAACTGGTTGATTACGCCGGCTGATTGGCCAAGACTGGTTGAGAGACCGGGGTATGTGTCATACCGTAAATACTCTAGTAAATGGTCTAAAGCCCATGGGCTCCCCAAGCAAGTTGTGGCATTGTATTTTTAGGTAGTAAAAATTCTGCATTCATGCACGCACGATTACTCAAAATGTAGCTAAGGAACAAGGCTATTTTTTGAATGGTCATGCGACTAAAATTACTGGATTATTCATCCGGTTGAACCTCGATAAACGGTATCCGAAAATAGCTATCTAAGGTAAAATTTGATTCAAACACCACGATAATATTAAAAATCCCTAGTTCATATTTGCAGTTTAGCTCAAAGAAATTCATAATTTCATCGAAATTCTTTTTCAACATATACAATAATTGTGCGGATCGGCACCGCTGGTGCCCAGTGCGGTGCCTGGAGCCTAAATTTCCTGGTCAGTGCCTCGGTGCGGTGCCTGGATCCGAAAAATTTTTGGTCGGTGCTCGAGGCCAAAATTTTTCAGGCCGGTGCTTGGTGCGGGGCCAGTGCCGGAATTCCACAATTTACAGCACCCTTTCTAACATGTAAAAGGCATGACATACCAAAATTTATTTATAAGATTTATAAGTACTTTTTTATTTGCGGCTTATCAAAGAACTGTATATGCTAAAAGATAGTTCTAACCAACCTACAGTATTTCGGAGCACTTGAACCTGAGCCCCCCCTCCCTCCAGTCAAATCAGCTTGGGGGACCAAGGCTATTTTTTTTTGAAAAATTTTTATATCATTCATTTTTTGTATAAATATGATTTGAAAATGTTTTTTTGACTTTATAATGAAAATAGTGAAGTCAAAATTTGTCTTGGTCCTCCAAGCTTATTTGACTGGGGAGGGGGGCTCAGTTTCAAGTGAGTGAGGGGGGGGGGGGGGGCTCAGGTTCTATTTAGCCCTTATTTCTTTTATTACACCCTGTACGATAAAAAAATTATCGTTATTTTTCTCATACACATTTTCTCATACAAATATACTGAAAACATTTCTTATTTTCATAAATCCGTGATCGGTGTTTGTAGACTCTCACTCAACCTCCTCCACTGCAAATGGCATGTTTTGCAAAGCAGGTGGTTGGAGGAGTGCGTTTTCAAAGGGTAGCACTTGCTATGTGCTTCATTGCTTAACTGTAGACCACAGCCTTCACAGTTGTAGCAGTCGATGTGATATTCTTTTCCCTGGGCAACTATCCTTACTATTTGTCCCAGGTCCTGTAAAAATGCTAATATAATATAAAATCGGGCAGAAAAAATTTATTTGCTCACATTAGATGCAGAAATGGTGCCTCCACAAGCGGCACAAATTGGAAAAATGGTCGCTTTCTCGTAGTCCTTCATACAAAACACATCATTGGCACTATTTACGGCAAAAGGCACTCCATCCAAACAAACTCTGCAAGCAGTGCACCGGAAACAGGTAGGGTGAAAGCAGTGGCCTAGTGCTTGCAAGATCTGAATCAATAAAACTGCAGGCAAATCTTTTTATAGGACTCCAACAAAATAATTAACGGGAAAATTGTGGTATATGTTCCTATTCCAAAACGCCAAGGACCATTTTTTTCGACGTTTTAGCTACTGAAATATAATTAAAACATGTTTTTAGGTGGCGTTCGACAGCTTTCAGCAAAAAAAAATTGACCAAAATTTAACTTTTAGCCTTGGGGGACCAAGCTAATTCAACTTAAAAGGGTACGTGGTTACCCACAATTAACGTAAAAGATGAAATTTGAACACAGTTTTGTTGACTGTGGCTATTTTTTTATGGCTGTCCCACGCCTTACCGACTTCAAATGATTATGTTTTTATTCAAAATTTCGACCGAAAATTCACTCGAGTAGTATAGTGATAAACGAAAAGTTTTTATTGTTAAAGGACCATAAAACTTGATAAGCACAGCAATTTTCAAACCTTGAATTTGCGCGGGACCATCCTTATTTCGTGTACGATATTTTCGAATTTTTCTTTTTCTTAACATTCAACATTTTTGGACTCCGTTTATGGTCGAATTATAAAGATAAACTCATATAAAAAAGCTGCAGATCCATAAAAGACGGCTGACTTGTCCGATTTGACACGTAAAAGCCCAAGTGCCCGCTCCCTCAAAAGAGTATTTTTCTCTGAGCCTAAATTTTCGGTTCCCTTCATTTTTTTCACCCCAATTCCTCGCAATGCGGAGTGTGCTGATCTTTGGCCGCGAAGCGGTAAAAATCGTCGTAAAAATCCCAAGTACAACTTAAAGCTGCTTCGCGGCCAAAGACCCCGGTGTTGTCGGCGCGAAAGGTGTGAAATAGGTGAAAAGTGAAAAAGTTGGCTTAGAGAAAATACTCTTTGGAAGGGCGGGCACTTGCCGAACATCTTAAAGTTGGCCTACCACATCTCTAATAACACCTCCACAGCTGGCACAGACTGGCATCTTCTGCTGCTTTTCTTCAGTTACTTTTGTATTGCTCTCGAAACTGAGTGTCTCGTCGGGATAGAAAGACACTGGATTTGGTGGTTTTCTAATAGTTTTCTGGGTTGCTGTCACATCATTAACTTGAAATTCAACATTTTTGGTCATTTTTTGGCTGGGGTTCTGCGTTTCTATTATCTGATGGATTGGTGAATTACTGGCAGTGGATTTAGGCACCACTTTAGTGGCCCTTTCCAGGTGTTCTGCTTCTAATTGCTCAAGCAGTTTTATGTCTGAGGCCAGCTAAAAAGTGCAAAGTTAATTACCGTATCTCCTCTAATAAGCTGCCCCGTCAACTTTGAAGAAGGGGAAAACTACTTAGGTATGGAAATTCGGCCTCGATGGCGCAGTTTTTAAGCACTTCTGTTTTTTGGCTCTAAATCGTACGCAGGTTCAATCCCACGTGGTGGCATGCTATTTATTTCGGCTTGTTTGACCAGTTTGGGAGGTAATTTGATTCGAATCTGGTGTCTAAAGTGTCTAATCACCTCTAAAACTGGCCAAACAAGCCAAAATAAATAGCATGTCACCACGTGGGATCGAACCTGTGCACTATTTTGAGCCATAAAACACAAAAGCTTACTCACTGCGCCATCAAAGCCGAATTTTCGGGGTATTACCGAGTAGCGTCGAATTTTCAAACCTTAGTGGCTTTCCCCTTTTTATAAGGACCATTATTTCTCGGCCTACACAAAATGTTTTGCAAAGCTGTTTACCGAGTTTTCTTAACTCCCGCGAGCTCTACTGATTGCACTTTTTGGATTTTGGTTGGCACCCGAAAATCTCGAGATCGACCTTAATTTTTTTAAGATTTTTGAGCGTTTGAAAATCAAGCCGCCCGGGCGGCCAATTAGAGAAAATACGATAAGGGTCGATAAATTTAAGTGTATGGTAGTTAACTATTTCATAGTTGAACATCAATGAAAAATCAGAAAATTAGGGCTTGATTTTCAAAATTTCAAAATTGTCATGTTCGTTAGTCAACTGTGAATAGTTAACTATCTCACAGTTAACTCTGGGTCTCATTTTTTAATATGTTAAACTAGTGTAAAATTCACCATTTGTGTAAAATCAACAGTGTAGTCCTCTTTCCTAGGTGGTTTTGGAGGCAGAAAACCATTAGAAATTTGGTGTTTAGGTAGTAAATATGGCTCGGCAACAATGTTGTCTAGTTCTCTTCTGGTTGATGCATTTACACTTTTGTGCCAGTTTATCCGACCGGTCAGACGACCATTCTTATTTGGGGATTCTACTTTGACTTGTCTAGCTTGAAATGTTGAATTAGGGATATTAGGCGGTGAAATTACTTTGGCATTTTTGCATGGAACTTGGCTAGCTTTGGCATGTGGTGGGGTCAGAGTGGGAGAAGAAGAAGTGGACGGTGTGGAGTCGGGGACATCTTTTTTTGGGCGTCAAACCATGGATTTACTGGCCGGTTGGTGCGAAGTACCTAAAATTGACTGTAAGACCATAAATTTAGCCTAGAATTTTGGTTGTGACTCACAGAAGAGCGCAAATCTTCGATTTCCTGCTTGCTCATGGTTTCCTTTTGTTGGTCTTCAATGTTGTTGGGGTGCCACGGAGAGTGGGTGCTGAGTGGAAACTTTTGTCTTTTGGTGCTGGAACCATGCAAGCGAAGTGTTTTCAGTTGGTTTTCCAAGTGGTAATTGTTGTCCTGCCCAAATTTGCAGGTTTCAGCAGACTGACTAGTGTGATGGAGTAAGTGGAGGTGGAAGCCATTAGGAAATCTAAAATTAAAAAAAGTGTACTCAAAGGTGTCGTTTAAAACTTTGACAAAAAATAAATAAAATTATAAAACATTAAATTTAAAAAAATTCCTGGCCCTGTCCAACAAAGGGAGTGGGGTATTGCCTTGGTTCCCACTGTCGAATTTTTTTGTTATTTTTAAGTCTTTAGGATTAGGCAAGGGCAGGCCAGTGTATGTTAGGATAGAATCAAACAGGATCCTGAAACTTCTTTAAGTCTGTCTTGCTGGCCTACTCTTGCCTAAGCATTAGCTTAGAAAGTCCTAAAAACAGGAGGGAGGACCAAGGCGAAAAAAATCCCCTCTTTGTTAGGTAGGGCAAAATTCCTCAATTTTCGAATTTTCTTTTTTTTTTCATATTTTGGTAAAACGGAAATTGGAATTTTCCGTTTCTGGTAGATTGAGTCAACTATATGGTTGCCTCACAGTCAACTCATAGCTGGCTCATAATCAGCATTTATAAAGAAGAAACAATAAATGGAATTTCATTGATGACTTTATAAACAAATAAGATCACATTCATATCGAAAATAATTTTATAATTTGTAATAATTATTTATACCATTTCCAAGAAATTAAGAAAAATAGTTATTCAATCACCCTCTAAAGCTAATTGAAAAAGCAAAAAAGGGAAAAGAGCCTGGCACTAACTCGGCCACACCTATATATTATTTACATAAAATATGAGTCATTGGTCTATCAGAATATCTTCTGCTGGTCAAATGGCCAGGCTGTGCTGACCCAGCCGATCCACCGACAAGGGTGCGGCGGCAGTAAGACACACAGAGACACATACAGTTAAAGTGATTAGCAGCAGTGTTTGCTAACCAGAGGACTATGTTCTCCTGCTACAATTGCTTTGGAATGTTAACAAGAAAAAGAATTAATTTAGAGAATGTGCAAATATAATGAAACGAGCAAGGCGAAAATTTTGCGGGAAACAATCCGCTGTATTTTTTTGACGTTCAAGCTACGCAATTACCAAATTTTGACACCAGATTTGCGTACGAAAGTGGTTCATAACTCATAGACAAATTGATTTTTTTTTCAAATATTTTGTCTCAAAAGGAACTTAAAATTTGACAGTAAATTCGAATTTTATAACAGGTTGATGTACAATCCAACTGCTGAACACAAATCTGGTGTGAAAATTTGTGCCGGAATGCACCATTATAAAGTTTAAAGTTATAGTTAAAGTTAGAGTTATTGTTTAAAGTTAAATGCATCATTTTTAATGGTGCATACGAAAGAGTTAAAGTTAAAGTTAGTGTTAAAGTTAAAGTTCAATGTTAATAGTTATGCACCATCACAAGGTTAGAGTTAAAGATAATGTTAAAGATATAGTTCAAAGTTAATGTTAATGTTTGTGCAAATGCACCATTTCAAGGTTGAAGTTATAGTTATAGTTAGTGTTTAATGTTAGAGTTTTTTCGACATGCTCCATTTAAAAGATGAAACTAACATTTTGGAAGTATTTTAGAACTAAGAAGCTAATATTGCTAATAATAATTGCTAATAAGCTGATAATATTATATCGAATTTCGTTTCTTTAGCTTCTGATACTTCTCATACTTCTGATACTTGCCCTCGACAGTTTGAGCAGCATTTTTAAATGCTTCTTGCCTGGGACAAATTTCCTTGTTGTCTTTCACCAATTCAGCCAGTCGAGCGGCTTTTTCTTGAGAAAATCTTGTAGAAGTTTTGCTATCCATGAATTTCTGAAGCAGTGATAATTTAATGAAATTAAATAATTTCAAATATTAAATAAGAGTTTTTAAAATGATGCTGACACCATTAGCCACATAAAATAAACAAAATGGCAAAACATCTTCTCTCTCTCTTCACTTTATTTCACAATGCACGATCATTGATTATAAAAAAACATCAAAAAAGATGTGAAGGAGCTTTCAGAATTATTTATAAGCTAAATTCAAAGTATAGGGAAAAATATAAGTCAGCTTTTTGATAACAAAAGTGATTCGAAAATTTGGCAAGCAGCATTAAGGATGCTTTACAGGTAGTTCAGAGGGTAGCTTGAAATATTGGGGTGGTTTTAGGTCTTCGGAGTGTTTGGGGTTGATTCGAGATGGTTTGAAATGGTTCGGGGTGGTTTGGGATGGTTTGGGGTGGTTTGGGGTGATTCGAGATGGTTTGGGATAATTTGGGATGATTCGAGATGGTTTGGGATGATTTGGGTGATTCGAGATGGTTTGAAATGGTTCGGGTGGTTTGGATGGTTTGGGGTGGTTTGGGGTGGTTTGGGTTAGTTTTGTGTGATTTGGGACGGTTCGGGTGATTCGGGATCATTCGGGCTCATTCGGGCTCTTCGAGGTGGTTTGGGTAGTTTGATGTGATTCGGGATAGTTTGGGGTGGTTAGATTGGTTTGAGACGATTTGAGGGTGTTTTGATGATGAGAAATGGTTTAGGCGAGTTAGTGGTGTTCAGGCCCGAATTCGTGAGTTTTTTGTTGTCAAGTGTTGATTCTGACCAAAAAACCGTGTTTTTCGCATGATTCTAGGTATAGAAATGCCCTTCTGAAAGTATGGTACAAGTACTTAAAAATTTAACTTTAACTTTAAACTACCTCAAAAGGTAGTTTAAAGTTAAAGTTTAAAGTTCGATTTTTTCCACTGACACTTGGGGTTAAATGCACCATTATATAGTTAAAGTTAATGTTCAATGTTTAAAGTTAAAGTTTAAAGTTAATGCCCTAATGCACCTTTTTTTTAACTCTATCATGGTGCATACCAATTAACAATAACTTTAACTTCAAACTTTAACTTTATAAATGGTGCATTTGAAAACTTTAACTTTATATTGGTGCATATCAAAAAACATTAACTCTAACTTTAAACTTTAACTCTATAATTGGTGCATACCAATAACTTTAACTTTAACATTATCTTTAACTTTAACTTTAACATTATGCACCAATATGAACAATAACTTTAACTTTGAACTTTAACTTTAAACTTTATAATGGTGCATTCCGGCATTGGTTGTGGTGTGAAAATAAAATTCAGGACGTCGAAAATCCGCCTAGGAAACATCTTTTGCGGAATGGTCTGCCGCAAAATTCTTCTTATGCCATGAAATGCTAACCAAAATAAAAAAATATACAGGGTGTCCCAAAAAAATCCCTACGCTTCAAAGGCACCGTACGGCAATTTTTTTATATCACTTTTTTTTAAACAATATGTAATTTTGTAGCCCCGGAGTTTCTCCATCGAATGGTATATAAACATTTGATTACTGAAAAAAAATTATTTATAAATTGACAGGACAAAATTTAAAACCTCGATTTCAAATGCGGGAATTTTCAGTTTTTGTTAAAGTAAAGAATTCGTAACTTATTTTAGGCTGCTTATTTATAGCCAATTTTTTTCGCAGTTATGTCTCGAATACATGATTTTGTAGCTCTTGCTCTTCTCTTTCGATCGGTACATAACGATTTTGTGAACTTGTTCCGAAAAGTTGTTATTTGGCTCTTAACACATTTTTGGTCATTTTAGAAGTTGATAGGCATTTTGAAAAAAATGCATTTTTCATTCTGAGCTTTTGTTTTCAAAGGACCATATCTCAACACTGAGATTTGTAAAATTTTTTTTGTGAAGTAGGTTTTGTAGCTCTTGATATGCGCTACATCATAAAGTTCACAGATTTTCAAAATTTTCGAAATTTTTAGAAAATTTGACCCTACCGGAGTATACAACCACCCCCCCCCCCAATGAAATTTTTGGCGCTACTTGCATATACCCCCCCCCCCCCAAATCAATTTTTTTTAAAATGTTCCCAAACACCCTATATCGACCTAAAATGGCCTCAGGAGTTCAAAAAAGGCATTATTTTTGAGTTCTGGTCAATAAAATATCGAGTTTCTGGACCACCAAACAGTACCCATTTTGACCATTTTCGAAGGGATTTAAGGCTGTATTAGGGTGGAAATAGACCAAAAAGGGACCAATTTTGAACGAAAAGGAAGATGTTGAATATAGTTTTGTTGACTGGGCCTACCGCATAAATAAACTCTGGTATGCACACATTTTTATGCATCCAGAGTCACTTTTGAGTGATTTGCGTCTAAGGTATGTGGGTGTGCGCATCTCAACCCCAAGCAACCAAGCCCCTGCGCCCCCTTCGGGGCGCAGGGGGCTTGGTGGTTAGAGATGCGCGCACAGACATACCTTAGACATAATTCCGAGCAAGACTCTTGAAAAAAATGCATTAAGAGGCTCTTTTTGCCCAGTTCCAGTGACCAAAACATGATAAAACAGGTAAAAAGTCGAAATTCAAAAGTGCCCAAAACTCAATTTTTATTGACCAGAACTTAAAAATAATGTCTTTTTTGAACTCCTGAGGCGATTTTGAGTCGATATAGGGTGTTTAAAAAAACACTTTTAAAAAAGTTGATTTGGGGGGGGGGGTATATGCAAGTAGCGTCAAATTTTTTTTAAGTGTTTTTAAACACACTATATCGACCCGAAATTGCCTCGGGAGTTCGAAAAAGACATTATTTTTGAGTTCTGGTTAATAAAAAAATTGAGTTTTGGACATTTTGAAATTTCGGTTATTTGCCTGTTTTGGTCACTGGAGTTGGACAAAAATAGTCTCTAAATGCATTTTTGTTCAAGAGTCATCTCGGAATTATGTCTAAGGTAAGTGATTCCGCGCATCTCTAACCGACCAAGCCCCTGCGCCCCGAAGGGGCGCAGGGGCTTGGTTGCTTGGGGTTGAGATGCGCACACCACATACCTTAGACGCAAATCACTCGAAAGTGACTCTGGATGCATAAAAATATACGCATACCAGAGTTTCTTTATGCGGTAGGCCCCAGTCAACAAACTATGTTCAACATCTTCCTTTTCACACTAAATTGACCCTTTTTTGGTCCTTTCCCACCCTAATATGGCCCTAAGTCCCTTCAAAAATGGTCAAAATAGGTATATTTGGGTGGTCCCAAACTCAATTTTTTATTGACTAGAACACAAAAATAATGCCTTTTCGAGCTTCTGAGCAATTTTAGGTCGATATAGGGTGTTTGGAAACACTTTTAAAAAAATTTCATTTACGGGGGGGGTGTAGTTTACTCCGGTAGCGCCGAAAATTTCATTTTTAACAAAAACTGAAAATTCTCGGATTTGAAATCGAGATTCTAAATTTTGTCCTGTCAATTTATAAATAATTTTTTTTTCAGTAATAAAATGTTTATATACCATTTGATGAGGAATTCCAGGGCTACAAAATTACATACAGTCGAGTCTTGATTTAACGTACCCCCAATTTAACGTACCCTTCGATTTAACGTACCCTAGGGCGGTCCCTCCAATAATAAACTCCGTCAAATTTACCCCCGATATAACGTACCCCTCGATTTAACGTACCCCTAGGGCCGGTCCCCAGGGGGTACGTTAAATCGAGACTCGACTGCATTGTTTAAAAAAAAAGTCATATAAAAAATTGCCGTACGGTGCCTTTGAAGCGTAGGGATTTTTTTTTGGGACACCCTGTAGTTTATTGTGCTACAGTTCAGTCTGAATTCAATATGACACTGTCCGATACCATTTCAATCTAGACTTGAAGCACATTTTCGAATTTCTTTGTCAGCCTTGTTGAAAAATTTTCCCGTCTTTCTCCGAAAAAAAGACCTTTTTTTCGAAAAAAAAAGAGACCTGTACATACCTGCACGCTTGAAAAAGTCGGCGCCGGGCGACGACCGGGCGCCGGCCTTTGAAACTGAGGCGCCGGCGCCGGCGCCGCTATGAAAAGGGCGACGGCGACCGGAGCCGGCTCCCGTGCAGGTATGGACCTGTAGACTTTGATAGAAGTGACAGGAACTTATTTGATAAGGTGTGGTATTTTTTCTATCAAATGTGTTAGTGTACCTGTATATCCTTTTTTTAGCATGGAACTACTATTTTCGGTTGGCTCACTTTCGGAAAACCAAGGTAAAAAGTCAAATTTATTTGAAAACTTAGCTTTTGAGTGAGCAAAACAGCAGAAAAGTATTTTTCTAGTCATGTTATCGTAAAAAAAGTTTTTTGGCCCTAATGCAGAATCGTTGTCCAAAATATGCCTTGTTCCTCCCTGCTGTTTTTTTGTGAGAAATATCTTGGTCCCATTGCGGTTTTTTATTGTGGTCATGGTGATAAAGGTGATCATGTTAACATAATTATCTTATAACCGTGATTTTCCAGTTATCATGACCACATTAAAAAGCAACAAAGGGGACCAGGCTGTTTTTCGAGAAAAAACAACAGTGGGGAACCAAGGCATATTTTGGACAATGATTCTGCACTAGAACCGCAAACAGCAGAAAAATATTTTTCTAGTTTTTTTTATCGTAAAAAATTTTTGGTACATATACTTGACCTCCCCCCCCATACTCGGATTTTTTGAAAATTGACCTAAAATCACCCCTGGTATTCTGGTGCCTTTTTTGGTTGAATGTAAATATGGTTTAAACGTCTCCTAAGTAATTTTTGTACGCCAGAAACGATGAAAAAGTTGTTTACTAACAATTTCCGCACTAAAAGGTGAAGTTCTCAAAAAAAAGTCGGCTACCAAAGATTGACCAACTGCCTTGGTCCCCAAGGTAAAATATCGTATATTTAGGTATCCTACCACGTTTTGGTCACTGGAGATAGTCAAAAAGAGTCTTTGATGCCTGTTTTGGTTGCTTGGGGTTAAGATGCGCACACCCACGTACCTTAGATACCAATCACTCGGAGTAACTCTGGATGCATAAAAACAATATGCATACCAGAGTTTCTTTATGCGGTAGGCCCCAGATAACAAAACTATGTTCAAATTCCATCTTTTTTGTTTTTTTAAGATGTATAGTACCCTTTTTAGTTTAATTACCTTGGGAAACCAAGGCAGTTGGTCAATCTTTGGTAACTAACTTTTTTTGAGAACTTAACTATTTAGTGTGGAAATTGTTAGGAAACAACTATTTTATCGTTTCTGGCGAATACAATTACTTAGGAGACGTTTAAACTATATTTACAGTTAACCAAAAAGGAGCCCCAAGTGCACAAGTGCCGAGATGCGCACACCCACATACCTTAGACATAATTCCGAGCAAGACTCTTGATCATAAAATGCATTCAGAGGCTCTTTTTGCCCAGCTCCAGCAAGAAAAATGGTTACACTCTGCCTTTCCCCACCCACGGCGTGTCAAACTGGTCAAAAACACGAATTCCAGTTTCCTCTCAGGACTAAAAAATTCAAAAATTTTTTCGATCCATTTTTTGCCGATATTTAGTGCTAGCAGATGAATGCATTGATCGCTGTTTCTTGTGCATCATTTTGCGTCAAGTTTGGACTTAAAAGAAAGCGGAAAGCATGCTCTACAAAACTATAGACAACAATTCCAAATAATTAAAATTTCCATCCATAATTAAGCCGTTTAAAAATGCGTGAAATTTGCTCAAATTTTGGTGTTTTTGTTTTGGCTCTAATTCTGTCCAAAAGTCGAATTTTGGCAAACCATCCGTAATTATTAAAGCTCCGGGTCTCGGCTATCCAATGCACTTTGAATTTTTGAAAAAGTTGAAAACTCGCGATTTCCAGCGCGCCGAATTTGGTCGCAATTTTTTCCTCGAAATTTAATGGACTTTTAAAACGTGTGGCGGCCCATTATTCTTAACAAATATGGTTGATGTTAAGTATTGAAAAAAAGCCTTAGACTCTCCGCTTTCGTTTGAGTATTTACTGAGCTGAACATGTTTTAAAAATTTGATCTAGTCACACGTTTTAAAAGTCCATTAAATTTCGAGGAAAAAAATTGCGACCAAAATTCGGCGCGCTGGAAATCGCGAGTTTTCAACTTTTTTCAAAATTCAAAGTGCATTGGATAGCCGAGACCCGGAGCTTTAATAATTACGGATGGTTTGCCAAAATTCGACTTTGGACAGAATTAGAGCCAAAACAAAAACACCAAAATTTGAGCAAATTTCACGCATTTTAAACGGCTTAATTATGGATGGAAATTTTTAATTATTGGAATTGTTGTCTATAGTTTTGTAGAGCATGCTTTCCGCTTTCTTTTAAGTCCAAACTTGACGCAAAATAATGCACAAGAAACAGCGATCAATGCATTCATCTGCTAGCACTAAAATATCGGCAAAAAATGGATCGAAAAAATTTTTGAATTTTTTAGTCCTGAGAGGAAAACTGGAATTCGTGTTTTTGACCAGTTTGACACGCCGTGGAAGAATAAATTCTTTTACTTGTACTTTAGTTTTAAAAAAACTCAAAAAAAAATAGCAAAAAATGCAAGCCAGACAAAAAATTTCGAAAATTTTTTTGTCTCGCAACGAAAAGAAGGTAATTCGTGTTTTTGACCAGTTTGACACGCCGTGCACCAGTCAACTGGGCCCTACCCCCACCAGTCAACTGGGCCCTACCCCCACCAGTCAACTGGGCTCTACCTCCACCAGGGGTAACACAAGTTGATCATGTAACACAACATAGAAAAAACATGACATAACGTAGAACGACAGAGAAAACAAATAAAAAAGTACACAAAACTTTTGGTGCATACACGTTCCCAAAGATTTTGCTTTAATAATGCAATACGAAACCCAATTAACTGGTGGGTAGGGCCACATAAGTCTTAGATATGTATGATCTTGTTCTAACATACATGCCTACCCTTGCATGAGCATTAGCTTAAAAAATTCAAAAAAAACCGGTGAAAACAAAGACGAAAAACCTTCCGATTTTCTATTAGGCCCTACTAGGTTCTATCTTTTAATCTTTTAAATCTTCTCACCTTTTAGCAAATACTCTATTTTGACACGGTATATGTTTATTTAAAACTGCATTTGAAATGTTGAAGTCACTGTAAAATTTCAATTTCGCTCAAGACAACGAATATTCAAATAGTAAATTTCGAGTTTTTTGAAAATCAAATATTTATTTTCTTGAGCGGAATTTTTGAAATTTTTTTTGTGACTTCAATTTTTTAAAAGCAGTTTCAACGTAAATCGACCACACCAAGCACTAATTCGGTGTCGGAACTAAAATTTGCTAAAAAAATATTCTAAAAATTTCATTATACGACTCCAAAAGCTGTTGCCTTAAACTCTAGAAAAAAGCCTTCAAGTTATGAAAAGACCGCTTTTACAAAAAAAAGTCCATCAACTTTACTTTTAGAAAAAAAGAAATTGTTTTCGCTTTAGTAGAAGTAGCTCTCAAGCATTATTCAAGCGCTAATCAAGTGCTCTATACCAAAAAAACATCAGAAAGTATAAGAGAAGAAAAGCAGACCCTTGATTGCGCAAAGCTTAAAGAACAGATAATAAAAGGAAAAGGGAACGCATCAAAATCAATAGTTTCTCTTTTTAAAATGTATAAGATAAAAATCTAGAATTTGTATTTTTATAAAAAAACCCTTTTCAATTGTAGTGAATAATGCGACAAAAATCATAGAAAATCATGCAAATTATTCCAAAAAAGAACAAGGGGCACCAAGGCAATTTTTTGGGAGGTGTGCAACACATATAGAACCAAGCCATGTTGACTGTGGAAAAGTGGCAAAATTTTTGCGATTCGGTAAGGAACCCGGCTCTTTATGTGTTCGCACCCCTCCGGAAAAAAAGTGCCTGGTCCCCACTTTGTTATTTGCAATTTTTAAATTTTATGATTCTCTAAAAGTCTTTAATTTCAATAAATTTTTGACATCAGACATCTGCTCAAACACCAAGATGTTATTTTCAGCTTCATATTGGTGGGACTGAGAATTTTTCGATCTGCAAAATGTACATATTTCCTTCGAGTGATCATGAAAGGATACAAATAGGACAAAAAACATGAGAATACCAAAATAAACAAAAAATAGAAAAAAACGCAAAAAAATAACGAGGAGACCAAAAAAAATTTATAAAAAAAATTTTTTGCAAAAAAACAACAGGAGGGACCAAGCAACTTTTTTCTCGAAGGAGTGCTAACACATATAAGGCGGTATACGAATCGAACAAAATGAGAATTAAATTACAAATACACAACTGTTATGACAGTTTGGTGCCAAATATCGTAAGGATTCCGTTTTATCAGTTGTTTTTGAAAAGCCCTTATATTTGACAATTAAAACCGGAATTCGAATAACCGAAACCCTTTTTTTGAAATAGAGTGTCAGGTTATCATAATTTTGTTTTTCGATTGTCAAAATTTAAAGGTTTTTCAAAAACAACCGGTAAAATCGGAATCCTAACGATTTGACATCAAACTGTTAGAACATAATTTCGAAAGACTTCGAAAATTGGCGTAAAAAAGTGTCGGACCCTAGGTGCGAACGAACTCGAGGGGTTTCGTGTTGTCGCACTCGACTGTATCGTGCTATCTGCCAAAATGCATAATTTATTGGTACACACAGACTTTTTCTTGTTAAAAATCTGAGTTTCGACTCATAAGTGGCGAATCATACAGTTTTAGAGTTTCAGTGCAGTTTGAAAATTCAGGCCTAAACTGCGGGCAATGTAGGAAAATGATGGTGAATAAATCAAAATTACATTTAGTAATAAAAAAAGTTGACTAAACAAAAACATTTCATATCCACTTGAACATAAAAGGCAAGGTCAAAGGCGAACTGCTCCTTGCATTTATTGGTTTGCTGACAGCTGCCCTAACCAATATTATGATGCGCAATACATGATTTGATAGCATTCCATGAGAGGAAATGAAGTATTCCGTCAGAAGCAGTGTGTAATGCAATCCAGTCACCAACCCATCCACCAATCCATCCGCACACCATTAAAACCCAATACTAAAAGAAGAACAGATAGGTTTGGTTATTCATCTACCTGTTACTGCTTCTTTTCCCCTGAAATTTTACAAAGAAGGGATGAGTTGGCAGGATTGCAAGGGATTTTGCAGAAAAAGAGCAGAAACCGGCTGCGCTGAACTTCTTCAAGGAAGAGAAAAAACGAAGAAAAAGGACAAATATAGGTAGCTAAAAATTAGCTCTAATGAATATTTTATTTTTTTGTGAAAAGTAATTTTTTTTTTAAATTTGGACCTAGTAGCGAATTACACCCCCCCCCCCGCCAAACAATACACCTAAAGTAAAAAGTACCCGAATTTATGTGCCCACCCCAGAAAAAAATGGTAACACTGGGGGAGGGCCGGTTAATTCGCTACTAGCGCCAAAATTTAGTTTTTTTTTCAAAAGGAGTTTGGCTTAAATTTGACTAAAAACCTTGATTTGCCTTGGTCCCCCAAGTCAAAAACTCAAATTTTGTCGTCAAAAAAATTTATTTCAAAAAACCGATTTTTATGTTATGTAAAAAAAGTCATAATATTCTTTTTCATCGTTCAGAGCATTGAAGAATAACTTAGGAGTCATTTACTATGATAACAAAATATTATCAAATTTGTGCCAATCCCACTCTTTCAAA